>JAOTOL010001650.1:1392500-1812500 GCA_034440575.1 Imbricaverruca yamaguchii | reverse complement strand
ATGCTCCTTGCTATTGGTGCATGTGTTCGTGGTGCGCTTCAATGTGCGACCTTTGTGCTCGTGACTCCTTTTGTGTTACGTTATTTTATTTATGTCGACCTGGTATGCCGACACCGTTCCATCCTGTTCGTGATATCTGGGCTTTCTCGTCGGCTTGGGGAGGCGGCTGATGGTGGGCGTCGATGCCGACTGGTGTGTGCCGGCAACGCGTGTCCAAACAGGCGACCTATGTTCAGTGCGGCCTTGCGTTACGCGAGGTCATTGCGTTGCGGCCGGACATCGTCTGGCATCGTCTGGCGCGGTGCTGATCGGCGCTGGTCCGGGATTGTGGCAGAAGTGTTCCGGAGGTGTTCCGGAGGCGTTTCGGAGGCGTTTCGGAGGCGTCTCGGAAGCACACTTAGCGTCGCGGCCGGCCCCCGTCGACGCCAAATGACCGCGGGAGCGGCCGACGGCTGCTGCACGTGTGTCTCGCCCCTCCCCCTGGCGAACGAGCGAACATGGGTGTCCTGCACTTGAAGCTGGAGACGGGCAGACCCATCGCGTGGCTCCGTTGGGCTCGTTGGGCTCGTTTGGCCGTTCGGGTCACTGGGTTTTGCCAGTCAACTGCGCCAAGCACGTCGGCAGGGATTGACATAGGGCCGGCTGTAAGTGACAAAACCGGCTGGAAGTGACACAGGGTCGGCAGGAACACCGGATTCTTCGGCCTGTAACGTGCTGCCAAGTACGTCACGGCCGGAGAAGCGTGTCTTTCTGAATGTCCCCAGTTGTCTTGCCACGACAGACATATACCTTGTGCGTCTCCCCACGCACCTGTTATACCGTTCCCTCCCGTACCTGCTATGCCGTCTCCTCACGCACCTGTTATACTGTCTCCTCACGCACCTGTTATACCGTCTCCTCCCGCACCTGTTTGCCGTCTCACGCGCCTGTTATGCCGTCTCCTCCCGCACCTGTTATGCCGTCTCCTCCCGCGCCTGTTATGCCGTCTCCTCCCGCACCTGTTACGCCGTCTCCTCCCGCACCTGCTGTACCGTCTCCTCCCGCACCTGATGTGCCGTCTCCTCCCACACCTGCTGTGCCGTCTCCTCCCGCACCTGCTGTACCGTCTCCTCCCGCACCTGCTGTGCCGTCTCCTCCCGCACCTGATGTACCGTCTCCTCCCACACCTGATGTGCCGTCTCCTCCCACACCTGCTGTACCGTCTCCTCCCACACCTGCTGTACCGTCTCCTCCCACACCTGCTGTACCGTCTCTTCCCGCACCTGCTGTACCGTCTCCTCCCGCACCTGATGTGCCGTCTCCTCCCGCACCTGCTGTACCGTCTCCTCCCACACCTGCTGTACCGTCTCCTCCCGCACCTGCTGTGCCGTCTCCTCCCGCACCTGCTGTGCCGTCTCCTCCCGCACCTGATGTGCCGTCTCCTCCCACACCTGCTATTCCGTCTCCTCCCGCACCTGTTATTCCGTCTCCTCCCGCACCTGCTGTACCGTCTCCTCCCGCACCTGATGTGCCGTCTCCTCCCACACCTGCTGTACCGTCTCCTCCCACACCTGCTATTCCGTCTCCTCCCGCACCTGCTGCCGTCTCCTCCCGCACCTGCTGTGCCGTCTCCTCCCGCACCTGATGTGCCGTATCTCGTGGCGTCAGCGGCTCCGCTGAGCGCCCTGAAAAGGCGAATGGCCTTGACAACCACGCTCGCACGTACAAATAAGCAACGCTGTGCCCGCTGGCCGTTGCGTCTGAAGAAGTGTTGTTTTTTTCAGTGTTGTTTACAGTCTTGACGGCTCCCAACGGAAAGCAATAGTGGTTATTTCTGGCCCAAAGATGCGCGGCCGCATCCGAAATTCGGAGGAGGTGGCGATGGTGTCAGCTGGATGCTATAGTTCATCATATCGAAGGAGCTGCGATAAACCTCAAGGCGAACAGACGAACAGGCCAGTTATGTATGTTGCCTGTCTGTCCAAATGGCAACCTTCAGACAACATCGTGGCCCCAGCTAGCACTGACGCAAGTCCGTTAATATATGGCTTTCGAATTTGAACGATAATCATCAACAGTAACCAAACGGTCAGACACTTATCAGAACAGTGCAGTCACAATGAACGGAGTGTGGCACTTATAGATTGTTCGATAAATCTCCAAATCCGACCCCAGTCTTCAGCGAGTACATTTCTTGTGATACAGTCTCTAAGATGTTCAACTGAATGTCGATACGTTTACGTCCGTGGGCTTCGCTTTAGAAGCGGGCATTTTCGAATACCCTCCTTCGGAAGCAGTTCTATTGAACAGCTCGCTTGTGTATGCTGTGCTGAAAATGACGTGAAATTGATGGCGTTATCCTTCTTTGTTTGGCCGTCGAGAACCCGTACACATCGTTGTTGCGTCGGTTTTTAGCGGTTTCTTCACGGTCCGCAACTGGGGCTGCACGACCACCGATTTCCGGGTCGCCCGTGCGCTGGTCTGCCTGTCTGGTCCTTCGACCGCTGACGGCCGTCGGCGTGGCAGGCGCGTGCTCGTCACCAGCTGTCAGAGGCAGCGCATCGCCGCCAGCGACACGGCTGCCACCACCTCCGTCTGGCCGCCGGCTCACTGGCTCGCTGGTCCGCGCAGGTGTGCGCCCCGGGTCACACGGACCCCGCAGGTCGGCTGGCCTGCTCGCTGGTCCGCGCAGGTGTGCGCCCCGGGTCACACGGACCCGGAAGGTCGGCTGACCTCGCTGGTCCGCGCAGGTGTGCGCCCCGGGTCACACGGACCCTGCAGGTCGGCTGGCCTGCTCGCTGGTCCGCGCAGGTGTGCGCCCCGGGTCACACGGACCCTGCAGGTCGGCTGGCCTGTTCGCTGGTCCGCGCAGGTGTGCGCCCCGGGTCACACGGACCCCGCAGGTCGGCTGACCTCGCTGGTCCGCGCAGGTGTGCGCCCCGGGTCACACGGACCCTGCAGGTCGGCTGGCCTGCTCGCTGGTCCGCGCAGGTGTGCGCCCCGGGTCACACGGACCCGGAAGGTCGGCTGGCCTGCTCGCTGGTCCGCGCAGGTGTGCGCCCCGGGTCACACGGACCCCGCAGGTCGGCTGACCTGCTCGCTGGTCCATGCAGGTGTGCGCCCCGGGTCACACGGACCCTGCAGGTCGGCTGACCTCGCTGGTCCGTGCAGGTGTGCGCCCAGGGTCACACGGACCCCGCAGGTCGGCTGACCTCGCTGGTCCGCGCAGGTGTGCGCCCCGGGTCACACGGACCCGGAAGGTCGGCCGGCCTGCTCGCTGGTCTGCGCAGGCGTGCGCCCCAGGTCACACGGTCGGCTCAGCTGCTCGCTGCCATTTCCGCAGCCATTAAATGGGTTCTAAATATAGTATTGCTGCATCCGCTTTGCGAAATGTCTGGCGCGATTTATTCGCATTCACGCGAGCATGTTTTTTGTGGTATTGTGCTGACATATTTAAGACGTGTGTCGTCTCACATATGTTTGGAAGTTAAATGTCCGGTGGTGATACTGATAGCTGACGGCTATCTCGCGGGTAATATTGTTTGTGGTTTAAATCCTACCCTGCTTTGGAAACCGGAATGTCTTATGGTTGCTTTTCAGTAGCCGTATACAAAGGAATGCACCACGTCTCTTCTATTTGCATGATACTCACGCCTCTCACGTACATGCACCTGAGGCAGTGTTAACTTATTATTGGTAAAATAGTATGAAATATGCTACTTCTTGAAAATTTAATCGACGTCCTTTCCATGTTAGGAAAGGACGTCGATTAAATGTTTTATGCAATACCTGTGCTGAGTGCATGCATTTTTATCATTATTGTGGATCGTCGTAGCCATAAATGTGAGATATTTCAAAGGAAACTAAAAGAATGGCCATTATTACACTATTGACTCAATATTGAGCTTGAAGTACTAGAAAGGATATTTGCAATGAACTTATTTTCTTGCCGAATTTCGACATCCGATTGTAGCCGTTTCGATATCTTACCTGACGAACGAACACTGTTTTAACACTCACCTAATGTTTACGATAGCAATTTAAAGCAGACGTGAAATGGTTTTGAGCCGCGTTGGGATTTGAAATGGTTGTCAGTTGAGCAGAACGCAGCTGAAGGTGAAAAGTCAGCAAGCGCGTCCGAACCACGTGACTATGGCTTGTCTTGAGCTTTGTCTGAAGCTAGTGGAGTCGTCTTCATTGCCACGGGAGGAGACGACAAGTTGCCATCCGAGCGGCCTCAAGGTCCGGAATAAATGCATTCTTAAAACGTGCAGACTAGGAGGAGATTTCGGCCCACATGCAAGAGAACAAGTTGGACCGAAGTTAGCGAAGCAATTTATATGTTGCATTCAATTAAGAGAACCTATCATATGTCCGGAACTTGTGTAACGCTGTTGGAAGTTCTCGAAGTGCCAGTCGTTTGTGCTGTGTATCGCATCCGGCCTAAGTTGACCTGGCTGTGGTGCGTCGTGTGTTTGTCCCCATACGTCGGATCTAATTGTGCACGTGACCTGAATTCATTTGACCTAGTTGGCTGTACATCACATGTCACGGAGTTAATTGTTTGGTCATAGCTCCAACTGATAACTGGCAGCTATCAGTAAGAGTTTGCAGTAGTGGTAGGGTAATGCTGCTTTTAATTTGATCTGTTCGCTGTTGAATAATGACTGCCTAATCTGGCTATCCGATGATACCTGGCTGTTCGTCTGAACTAAATTGCCTGATTTAACTGTATTGAGTCGCTGCGCACCTGATCTGATCTGACCTGCCGACAGTGTCTGGCTGTATATTTAACCTGACTGTTTGACGGTGCAACTGACCCGTCGTCGCCCGTCGGCTGCTTCTAGCGATAGATCTGATCCAACTTGGCTTGACCTGACTTGACCTGACCTGCTGGCAGTGCCTGGCGATACATCTGGCGCTGCAAGCTGACCCTAGTCAGCCGCTGGACGGGGTCGACTTCATTAGTCGACTGCGAGGCCACATGGAGCGCGTGGAGGAGTGCGGCGACGACGAGTAAGTCGTGTGGACACACGCTCACAGTAAAACTGACGCTTAGTCTCACGGCGAGCTCGTCGGATGGTTGTCCAAGTCGACTGACGAGCAGTCAGAAAATGGGTGAACACAGGTGGATGGGTGGTCTGACGTGGGCTGATAAATAGCCTGATGAGAAGGCTGCAAGGCCACGTGACATCGCAAACTTCGTGTCGGTTGTCGCCGGTAGGCGTGGCAATCACAGGTGTTGTGGGATTCGGACCCATGACGTCGTGATCGGGAATTAAACGTCGTACCCATTGAGTTACCGCGGCCCCTTCTGACCAGTGCACCGGCACAGGTTGATAAGAAGATGTCTGGGACTGACTAGTGGCCTGAAGTGAACCATTGAGTAGATTGGTGGTTGTGATAGCAGTATAGCCCATTCAGTTGATGCGTCCCTAAACCTCAGTAACAACAACGAGTAGATTGGTCACTAGTTGGACGTGACTGACAAATAATCTGGTGAGTAGACTAGCTGGTGGTCTCACTAGTGGACTGGCTGGTGATTTCGCGACCAGACAGACTGGTGGTCCGGCGAGTAATGTGGTCTGGCAAGCAGAGCGTCTGGAGGTCTCCAGGAGTAGACGGGTGGTCTGGCGAGCAGACGGACTGGTGGTCTCCTGAACAGGTTGTCTGGCAGTCTCTGGAGTAGACTGGTGGTCTGACGCGTGATAGTAGTCTGACGAGTAGACTGACTGCTGGTCCGGTGTGTGACGGTAGTCTCGCGAGTGCGCGATCTGGTAGTCTGACGAATAGACTGGTGGTCTCGCGAGTAGACTGGCCGGTGGTCTCGCGAGTACACTGTCTGGTAGCCTGGCGAGTATACTTGTAATCTCGCGAGTAGTCTGATAGGTGGTCTGGCGAGTGGACCTACTGGTGATCTGGTGAGGAGACTGATAGCGATCCAACTTGGTAAACTGATGAACAGTCTGTCGAATATACTAACGGAAATCCTGACGTATACTGACGGGTAGTCTGGTGTAGGTGTGTACAGACTGATGGGCAGTCTATTGTAGGAGCGCGCAGATTAACGGGTAGTCTGGCGTAGTTTTACTCAGCCTGATATAGAGTGACGCCAGTCTCTTGCAATCTGTCGAGCAGGATGTCGATTCAGAAACTTCGAACATTATCAAAGGGTTTCAGCTAATCCACCAGGAAAAGCACTCCAGCAGAATTACTAATTCACGTTCGTATCGAACGGCTCGGCCTACAGACAATAGGTTTGGCCCACCTGGCCACTAACGTTTTTCTAATGATCGTATTGATGAACCGATGAAATGTCTCCGGTGGAATTGGTCGGCCCTGCCGTTCTACCCCGATGTGTCGTTCGATGTGTTTAACGAGCCAGCCGGCTATGCAAATCAGTCCGATGGTCTATGCCCGCAGTCCGGAGGCGCGGTAGTGCATCGGTGGGCTACGTGGTAGACGGCTACCGCGTCCAATCATTTAGTTTTTTTCCTGTTGAGTACACAACAGATAAGCATGACACGACACATCTGGTGGGCGCTGCGTGTGGCAGCGGTGCGTGATGCGATTACTGGGTTGGGCACGAGCGAGACATAGGGTAGTGTGTGCAGTATCGGACAGTCAGCGTTTAGGCGCTGCGCGAGCTGCCGATTGTCGTCGGTCGGGCCCCGGCGTCGGTCCGGCCCCGCCACGTCGGCCGCGTCTCGACCGAGCGCGCGCCGCCGGCCGGCCCCCAGCGGCAGCCGTAAGCACGACCAGATCCGATAGCACTGCCGCCGCCGACGGCAATCAGACATATCTGGCTGCCTCGGCCGACGGATTGGCCGGTCGCGGGGATCAGTCGGGCCGGGATTAGTCGGCTGGTGCCGGCGGAGACGGTCAGGCGGGGTTTAGTCGGCTGGTGCTGACGGGGATTAGTCAACTGGTGCCGACGGAGACGGTCGGACGGGGTTTAGTCGGCTGGTGCCGACGGAGACGGTCGGACGGGGTTTAGTCGGCTGGTGCCGGCGGAGACGGTCGGACGGGGTTTAGTCGGCTGGTGCCGACGGAGGGGGCGTGCGGTGTGTCGCGACGCTGCGTCGGGGGTGCGGCGCTGGGTGCGGTCAGATCAGTGGTTTCGGTCGAGTGTGGATGGTTGACTGCGCGCGCTGGCCGGCCAGCGGTGCGGCAGTTTCGGTGGCGTCTGCCCACGCCGTCCAGTGGCGGGCACTGCTCGCTCGGCAACGGCCCCCGCACGCATGCCTCACGAAGTGCGTTTGTGTTTGTAGTCACCAGGCTGCCTCGATGATTGGTGAAGGGGCGAGGCATCCGGACCCACCCGTTCCTAAGCCGACACCACCTGTGGTTTTACCGGAGCACCGACACGGACACCACCTGTGTACTTTTTACCGGAGCACGGCATCATTGGCATAGCGCTCCAGCCCTCGAGGAAACGCCCTCGACGTAAGCTGGGCAGTGCAGCTGGCGACTATCGCCGTGCTTTTTCCTCCGTCGCTATTTTGTGGTGCTCATATGACTACACTCTCAATAATCACATCGCTTCTACCGGACCAGTTTTCTAGGCGAAGGCTGCCAGCTGCGTTTGCGGTGCTCTGCATGCCCGCTGCGATTCCGGGCTCACTCCTACTTTATTTGTCATCCAATCACGTGCCATATTGGCTGCCAGTTTCAAGTGGTTGGCTCGCACTTGGCCCGGCTGCGCTATGGTCTCGACAGCCCGGTTTTGGTTATCATATACGGGCAATGTAGATGGTGAGATTTACTCCCCGGCCGGGAAGGCTATATGCGCCACTGCAGCCGACTGGCGAGGGTGCGCTCGCGAGTGTCTGGGTGCAGGGTTAAGGTGATGGGTGTGATCTGGTCTGCAGTACAGGAAGATTGCAGTGGGATGCCGAAGTTTGCCAAGAGCTATTTCAGTTGCTATATTTTCGCGCTCCTGTAAGCTCGACCATAAACAATATGATGCTTTTAATGTTTTTTTTGTCGTGTCTATGGATGATCGTACAACAGACACTAAATATGGTCACGATATTTGGAATTACACCGTGAGATGTGGGTGGTTCACGGTCCGCAATAGTGTGCATGTACGTGCTTGTTACGAAGTTCGAAGCACGACACTGTTATAGCACGAAATGAAAAGTGGCTAAGCATCCATTCATAAGGAAGATGTTAAAATTCGGTGGGGAAGAATATCGATTCAGTATTCAGTTTGTGGTACTTTCCACCGATTTTCACGACACATTTATCACTGGGTATCCGGGCGACTCGAGAGAACGCTCTTATGAGTGCTCGGATGCTCATCCGACATGTGAGTGGCCGGTGAGTGCCTGTGTGTCCACTGTCGAGCCGGCTCATGCAGTGCACCTGTGGGTTTCTTGAGTGTCCAGCCGACCGTGAAGGTGCGCCTGCTAGCATCTGTGTGTCCAGCCGACCGTGAGGGTGCTCCTGCTAGTATCTGTGTGTCCAGCCGACCGTGAGGGTGCTCCTGCTGGTGTCTGGCTGTCCAGCCGACCGTGAGGGTGCGCCTGCTAGCATCTGTGTGTCCAGCCGACCGTGAGGGTGCTCCTGCTGGTGTCCGGCTGTCCAGGCTGATGCCTGGTCTGCGGTTGGGACAGGTGGAGTTGGTTCCAGACGGACTGATTTGGTGATTCGCTGTGGGCCGAGTGTCAGCGCGCATTTGTCTGCTGCTGGTGTGTGCTGACAGTGAGTGACAGGTTGCCGGTGAATTGAGGCGGACTATTTCGAAATCGTGCGCCAGGCCATGCCGAAACGGATCAGCAGGACAGATTGGGATTGTGCAGCAGAGCAGACCGAGATAGCGGGTCAGACGAGGCCGAGATGGTAGCCCAGGCCAGGCTGAGATGGTGGGACACGCCAGACCGAGCTGGACCAGCAGAGTAGGCCGGGATTGTACAGCAGAGCAGGTCGAGATGGTGGTCTAGGCCAGGCCGAAATGGGAAGCAGGGGTGGTCAGACCAGGCCGATGATGACGGGACTTGCCAGACGGAGCTCAGGACCAGCAGAGTAGGCCGGGATTGTACAGCAGAGCAGGTCGAGATGATGGACCAGGTCAGGCCCAGATTGTACAGCAGTTTGTTTTGGTGACGTACGCAGCTGATCCTGACGTCTGGATGGAATGGAGATTTCCGATCCGTCTCTGTTGGGGTGGTGTCGCCTCTCGGATGGTCTCTGGTTTGGCCGTGCAATGCTGTCCTCACATCAGCCTGTTTGAGTCAGGTCATCCCGGCCAGCCGTCCCTTCACTGTGACCGACCGCGGCGCCCTGACCTGTGATCCCGGACCTCGGGCTACTACCGTGTCGGGCGGTGCAGAGCAGCGCAGACCAGCTGAACCGTGACCAGTAAAGCTCGGGACTCGGCTCTGTTCTCACTCGCACCGGTGCCCCTGATCCGGTCTGACCACATATGGCGACAGACTTACCGCCAATGCCGACATGGTGATCACCCATGACGACAGGCAGACCTCCCATGGCAACAGGCTGACCACCCATGGCGACAGGCTGACCACCCATGGTGGCAGGCTGACCTCCCATTACGACAGGCTGACCTCCCATGGCGACAGGCTGACCGTTCATGGCGACAGGCTGACCGCCCATGGCGACAGGCTGACCTCTCATGACGACAGCCTGACCACACATGGCGACAGGCTGACTGCCCATGGCGACAGGCTGACCGCCCATGGTGGCAGGCTGACCGCCCATGGCGACAGGCTGACCGCCCATGGCGACAGGCTGACCGCCCATGGCGACAGGCTGACCGCCCATGGCGACAGGCTGACATCATGGCGACAGGCCAGTGATAAATGTTTGGTGAAATTAGGAGGAAAATACCACGTACTGAACACTGAATCGGCATCCTTCCAAAAGAAGCATCGACATCGTACCTCTTGAACTGTGTTGTGAAGTCTTCATGCCTCATTTTTAACCGTATCTTGTTTATAATTTTCATAATCATGTTTACCGCGACTGATCTCGTTGCACGAACATCTCGCAACCAGTGTTAGATAAATATGCTGTACGCGGATTTTTGACATCCATAACATTATTCTCTTGAGACACACATCCACGCATTTTTCTCCTTTGGAAGTGCAATGAACCTGTGACCTTCTGACAATGGCGTTTTAGCACTGGTGACCGCCCATGGTGACATGGCGATAAGCTGACCGCCCATGGCGACATGGTGACCGCACATGGCGACATGGCGGCAGGCTGACTAATCTGCCAGTTGGGACCGGCCACGAGCCTCGGGCCGAGCCGCCGGTGGAAGCGCAACTGGTGACAGTCAGCGCTGATGCAGCCACGGCCGGCAGCTGGGTCCCGGCGGCTCTGCACCCGGTGGCAGTGGATGTTAGGCTCTGCCTAACGATGAAGTTAGGCAGTGGACGAGGACGTTGTGGCGTGGTGCCAGCTGATATACTGTCCGGCACACCGAGCTGGGGTCACCAGCTGACACCCAGCTGGAGTCACCAGCTGACACCCAGCTGGGGTTACCAGCTGACACCCTGTCCGGCACACCGAGCTGGGGTCACCAGCTGACACCCAGCTGGAGTCACCAGCTGACACCCAGCTGGGGTCACCAGCTGACACAATGTCCAGAACAGTCAGCTGAGGTCGCCAGCTGGCACCCAGTCCAGTACAGCCAGTTGAGGTTAATAGCTAAGGTCACCAGCTGACACGCCATCCAATACAACCAGTTCATCTGCTACTTGTTGGCTTGACTGTTTCAGCGATGGCAACAGGGTGTAACAGTCTGCTTAACACATACATTACTCATGTAGCTCTATAACTGATAGCATTAATGCCCCACGTCGTAAGCCTTGCATATGGCTTCTGTAGCGTGACTCTAGGCCACCTGGAATTATTATCTGTGCCTTTTGCATTGTTTTAAGTTAAATTGGTCCAATCAAACTTTTACCCTGCTCTTTCCTGTTTTGAAACTTGATATGTATTTCACGCGTCCATCTGTGGTGTAGCTTGCGGCAATTCAGTCTTATTTCACATGCAATTGCAAAGATATTACATCAGTCTGTATGTTCGCGACAGGCAATAGCATGGCCCTTGGAAATTTCCGTACCACGGACGCCAGAGCCTGCTCGGTCTGCCGTCTGTGTGGCTATTGTGAGCCGTTTGCGTGGCTGTTGTGAGTCGGCTCAGTGGCCGTTGTGAGCCGGCCCAGTGGCTGTTGTGAGCCGGCTCAGTGGCTGTAATCAGCCGGTCGAAAGTCCAAGCAGCACCGCTACTCCGATGAGTGGCCAGCAAGCTCGTGTGCCATGAGCCACGCCTCGCGCTTCCCTGACGGTGCCATGTGTGTGCGAAACTGGCGGCGACCACAGCATATCGGCCAGAGTGTCCGCCCGCCGTGCCAGACCAGACCAGACCAGACCAGACCAACAAAAAAAAAAACAACAAAAAACATATTATAATAAATAATAAAAAAAAATAAAAACAAGACCAGACAGACCAGACCAGACCAGACCAGACCAGACCAGACCAGACCAGACCAGACCAGACCAGACCAGACCAGACCAGACCAGACCAGACCAGACCAGACCAGACCATACCATACCATACCATACCATACCATACCATACCATACCATACCATACCAAACCATACAATTCCATACAATACAATACAATTCCATAACATACCATAACATACCATACCAAACCATACAAGCCCTGACTTGACCTGACTTGACCTGACCAGACCAGACCAGACCAGACCAGACCAGACCAGACCAGGCCAGGCCAGGCCAGGCCAGACCAGACCAGACCAGACCAGACCAGACCAGACCAGACCAGACCAGACCAGACCAGACCAGGCCAGACCAGACCAGACCAGACCAGACCAGACCAGACCAGACCAGACCAGACCAGACCAGACCAGACCAGACCAGACAAGACCAGACCAGACAGCTGCGGCCGACCGGTCACCAGGCCGGCCCACTGCGCTCAAGTGGCTGCACGTCGACGACAGCCAATCAATGGCCACACGCTGGCGGTTGTGAGCATGTGCCGCGTGTGCATCGGCGGGGCGGAGGAAACCACGACTCTGCGGCAACGATCGGTCCACGGGCCCGACGGAGACGCTGGAAGGGGCACGGCGGCTCGCCGTCGCTCGTCGGCACGGCGGGTGCTGCTCGCGCCGCCTCGGGCTGACTGTTCAGACAGATGCGTGCGTGTCCAGCCTCTGCTAGTTGAATGCATCAGCCCCGTTCCCGTGGCAATTCCGCAGCTGAGCATGTGGCACTGACGGACGAGATCGGATGCAGAACCGCGGACTGCCTGCAGACCGCCGGCTGTCCAGAGCTGGTCCTACAGGCCAAATGGTACATGGATGTATTTCGCGATTGCGATTTTGATTGATTGCCCACTCACTGGCAGTCGCGGCAGTACTGCATATGTACGCAGCATGCCGAGCCCAAATGTCGACTGCAGGCGGCTCTTCCAAGAGCCAATCAGTCCGAGTTAGCTTCCAGAAGTCCGACTTGACCAGTCGATCGATTAAGTCGCGCCGGCCCCTGCACCACCCAGTCGCACATCGATGCATTCCGCACCAGCAGCCGCGCCGTTAGTTCTGACTGTCCAGTTGCAAGGGCAGGTGATCTGTGAATGTTGGGTGTAATTTTGGCTGCTCGAGTGATAGATGACCGACTTCACGATGCCAGCAGCGGCAGAATAGTTGCATGCATGTGAGATGGTAGCGCCCTCGCCGTTGGACTTGGGAGCGCGAGCCGGCTCGAGTACCCCAGTTTTTTTTGCGTGTTCTCGCTGAGCCGAGTCGACTGCTGTCGGTCGGATGGTGTTCGATGTCTTCCAGGAACTTCCGTCCATGGTCGATGTATTTTTCTGGACGCGTGGTAGCAAAAATACGATCACCGCAGTCACAAAATGTCCCATGAACATCGACGCTGGAAGTGGTGTTCTCTGTTTTGGCCTGGTGAACGGAGAAAGTGCATATTATGATGTCGTAGTTGATTGTTGAAGATTGCTTAACTATGCCCTTTATATTACATTACGCAATTATTGCCTGCCACTTTCAAAAGAGTGTCTGGGCGGCTGATAACCATTTTATTCATAGCTATTCTTCACGGAAGCCACAATGCCTTTCCAGTCGAAGTCCCCTGAATAACAGGCACACAGTCAGCTCGGCTCTTCTTCAGAGAGCTATGGTGTAATCCATCTCACGATATTTCCCGGAGGGACAGGACGGAGCGGGACGGAACGAAACGGGACGGAACGGGACGAAACGGGACGGAATGGAACGGAATTGGATGAGACGGAATTGGATAAACCGGAACGGGATGGGACAGAACGGAACGGAACGAGATGGGACGGGACTGGACTAGACGAGACCGGGATGAGACCAAGCTGGGCTGGGCTGGGCTGGGCTGGGCTGGGCTGGGCTGTGTTGGGCTGGGCTGATCACGTTGCATTGTATTACGTGTTACTCTTGATGGATAAAGGTTTCACAAATTTCCCAATTTTGTTTTTCTCGACAAGGGTTGGATTTGTGATTTGTAATCTTGGCTGTGGGGAGCAAAATGTAGGGGTAACCAAATGTGTAGAGAGCTTTTTTGTCGAACCTGTGACATCAGAATCTCTTGTACTTCTCAGTGAATCTTGGTCAATTTATTACCGAACAGTTCATTGTAAAACCACCATCCAACCTACACGTGATTAAAATGAGAGCATGATTTTCTGGATACCAAAAATCCAGGAACAGCATATTTGTCGAATCTTGCCTTGGACAATGCACTGATGTGAAGCATGCAAGCAAGCATAAAGTATGCAGCAACGAAATAAAAAAAATCACATCGCCTATCGCCTTTCCCTGGAGCACAGTGCTGGATGTGTCGGTGTATGATGCGACTAACACGGAAACAGCACATGTGGCGGACCATGTCTACCTCAGTCCATGTACGTAGCCGCCCCAGTAAGGCTGGTGCTCTTTTGCCAGAATGCGTGACAAAAGTGAAGAAAGTCAGATGGCGTAATTGGTTGGAAAGGGTGCACGAAAAATATCAGACGGTAGGACAAGTCGGCTGTTTCCCACACAGGAATGCGAGTGTGTTTTATTGAGTGGTGTGTGATTCAGCTGCCAAAAGAAAGACTTCACAGTCACTTGTTCCCCAATCGACCGGCCGACATCGGCTGGTGACGTGCGCCCGTGACACTGTGGCCCGCCAATACCAACACCAACAAATACAGCCGGCCGACATCGGCTGGTGACGTGTGACCGTGACGCTATGGCTCGCCAATACCAACACCAACAAATACAGCCGGCCGACATCGGCTGGTGTCGTGTGCCTGTCACGTTATGGCCCGCCAATACCAACACCAACAAATACAGCCGGCCGACATCGGCTGGTGACGTGCGCCCGTGACGACGCTGTAGCCCGCCAATACCAACACCAACAAATACACTCCATATAACAGCGCCTATGCAACATCTTCCAAGGAAGCCACACCTGCCTATATTCATACCATGCCTAGCGTAACATTATTTACCAACAACCTGTTTGCTCACTGACATGTAATTGTGCAAATTGTCCATATTGCCCATGTCGGGTGTGTGCATACATCTTGTTAATGAATGTGAGGCTAGTGTTTCGAAGATCTGGAGCAGTTGCAACTCAGTATGCACTTTTTGCATGTCCACGTTACTCACGTTCATGTTATTCCGGGACTGGTTCTTCAGAATTGATGGACACCTGGGCATTTGAAGAAAGAAAAGTAGATGCATAAATCAAACATAACTTTATGGAGTAAACCGAAGCCGGCAAGTGATCCCCGAGGGCAACATGAATTTGGATCATGTGCTATTGACATTCGTGACTAGTTTCTAATGAAAACATTGCCATTGGCATTCCAACACAAGATACCAAGTGTCCCAGTCTGCGTTTCTGCGTAGTTTGACAGCGTGTTGAAAGAAAATTCGTGTGATTTATTTTTCCTGTCAGATAGATAGATGGACCCCGCTCCAACATGCCGACCGGCCTGAAGCAACAGCTGCACATAACTGCCAATCACGTGACCGGCGCCGTCGGCGTTGACTCAGGGTAACGGCCGGTCACGTGCTGTCGCCGCGATCTGACAACGTGATTACCGTCACCGTCGCCGTGGCGACGCCGACGCGCACTCGGTTTAGCGACCGGCCGTATGACACCGTCTGCGGTTTAGCGCCTCGTTAGCGACCAGCCGTGCTGTGGCCATCGACCGACCGGCGACTGACCCTTGTGACCAGCTGCCGGCTCGTGTGGTCGGCGACTGACCCTTGTGACCGGCGGCAGACCCTTGTGACCAGCTGCCGGCTCGTGTGGTCGGCGGCTGACCCTTGTGACCGGCGGCAGACCCTTGTGGCCGGCGGCTAGGTCCTGTGGCCGGAGGCTGACCCTTGTGGCCTGTGGCTGAACCTTGTGGACGGCGACTGAACCTTGTGGACGGCGGCTGGTACGACCTAGCAGATACCACCTAAAACTGAGTAGGTGACACCTCCCACTGCAGAGCCATTTTGTTGTGCGACTCGAGGCTGGGGAACAAATCGCGGGAGGGAAGGGGGTGATGTCCAGCTGCACTTGCTGGGGTTTCCGGCGGCCCGATAAGAGTCGAAACTGGTGGTGAAAGAGGAGGGGTTGCTACCGGATGTTGACCCCGGACTCCGGGCTCCATTGTGCGTCCCCGGGCGTCCAAGTTAGATAATTCATGGTGTATCTTAATTGGAAATGGCAACTGTTCGCATTTTCCAAGGTTTAGCTTCCCGGAAGAAAATATGGTGTGGTCGTAAAGTTGCCATCTGTGCCGCTTGGTTCATTTCGGAATTATGGATGTGCCCCGAGCGGGTACGTAAGTCTGCTGGTGCGCGGGCCATTGGAGTGGTTGGGGCTGGGCGTAGCCAACGGGAAACGGTTATCGCCGCCGACCCACAGTCGGTAAGTGGCGGCCGATATTTTCAAGGACGAATCGTCGAAAACCGACACCGTGCAAGCGGAACCGGAATATCGTGACCGGAAGGCGGACTACCAGATATTGGAAGCCACGGTTCGGTGGTACGTGAATACGTCACTTGGATTGATGGTGTACCGGATCCTATCCGGTATACCGGATGGTACACCGGATCCCGGACGCTCTCAATCCTCTCCAGTCAGGATCCAGCTGCCTCGGCAGAGCGAGAAGAGGTCGGGGCAGGGAGTAGTGCGCTACACCTCCCCGGGCACCGTAAGCTCCGGACACCACATGTCGACCGCCGGGTCTCGCTGACGGCCAGGCACGAGGCGGGAAGGGGCCGGCAGAGGAATCGGACACCCAGAGGCGGAGAGGAAAACCTCGACCCGTGCACAGGGAAGTATTTCGTGCTTCACTGTGTATGTTGTATATATATATAAACACACACACACATATATATATATATATATATATATATATATATATATATATATATATATATTTGTAGGATAAACCTGAAATAGGGTTATATAGATACTAAAATATCTAATAGGATTATGTGCTCCGAGCTTAACGTTTCGCCACATTGCGTTGCATCTTCAGGAGCAAAAAACAGTAAAACAAAGGCGATACAAGAACGCAGTTACACAGCATTCATGCAGTGGGTTGAAAACACACGGATGCAAGACGAAGGATGATCGGTTTCATTTATCAATCTTTCTCGCTAGTTAAACCTATTGCGCGATTTTTTTAACGAAAAAAGATGACGCTATAGTATTTAGGCTGGGGCGCTATTTACGTATGTACAGAGACTATAATACGAAGGCCGAGTATCGAATTACAACGGGACAATATTGAAAAGTAATCCATGTATACTTGCGTATCACACGCAAATGACTGTTTCATGACTGATGACGGATCGAAGTTGTGGATGACATGCTGAGTGTGGTCTGATCTCCCAAGATGTTGTCGCACCCTACAGTATAGGCTACGCAGGGTAGAGAGAGTCACGCATGATGCCTCACACGAGGCACAATTGAAGCGATATGCTAATGACGATAAACAACATTTATAATCATGTTCTTATATCGTAAAAGGAGCCTATTGTGAAATAATTCACTGTGATGATCTTGGTTCCACGTAAGGGTAAAAGTTTCACAGTAATCGAGTAAGTTCAAACTTGAGATTATCAGACCGCCGTCCGAAAAATGGAAGAACGAAATACTTGGGCGGCTTTGTACCAGTATGTATGAGAGTTTTCCTATTGA
Organism: Imbricaverruca yamaguchii; assembly: GCA_034440575.1. Lineage (NCBI taxonomy): Eukaryota > Metazoa > Arthropoda > Thecostraca > Neoverrucidae > Imbricaverruca > Imbricaverruca yamaguchii. Next base: position 1,795,285 of record JAOTOL010001650.1, on the reverse strand, counting down.
AATTGGAGTCGAGAAACTTTTAATGTAAAAGCTTACCAGGTGGGCTGGGAAAGCATCACACCTGAAAAGCCTTTCTGAGAAATTGTAGTTCAATGAGAAAGAGAGTATTGGCTAAGCTTTCGTGGAACGCCCTGATGATGGAAGAGTAGATAATGCAGTTTTTGATGGAGCGAGAGATGAGGTTTGTGCCTAAGCCCGAGAAGGCAGCCTTGCGATAAACAGATGTAGAAAGGCAGCCATGCTACATATAATCCCAATCGAACTCTTACGATCTATCTAGCTCTTTTAGTCATCAGGTTATCCTACAACTACGTTTTGTGCAATATATATATGTATATATATATATATATATATATATATATATATATATATATGCACATACATTCCCTATATCATTCCAGGGGGGATCTAGTGATAGGGGAGAAGTTGACATGTGGCCCTCTCCAGGATGCCGATTTTTTTTTGCGGAGGGGGGGAATTTTTCACTTAATTGACATTTTTACAAATCTAAGCACATGTTTTGATATCAATATTGTCTTAAGCAGACCCGACGAATATTAATTGTTTAACTCAGCATAGTGTTTCGAAATCCGAGGATTTTTTTAATTCCCAGAAGCTAGGCTTCCGGATCCGCTCTTGTATAATGCAGATCGGTCGTTGGTCCATCCCCAATCGCACTTTTCAAACGCAGTCAAGGCTATTTGAGTGTGACTGAGTGTGACAAACGCTATTTGAGCTACAATTATACAATTTGGAGAGCTGTTTGAAAATGTGCACCACTGTGCATTGTGCCAAAACTCCACCACCCTATGACATGTGTGACGTCTGCCTGTGTATACACGTATATATGTATTGCACCCACACGGAATTATATACCCAGATAGACTTAGGCTGTCAAACGGAAGACCAATTTGTGAGCTTCAGTAGCTAATTTATGTGTATTTATCGTGACAGGTATTCTTGTCGTAATGCAATTAAAAACAGTTGCAAACCTTGAAACCATTGCTCAATTTTCACAAAGTCACATTGTTTCATCCATCAGGAATCAGCGATAAGTTACACGCACGCGTCTTGCGTACAGAGGTCGGACGGCGATGTTGGAAATTTCACACACGCAACCCTAACAAAGGCTCTCTACCCAAGGTAATTATGTCCGGTTAATCTGGGCCGTCCTGCGGCTGTGACGTCACTGGAGTCCGCGAGCACCGCCGACGCCCATAAAGGCGGCCGTGAACATTGCTTTTGATGGCTTAGTGGCTGATCTTTCTGGTGAGAGAGGGTAACGAAGAGTAATTGATGAGCTAAAGCAATCCAAGGGTCAGTAACAGCCAATTTTAACTTCGGAATATTGTCCAAAACCCTAGCATCCAACAGTGTTGTCCAGCGCTCCAGTAGACTTATCAATGAAGGATGATAGTTGCCTGTTGAGGACTATGCCGTTTGTATGGACGTGGAAGTGGAGTCAGTGACCGATTTAGCGCAACATTGCATTATAAATGCCCTTGGATATGCTGGTGTTCCGATAGTTGCAAGCGTCCCCCTTCAAAGCACATCGTCTGTACCCTATCCTTGCTTCGATTTTGTTCAGGCGAAGCGATCTCCGAACGAGAATCTAGGTCTGGGAGGTCCAGAGCATCACACACCCCCGCCCCCCACCCCCCGCTGTATCCTGTCAACGGTCCGCGGCACCAGTAACCGGCTCGCTCCCGTGCCACCACGGTCCTGCCAACCGGCAGAGGTTTTGACGGGGATTCGTTGCAGGCAGTTTTTGACGGGGATTCATATGCGTTCCTCCGAGTCTGAATCTGTGGATATATGCTCTGTTGACATCAATAGGGGCCATCACGTTGGTGCTTTAGTGTGAAAGTTTGTCATCAACGTTCCTATCGTTCTTCTCACCGTGAAGTTTAATGATGTCGGCCCGCATTTCCTCCAGAGTCTGGTTTATCGTTAGCGTATAATTGGCCACCGAGCCAAACCTGGCCTGGTCAACAGCGTCGTTTCCGTTCAGGTCGTTGAAGCTCACACTCAGTGTTTTCTTATTCCGAAGTCGATGACATGCAGAATCTCCCCCCCCCGCGAAGTTACACCCGACGTTTCCCTGTTCGTATCCGATGGTAGTGCTCGCGTCTGCTGTAGCGCCTCACCAGCACGGCGGCGTCCCGCGCCTTGTTTTGCGCCTTGTTAGTTACGCCTTGGAAGACTAGGATGCCTTACGCCTTGGTAGACTCCAGCCTGGATACCGTAAGACAGATTCTGAGATGCGGCGTTCCGAAACAAGCTCGCATCTCAGTGACATCATAACCATGACACATGGGCTTTTTAGTGTGCCAAATTTAAGTAAACTCAGGTAAACAATATTTGGGCGAACTCATTCATCAGCATATTGTGAGTGGGGGAGACGGGGGAGGAGATGTGCAAAGTTTTGGGCGGGGCGGGAAACGGTATCTTCACCCTCTCTTCCTCGTAACGGTACTGTTAATAGTGTTAGCATCTTTCGACAGAAGTGTATTTCAGCCTTCCCTGATTATTTTTTTTTATCATCAGATGATTTTTCAGCATGACAATCTTTTATTAATTTAAATATTGTCATTAAGATTGCGTATGTCCAAAATCAAACTACATTCAGGGAAGTAAGCGATTTCTGACTAACCATCAGGCTTAAAATTTAATCGCGATGGAGCCTGCCGTGAAAAAGTTAAGATATAAAAATATGAATAGAGAAATAGAAGACCTTCAGCGTTACTGCAGGAAGTAAGTAGGACCGTGCAGGAGCATAATCAGTCAACACAGCGCCACACCGGCACAACACAGGCACAACATCGCGCACGAAGCAGGACCACGCATGCGCAGAATCAGTCAACACAACGCTACGCCAACACAACACTGCGCACGAACTACATGTGTTACAGCCCACACACACACTCCCTGGATAGTAATGCGCAGAAGTCGCTGGTGTAAACAGTAATTTATAATATAGTTACCGGTAGTGTGCCCCGAAGTATCTATGTCTACTGTTTATGGCCATTGGTTTCACTGTAGTCTGAATAAGCACCCCAGGACGCATTCTGCAGGTCTGCAATTTGGGCTCATTTTGTAGTGCAACACGAGCAATCCACTCCGAAAATCCACTCCTGGGTGTCCCGAAATACTGCGACTCTTGGCTGCACCGTACAATTCAGCAGGTGGACCGTGTCAGAAGCCTTCAACTTAACGGTCTAAGTTATCGTGATAATTTCTGAGTTGCATGGAAACTATAGTGCAGCCAGTGCTAAGGTGATCACCGCAGCACTTGGTGTGGTCAAGACAGCCAGTTCAGTTGGTCGTAGCCTATCCACTTTGCGGTGCCTGGTGTAGTGAGGAATCGGCGTCCAGAATAGTTGGGTTTCAGTCTCGCCGCGACACATGTTCGGCGTGCATCTCGTGCATCCGTCCGCTCGTGTATATCTGAAATAGCCTGTCAGCAAACCCATGCTCAGTGTTGCTGCCGCCTGTTGTATAATTATGACCGCCGGCGCTATATTTGCTCCGCTAATGACGCAAGTTTGAACAGCTCGAGCCGGTGGATCCGGGGAGCGTTGATGTGGTCGATTGGATCCGTGCCGAGCCGACATGTCTGGCGGCAGTTTGGGGCGGACGCATGTTGGCGGATGGGCTTCGAGCGCGGTGGTTCTCGGTACTGCGGCCCACACGCCATGTTCCGGCGTCTGTGTTGGCGAGCCGACGGCTCGCGGTGCTGCCGCTGACACCCCGCAGTCCCCGCTCTGTCCGTGACTGCGGCGTTTGCACCACGCTGTCCGTGAGAATCATCGGCTCCGTACCTCCGCTGTTAGACCACGTCTGCTCAGTACCCCGCTGTCCGTCAGCCCAAGTCTGCTCCGTACCCCGCTGTCCGCCAGCCCAAGTCTGCTCCGTACCCCGCTGTCCGTCAGCACAAGTCTGCTCGGTACCCTGCTGTCCGTCAGCCCAAGTCTACTCAGTACCCTGCTATCCATCAGCCCAAGTCTGCTCCGTACCCCGCTGTCCGCCAGCCCAAATCTGCTCAGTACCCCGCTGTCCGTCAGCACACGTCTGCTTCGTACCCCGCTGTCCGTCAGACAAAGTCTGCTCGGTACCCCGCTGTTCGTCAGCCCTTGTCGACTCCGTACCACGCTTCCGCCGCCCACTGCTTACATCCGCAGGCGGTGGCGCTGCGAATGCAATGCTAGGTCACGAGCCGCACACCGCTACCACTATTTGAAGCCTGCCACCATTGCATTGCAGCACGTCCGGATATGTTTTATGGCCTCTGCTCGGGGAGACCGCACACCGATATCCCGACGTGCAGCGAAACACGAATTGATTGTCTGGCAACGCTGCGATGCAATGTTTGCAACAGGGCACAGGCATGCATACAAACAAATCAAACACATGCGCCAACATAGTGTTTTTAACAGGGAACTGGGCGTGCTGGCGCTCCGTCGTGTAATGGGCATCCAGGCAACCGGCGGTGGGTCCCAGACAGACTCGGTACTGGCGGGGCCAGGCATTGGCGGGCCAGGAGAGCTGCTTTCTTCGTCAATTGCCACAGTGATACATGTTCGTGAAAGTTGATAGAACATGCCATTTACCGAATGATGAATTGACATCCTTTCTCACTATTTTGACATCCTGTGATAGATGCCTGTATTTCGTGCTTTAAACGGGGTTGTGCTCGCAACTTCATGAATATCCTGCATTTGCACACTATTATGGACTGTGACACACACACACACTTCTCATGTGTAATTCCGGATATCGTGAATGTACATATGTGTTGTTGAATTATCTCTGAACAGAACGAAACAAAATACGTTAAGAGCATCATATCGTTTTCTGATGAGGCTTACAGGAGTGGACCGTTGACGACGTCGCTGTGGCACAGCTCGTGAAGCCACTGTGCCACCATTCGTGATGTTGTGCCACCATGCGTGACGTCACTGTTTCACCTCTGGTGACGTCACTCACCGTCCGTGACCTCACCGTGTCATCGCCGGTGACGTCACTGTGCCACCATGTGTGACATCACTGTGCCACCGTGTGTGACGTCACTGTGCCACCGTGTGTGACGTCACTGTGCCGCCGCTTGTAACGTCACTGTTCCACCGTGTGTGTGCGTCACTGTGCCACCATGTGTGACGTCACTGTCACCGTGTGTGTGACGTCACTGCGTCGCCATGTGTGACGCCACTGTGCCACGGCTGGTGACGTCACTGTGTCGCCGTGTGCGACGCCACTGTGTCGCCGTGTGCGACGTCACTGTGTCACCATGTGTGACGTCACTGTGCCACCGTGTATGATGCCACTGCGTCACCATGTGTGACGCCACTGTTCCACCATGTGTGACGCCACTGTTTCACCATGTGTGACGTCACTGTGCCACCGTGTGCGACATCACTGTCACCATGTGTGACGTCACTGTGTCACCATATGTGACGCCACTGTTCCACCATGTGTGACGTCGCTGCGTCACCGTGTGTGACGTCACTGTGTCACCGTGTGCGACAGGATCGTGGACGCCGGCCGGCTGGCGGCGCCCTACCAGAAGCTGCTGACAGTGGCCGGCGAGCTGCTGGTGCGCCACCCGCCGCCGGGCCGCGCCAGCGTCGTCGACCTGCTCGGCCACGACGTGAGCGCGCTCAACAGCGTGCCCACGGCCATCTACTGCTTCCTGCGTGCACTCCACCCGCTGGCCGACATCGAGGTACGTTGGCTGGTTACTTGGGCTCAGGGGCGTATCGGCTGCGTTGGTCATACGGCGCCCAGACATTGAGGTAACGATACCACCTGCTGCGAGTGCAGTTTCTGGTCTGGGAGGGGAGGTGAGACGGTGTTGGATATGTCCAAAAGAGACCGATGCTTGGGGTCTAAATTACTTTTTCCATTGCGTAAGTTCCTTTAGGTATTCAGCTTTTTCTGTAGGGCTGCTTTTATTACACATGGAAGTGATGTCGCTTAGCAGTGTTTATGTCCAATGTAAAGTTCCTGAAAATTCAGTTGTGTATCGGACAATTTTATAAGTGGCAAGTCCAGACAGTAAATACATGCCAGTTCATTCATTATTCGATTACAGACAAAGCGAGACGAATCACCCTTTCGGTGGTCATGACTGCACTTGTGGCCGTCTGCGCTAATCGACTATCTGTTCGTCAATTCACCTCGGAGAAGAGATTGAAAAATCCGAAAGAAATCTGCCGTGATCACATTTTTATGCCTTGTGGGTTCATATCCTATTTTGTATGGTGGTTTCGTTCGCTTCCTTTGCCCAGTGCCTACTCGCTGGCCGCACCTGCACAAACACCGCTCTGGGATCTCGCGAAGGCGTTTGTGACACGGCGTAGAACATTTGCTAGTCGTTTTCACTTGCCACTGGAATGTGGGAGCAATCGTGCGGTGTTCGTCCAAAGGAAAATGAGTGATTGTAGGGAAATAGGGAATGCAGGACCTTGCGATGGCCAGTATCAGTTACACCGAGTTGTTTCTTCAATTTTTTATTGAGGTATTCTCTTCTCTGGGAATACTGCTTTTCCTTTTTCTTGAAGCTCTTTTGGCATCGCACTGTATTTTTTTCCCAGTGGAATTAACCAACAAAAATGTTCATTCACTCTGCAAGAAAGTAAGCGTTAATCATATTTATGCACCCATTCTATTGCTGGAGCATTATTTTTAATGAACTCATATCCATGATCTATCGAAATTCGACGAGTCCAAGTATCGCAGAGTATTTTCTTTCTAAAGCGAGCTTAAAATGCTCTCTGGATCTGCTGGTGGTTCCAACCAGTAAGAGGCTTACCCTGGGATTGGGCCATACTTAGCCGGATAAATAGACCTGCGTTATTTCTTTTCCTGTTTTAGAGGGGCTGCGCGAGAGCTTTGGAGATGTGTTTGAAGACCGAGGTCCCTCTACAGGTATTGCGTCGTCGTCACGTAAACAATATTTATTGGGTGCTTCGAGGTGCATACCGTTTCAGATGCGGCCGCATTATTGCACCGTGATTCTGCTGGTGAGAGTAGGCCAGCCCTTTCCATGTACTACGAGGACAGTCATGGAACGCATATCCATTGAAACTGGAATTTTGGGGTATAAGGCTAGTTGCTTCGGTGCTATAATTGCCTTGGCCATTCGGCCTGAGAACACGTTATTTCTGTATGGCCTATTCAGTTGAGTGCTTTACGAGAAACCTCAGGTGTATATGGCGAACTTCTGAAAACTGGACGCCTTCCTAAAAGTCATTGATCTCCCTTGGGCGTTCTGCGAATTCCGTCTGGAATGGATTTCCCAGTAAACCACACACGCTGCCAATTAAATTAGTCGCCGGCATTTTTTCGTAGCTTCAATAGGATTTCCGCAACATTGATGTGAATGTAGACTTAGAATATACCCGTTGGTTTGTCCACCGTATTGAGAATACAGTGGTCAACCTTGTATAATGATTCAAGAGCATTTGAACCCGACTATCCAGCCAAATTAGTCGCAATATATACGGAAATCTACTCAATAAATAGGTAATGAAGTATATATGTATAAATCAACCAATCACTTATTCGGATCCTCCTTGCAGCACGTTTATATTGGTTCCCCACGCCATTTGCACAGTGCGCAATGCAAATGATAATACAAATATGCCATACCAACTCAATCATGCCAAGCAATGCGACAACGCAAAGTATCGCTGTGAATGAATGCACGGCTCATAGACGTACCGTCAATTTTCTCCTGAACACTGGGAGACTGGTTGCGTTTGGGACGACTGTAGACCGTACAGTCGTCCCAAATGACTGTAGGTAGGCACCTACCTGTAGGTAGTCCCACGCTCGTGTAAATCTCAAAATTCAGCGGTGGGCAAACTCAATCCACACGTGCGGTGTCTGCAGGCGGCCATTTTGTGTAGTTCGCGCAGCTTGTCGGCTTGCCCTCAAGCTTATGCATAATATGTGCGTCTCCCCAATATCACGCGGTGCGCTTCCGGCGATTTCAGCTTCACTAACGTTGGATATATGTGCTCAGCGCCACAAACCAGTCCCAATGCGAGCTCCGGGATTGGCACATTGCTCAGCCCGTCTTTGCCGCGTGATACAGCAGCTTCCCCAGACGACTACGCAGTGCCTAAAGTGGGAAACACCAGCACTTGCAACAAGAGCTGACGGATTGCGCGCGATACGCGGCGAAAATACGGGCTAGTCCGTTTGCGATGCAGTAGCAGGTGCGCACAATACACGCATGTTTCTCCCGGGTTAGAGTCGTATCTATGCTGGAAACCAGTATTTTGACAGACTGAGGATTTAATTTTGGAGTATCCGAATCGTATTACCAAAATGTCGTTCTGTCCATTTTGACAGTATGATTTCAGGATGATCATGTTGGTTTGGGGATATCTTTTCAACCTATTCTACGTACGCCAATATCCAGATCATTAAGCGGGGTGGTTTCCATTCGTTTATATTTTGGCATTCAGATATTAGATGGTCAGCCAAAGAACTGGGCGTCGTCTTCGTAGATACCAATTTCCATTCGGGTATGCATTACGCCACGCCATTTGTGAGGAGCGAGCAGAGCACGGTACACAATATCGAGTCTTGTGCTACTCCATGTGTGACGGGTAGGACAGAACTGCCGTTGGCAGGCTACGGCCCTGCAGCCAGGCTGTGAGCCACCTGCCTACCCCATACCCCATGCCAACCAACTACCCCATACCAACCTAGCTTATAGTAAGCTATGTTCCACGTTATCGGAAGCTTTCGGCGTATTAGTTGTCATAGGTGTATACTGTTCTGGATGTCATCCGTCACATTTGTCACGCTATCCAGTAGAGTCGCTTCAGTAAATAAGCCAGGGTGATGTACGTACTGCTCGAGACATAAAGCACGTTGACACTTAAGGTAATTCATGAGCTGAGTGCCAGCACACGTTCGCGTAGCTTGGCGATGGCGAATCAAATAGAAATTGGCATAGAGTTGCTGGGTCCCGTCCGGTCTCCGTTCCTGTGAAGGGAAACAATGACGGCTGAGTTGCCTTCCGAGGGTGATCAGATCGCAGGTAATGCTGGCGTTCAGAAAGATCGAGCATTTGTTGTAAGTTTCTTCAGCCTGCCAAGAAAACAAAAAAGCACCAGTTCAGTTACCAGTTCAGATGCCTTTTTCTAATGCCGATGACGATGCCTCCAGAACATGAGGAAGATATAATGTACATATTGTGGTTGCTTCACTATTCCGCGGGTGGAACAACCATATCCTTTCAAACATTATGCGCCACTTGCGGTAGTCAGTGGTATCTCTTCAGCCGGTCCTGATGTAAATTGTAGAACACCTAGCTGCGATACGCTCTCCTTCACTTAACTAAGAAGCAATAGGCGAACAATTGTTTTTCTTCACTGCCACTCAGTGGGTCGGCCCATCGATAGGCCGGGCGGGAAATGAGAAGTCAGGGAGCTGCGACTATCCACTCAGCCGGGAGTGGTGGACATGGAAAGATCACACGAAGAATGGTTTCACACGGTGCCTCACATTTGGATGCGTACGTAAGACATCAGCTCAGTGTGCAACAATTCTGATTTGCCTTTTGCTTGTGGTGTCAACTCAGTGCCTGCGCAGGGTGCGCGACGTAATAGGCAGGTCGCAAGGCGGGGTATACCATTCATTAACGTCTGAGTCACAATGGGAGATGCCACACACCAACGTCTTATGCAGAAGGCAGGATTTGCCATCCACCAACCCCTGATGCATGTTGTGAGGTGCCACACGCCAATGGCTGGTGCATCAGGCATGGTATACCATGCACCAACGGCTGATGCACAATGTGAGATGCCACACACCAACGTCCGACCGCTTACCGACGTGTGATCAGCAAGGTGGGGTACTAACACACACTTCACCCGCGGCCAATCGGCGTGAGAGATTGACGACGCTACATGACTCAATGGTCGAAGTGTCGTAAAACCATAATCACCAGGTACTGACACACGATGCGGAGTCTCTCACACGTAAGCGGACACCTTCGTGTGGGGCGCCGGTAGGTCAGTGGTTAAGCCGAGCGTCTGTCACGCCAGAGGTACGGCGTTCGATTCCCCGCGATGCCCGCCCTTCCTGCCAGGGTGAGAAGCAGGCGACGCCAGATGGCCTCAGCTGCTAAGTGCGTCGTAAAGCCACATTCCAATCCGGACAGCCACACACACATGCACACACACACGTGCACATACGCACATGCCTACCTATGCACACATGCAGGCACATACACACATGCACACACATGCACCCATATATGCGCACATGCAGACATATACGAACACGTATAGGCATACAGCCACAGCCACAGACAAATACATACACATGCACCAGCGTGTTCGTTGCCTTTCTCCGAGTCTCGTGCCTGCTGTGTATACCATTCTCAAGCATCAACCAGTGAGAGCCGTGATTGGTCGAGCGAGCAATTTGGTAACTTATCCGGGTGCTTGAGCGTCGTTTTGGCCTCGAAGTTGGATTGAGGAAGTCTGAGTGAGCCGTCTGGGCTTATTACGGAGTCGTTAAACTTCGTTCAGCGCCTGCTCCCCTCGGAAATGCCACAGCGTCGGGCCGGTGAAGCCGCGGTCTCGGCGTCGGAGGGCCGCCAGCAGCGGGTCTGCCGCGGCTGCTCGGCGGCCGGCCCAGGTGATTGTGTCGCCGCGCCGCGCCTGCTCTCGTGCGCGCAGTGGCAGATGGCTGCGGCCGCGTCCTTTGGCGGAGACGCGCCGCGCCGGCTCTCGTGCGCGCAGTGGCAGATGGCTGCGGCCGCGTCCTTTGGCGGAGACGCGCCGCGCCTGCTCTCGTGCGCGCAGTGGCAGATGGCTGCGGCCGCGTCCTTTGGCGGAGACGCGCCGCGCCTGCTCTCGTGCGCGCAGTGGCAGATGGCTGCGGCCGCGTCCTCCGGCAGAGACGCGCCGCGCCTGCTCTCGTGCGCGCAGTGGCAGATGGCTGCGGCCGCGTCCTCCGGCAGAGACGCGCCGCGCCTGCTCTCGTGCGCGCAGTGGCAGATGGCTGCGGCCGCGTCCTTTGGCGGAGACGCGCCGCGCCTGCTCTCGTGCGCGCAGTGGCAGATGGCTGCGGCCGCGTCCTTTGGCAGAGACGCGCCGCGCCTGCTCTCGTGCGCGCAGTGGCAGATGGCTGCGGCCGCGTCCTTTGGCGGAGACACGCCGCGCCTGCTCTCGTGCGCGCAGTGGCAGATGGCTGCGGCCGCGTCCTTTGGCGGAGACGCGCCGCGCCTGCTCTCGTGCGCGCAGTGGCAGATGGCTGCGGCCGCGTCCTTTGGCGGAGACGCGCCGCGCCTGCTCTCGTGCGCGCAGTGGCAGATGGCTGCGGCCGCGTTCTCTGGCGGAGACACGCCGGCGCTGACGCGCAGCACGCGTGGTGGCACAGCTAGACCACTGCAGTAGAGTAAAGCTGAAGCCCGCGCTGCACGGTGGTTCAGGCGGATGTGGGAGGATTAGTGGTGGCGATCGAATATGGAAATGGAGATCCGCCGGGTGGTGTAGCTGGGCCTAAGTACTGCTGTCTCTAGTCATGTATATGTTCATCGTCGTGAGAGGCGCTGGACGGGCGAAGTCAAGAGGCGGTCTCTGGTTTTCCCATGCTCCAGACACGGGGTCGGCACGATGCCGCCGCAGGGAACTTGTGCCCAGGAGTTTGGCCGCGATGAGGTCCAGTTTGCCGGGAGTTGGGACGCATGAGGTCCAGTCGGCCGGGAGTTGGACCGTGATGGAGCCGTCTGCGCCCACCGCGAAATGATGCGGCGATGACCGCCGGACCGGACGCTGTCGACCACGCTCTCTGGCGCCGCTGTTGACGCAGTGACTCGGTGATCTCGGAGCGACATCACCGGCTGCGGCGGCGATAGCGTCGGCCGGCAGCCATCAGGTGGTGTCGTTACCGCCGCCTCATCTGCTGCTGCGTCCGTCTGCCGAGCCAGAACGGCGTGCTGTGTGTATTGCCGGCCGGGACCGGCTGCCGGCCAGTCGCTGTGTGTGTGGAACCCTGGAGAGTTGGGTGTGGTGTGCTGAGTCGCCCGCCAGCCATGCACCCTGCGGCCGTCAGTGACCCTGAACTCGACGCACTCGCAGCACACGAGAGCTGTTCTATGGAGCATGAGCGTTGCTGTCAGCCTGGATAAACTCCACCCCAACCAGCTGTTGCCAGCAGGCCGTCACCGGCTTGTGATCATTGGTGCGTAAACGACGCAAACAAAACCTGGCGGCGCAATTGGTTCAGTTTCTTTTCAATTTGCTTTCTAAGGACCAATTTGATACACTTGATCCTCAAGTGGTACAATATTTAATGGCGCATTTTACTTTTCGAAAACATTCTGGCGGATTATTTTACTGACTTTCCACGATATGTCGATCCATGCCAGTGTTGTCTTCCTCGTTCACAAACAAACAACGAGCGCGGCCATGACACCTGGTGACCCTGCAGTTGCTCTTTTACTGTCAACAGCGTCAGCGATCTGGCAACACTGGTCTCATCCCATTCGCCCAGTTCAAGCTACTCTAAGCCAATCAGTAGCCTCCCTGTTGTTAGCAAGAGCTGACGACAACGCCGCAAGAACCACCCGACCAGGCTTGAGGTGCGCAAACACCATCGAGCACCACAACAAAAGCGTGCCGCCACCGTCCGAGGTGATGGTGCACCGCGCTTTATCGTGTAGCCCTAGACGTTGCCAGTTCAGGCGATACTCGTCGGCATCGGCATTGTCATAGCGAGTGCAGATCACGTGACTGTGGCGTCCAACCTGCTGTTTATGTTTATGTGATAATTCTGAGGCACATGCCTATGGGTGCGGTTTGAACACACGGCGGAAGAGCCGACCATGTTGTTTACATTGTGTAGCGTATTATCTGCTATGTAGGCCATTGCTGCGGAATCTTGTACAGAGTCTGGATATTTCACAGTTGGTTGCTGGGAGCTGAAGCACTGACCTTCGCCGTGCTTCCGACTACCCGTGCAGAGTAACTTTGAAGCCAGTTTTGGAGGTTGTGATCATTAGACGTTATGCTCTGTACATTGTGAACGCGCCATATACGAGACATTTTGGACTTTATTTCACGTTTTTGACGTTATGATCCTTGTATGTTGTGGACTTCGAACGTCATGAACTTCGGACGCTATGAACTTTGGTATTAAATGAACCTTGGGTATTTTGATCTATCACCATCCGACCAGCTGTGCGCAGTGACGATTTCCATACGCCCTCCACGCCATCTGGGGTGTGTTTTGGTCGTGAACCTGCGACGGCAGACCGCAGGCGACCTGTTCTGTGTTGGGCCAGACGAGCCTCAGCCAGCAGCTTAGCATAAATGCGTCCGCCGTTTACCATATGACCGACAATTAGATAACACAGTGGCGACACGGCGTCGCCTGCGGACTTCGACGGCGTTGGCAGCAGGTGCATGCCCCTGCATGCACCTGCTGCCGCTCCACGACTCGGCGGTGGTACTAAGATGGGCTCGAGACGGGTCCGCGGTGTCTCCCGCACGGTCTCTCTGGGGGCTATGTGAGTCTGGAGTCTCGGTGCTCCACGTCGGTGGTACTGTGTTGGATTAGATTGGACTGCGGCTTTACGACGCGCTCAGCAGCCGAAGCTATATGGCGTCGCATGCCTCTCACCCTGGCAGGAAGGACTGGCATCGCGGGAAATCGCGCCCCGTACCTCTGGCGTGCCAGACACTCCCCTTAACCGCTGAGCTACCGACGCCCGTACTGCGTGATATTGAGGCTGGTCCGTGCTGGCGACTTCACGTGCCAAGGAGACGAGCGGGCTGTGCGATAGGTCTCGTTGCTCCACCGACATTCGCACCGTGTGTAGCCACATGTTTGGCCCACGCCGCCTCCTTCCGGCCTATGGCAATGTTCTTTGGCAGCCGGTGACGTCACCCTGGCGCTGATTTGGGTTCAGCAGGCTATCACGACAGCAAGAAATGCTACTTTTTCGCGTATGTTCCTGACTAGCAAGTATGAGTTATAGGTATACATTATACGTCATCTGGAAGCTTGTTTTATGGTATTGCGATAATCGTGGTAGGCTCTTACACTAACATGTTAGTTATTGTGTAAAATGGTGTTATTTAGACCGATGCATATCCGTCAATACTATTTAACCTAAGCGAGGCAAAACCCGGTGTGGATAGCGCAGTTGGCAGCGCGTGAGTTCAATGAGTCGGAGGTAGGTCGTTTGAGGCCAGAAACCGGCGGCTTTCTGCGCGTGTTGCGGGAAGTGTTTCTAAGCCGACGGTTGGTCAACCCGTCTCGGGGGGGGGTCTTCAATCGCCCCCGTCAGGTTTTTCGCGGATAGCGGACGAACGGCGCGTGGCAGCGCGCCCAAATTTGGCATACCTTATCCCACATCAATTTGACATGCTGATTCAAAAAAATTTGGTCAGGTCATCTAGGGTCAACGAGTTAGTCAAGGTCAAGTGAGGTCACCTCCAAAAAAGTTCAACCAGTCGTCACGCTTTAAGGGATACAGATATTTTAATGAAACTTTCAGTGTTTGCTTATCTTTGCGGATCCAACAAAACGTACGAGTGGAATTTTTCTCTTTTTTTTCGTTTTTGACTACATATAAATTTTGCGTGTGCCAACTAACAGTTGAAATACAGGATTCTGGCTAAAGTAAGCATTTTTATTAGGGCAAGTTGACTTCCAACACCGTTTCTCGGCCTGCTCTACCCATTGGAAAAGGAAAATTAAAGAATACTTGAAAACTTAAAATGTTGAAATTTCCAAGAAATAAAAATACAAATTGTGTGTGTGTGTGGGGGGGGGGACAATTATAGCCCTGGTCAATTTCGCTGTCCTTTTCTCATTCCAAAGCAATTTTGTTTTCTCATATATACCCAAAATGAACTCCCTTATAGAACTAAACATAATGGAAGCCGTGAAAAGTGAAAATCTAGCCCCCCACTGGTGACGTCATTTTTGGGGAATTTTCTTTTTTTGGGGGTAGACCCGGACCCTACTCGTCGAGCGCTTTCCGATGACGCCTCTTTCGTTTTCGTGCGATGCTTAGTTTGGATTTTAGAGGGGGGTCTTCAACCGCCCCCTCCCCCGAGATAGGGTGGGAAGGTTTGACCGGAAAGATGGCGCGGGTTAAGGCTTTGCTCGCATGAGACGATCCTTTGCATAAAGAGAAGGGAAACACGCAGATACTCTGCAAGGCTGGGGTTCGGCTACCTAAAATTGTACTGTGGTTGGCCACTTTTGATGTTCAGCTAGGATAGGAAGTACGTAACACTTGCACTGCTTATGACAGTGTCCAGGCCCCTGCTCCTGGGATGGGCGGCAGACCATCGGGGGTGGACAGAGTACAGGTCCCCCTGAATGTAATAATTTTGGCCATACGGCGGTGCGTGGCAAATATTGAGCTAAAAGTTAACGGCTGCCCTTCTCCCTCTCACCAGTATCCGCCGACCAACAGTATTAACACAGTCCCTGCTCCCCGATATTTGCATGTGATCACAGTACGTGATTATCAAGGTGGCAAAATCAACAATTGTTCATACTGCCGAACAGTCAAATGACTGAACCCGCGCTGGAGTCAGAGCGATGCCGGTTCCAAGGTCGGCTCCACGCCGAGTTGAGAACATAATATTAATGCCATTCGAAAACATTTTTCAAACTCTAGGAAAAAGAACTATTTTGACAATGACAGTGCATGTTATACTCCACCCCATAACAATATGGGAAATGTGGTGAAATGGGTTATGGGTTGTTAGCAAAGAATACTGATGTAAAATTACAAGAATATCATAATTGAACATGACCTAACCAACTGATGTTGAACCTCCTAAGGCATACTCATGTTCGGTCCTCCAAAAACTAATGATATTGGATGCTGGATGTTGAACGCGACTTACCATGGAAATGGTAGAGCCATTGTACCTTAATTGCGCCGTTGCACCAATTGTACACTACATTAATTCACCTAGTGACATGGAAACTCAGTTAATGGAAATATATATATATATATATATATATATATATATATATACATCCTAGGCTGAATCTGTTATCATTACTCCATGCAGAAAGAGGTGGTCATTATTCAGCTGGAATATCGTAATTAAAAATATTAAATAAAGCCATACATACATATATGTATTTATTTCTTTATTATTAAATATGGCTTTGGCTTTTTTTGCATGACTGCCTGTCCCGTCTTCTTGCCACCTTGCACTACTCCGAAGTAGTCTTGTTCCTCATTCAACTCAGTATATGGAAAAGTATTTTTAGGACACTGGGAAGATGTTGCTAGTAAGTTTGATGACGTCCAGTCCATACATCTGTCCCCCAAATTGTCTTCGTTGGGGCTCTTATGTATAACTACCGAGGTGTTTGGAATTTAGAGGCTAAAAAGAAGCAACACAATGTTTTTTTCCTGAAAAAGGAAGGCTAGGTTTGGGCTGATGAGGGCTTGTCGTGCTTGCTCAAGCAGGATTGTTGCATATATGATATAACATATATGCAAAGGATGGGATTGGTTTTTATCCACTGTTCTTATATTTAACATCATTCTTTGTCACCCATTATCCAACTCAAAGCAACAAATTTGGCATTACGTTGCTTCCCAATTGAAAAGCATGCATTTGTGCCGGAACGTAATGGCCACATCATCTTAATGACAATCAGAAATTTGCATTTACAATTTTTCTGGAACTGCCACTATGCATAAAATGCAAGTCTTCTTCTGTATGCACAATTGTAAACACCTCACATAGCGAAGCATAGCCTACCCCAGCCTGGCCTCTTCTAAAAAAAGAAGAACAATTAGTTTCCAAAATTTCACAAAGCATTAACAAATGAGGAAGTTAAAGAAACACCTAGCCTATCTCAACTTCATTTTAGCTTTACCTTGGTAAAAATGTGCAAAATGTCACTTTTGAACACTCAAAACTGCAATAACGAATCCTTAAATCATACCTCACACAATACAGCTGAGAGTGGTCACATTTTACACACATTAGTCAATATTGCATTGGAAATGCATGTCAAGAATTTAAATATTAAATAAAAAGCGCAAATTTGCCCTGAAAATGAGGATCCAGATTACTGGTTAGGATGAATATCCAGCTTTTCTCCTGCAGGAATTGGGTACCAAAATCCAAATAACTTCTGTTTTCCAAACATCTATCTTTGGAAATCTTGCGCATCACATTCAGAGTGTAAATGGAAAAAATGGTGGGATTTGTGGACAATGGACATTTCTCAACCCAAATACAAAGGTCCGATCGAATAGTTCTACCTATTCTTGGTGTACGGAGCAAAGTATTCAGGTGCCATTTTCAGGCTTCTGAGAGCAGTTAGCTTAAGAAAACTGCGAGGAAGTGACCTCTGATATACTTTTTGGGGGCAATTGCACCGGTAATTTTTTAGTGGCTACTAAAACTTTGTACCACAACAGCTACAGTGAAGTAATCCTGCACAACCACTTTTTCATGTTCAGAATATGGCACACCACAACAAAATATTTATCTGTTTTGAAGTTGCTATTTGTGAGTGATCAGAGGATTTTAATCGAAAGAACCATGTGGATATATATATATATATATATATATATATATATATATATATATACATATTCATTCACTATCACTAAAATCAATAAACAGTATAATTATTGGTTCAGCCATACAGAGGCAGTAGTAGAACAATTTGTTGCATGTCTTAAGTGTTTGGAAACTCTGCTCTCCCCCTACAACCCAGCCATGATGCAATGGGAAGGCAATTACGAAATTGTGCACAAGTTGGTGCGTGACAGTATGCCATGCTTACACATAGCACGCAGGAACAGAATGATAATTAATAGGGACCAGCTCACATGCTAGGTTGGCATTAATCACCAGATCGTATCAATGACATGATGACCAAGTTGACATTGTAAGTATAAGGCCTTAATTCACATAAATTGTTTGAGATGTGTTCTCAATATAAACCATGACAGTCTAAGTTAATTATGTGTATGGTGCCTCTCGCTTCAAGGCCGCTGGCACACTAACAAAAAAGAAGATAAAAACCTTGAAGCTGCAATGATTAGTAGATATGCTTTACAAACGCCGGGAACCAAATCGTGGGAAAAGCGCCATAATAGTGTTAAAATGAAAGCACCATATTTGGTACATGTATGAGCATAGTCAGAAACTGGAATATAATTTAGCAGTATTTTGGAATACAAAGGCGCTTCTGGTGTACGGCGTCACATGGCTTAGGTTTTGTCTATTTAAAACCAATTATACTAGGTCTGCGGACTTTGGACTTTGGACTTCGGATTTCGACTTTGGATCCTGTTGTCTCTAGTTATATCGGCCTCCTTCACGTGCCTGAGAGGAGTGGGCTGTGTGATAGGCATCGTTGCTCCACTGACGATGATGCCGTGTTTAGCCCCAGGTTTGATCCGCGCTGTCTCCTTCACGCGTCTGATGAGACGAGTGGGCTGCGTGATAGGTTTCGCTGCTCCACCGACAATTGTGTCGTGTATAGCCACAAGTTGTATCCGCTCTGGGCCCGTTATCGTGGTGTGTGTTCATATTTGTGAGAGAGTCACGCATTCGAAACCCGGTTTCGACTAGACAGAAATTCGTTAAGCGTGCTGGCCCGCACGTCAGACGTTTAAGTGGATTGGTTTCCAAAATAGGTCGGGATTTCCCGGCCTGCAGGATGTAATTAACCGTGGTATTAAACGCATGCACGTGAAGTCGAGATACATTTTTCGTACCGCTATTATGATGTGCAGGAAGCAATTTGAAGTTCTTTCGCGTTGGCTTTGAGCTCATATCTATTGCCAGACTACGTTTTCCTCATTTAGCTCATCAAAGACTTACAAGATGTTAAAGTTTGCTGCGAGCGTCGCAAGAAGCTGGGTGCGGCGGCGTTTATTGACTCACTGGAATTGGATAACGCGGTGAGACCTCTATGCTCGTCAGGTGCAGTTGAGCCCAATAACGACGGCCTTCGCTAGGCGAATGATCTCGTTTGGATGAACTCTGTCATCTGCATACGCACACGTGTTCATCCACATGGTCTATGTCACAGTGACCGATTCACGGGCTGTGAGGCGAATTATACTGTGCGTATGCGGCATCGTATCGGCTTTGATCGTGATGAGTGTAAGGCACCCTTTAATGTCTATATTTGATCGCGAAAATGCCACTGACGAAGCTGGTGACTATTTCCTGAACGCCAGATACATCCCGGTGCTGAATTTGTCATTTTTTAATTCTCGGATCTTGTCAATTATTTTGGAGCTGTGTTGACGAAAGACATTATCCAGTGCGTTTACACACCTTGGATTTCACTTACACATCTTGCATACTCACCATCTCGTCCAGTATATTTGTGCCATTGTTTTATGCTGGACGTCGCATGGGTATGCCGACAGACGCGGATCATCGCCGGCGGTTGGTGATTTGGTTGTGACTGATGGTGCTCTTTTGAGTCTGTGCCCAGTTTCATGAAAATCCAAAACATTTGAAACATAAGATATGTAAAGCAGAAGCTATATAAAACACAACATAGGTAAAACACAAGATATGTAAAACAAAGGATAAATAAGCTCCTAAATAACGCCTCATGAAGCTCAAAATGTCTTCGTTTCAAATGTCTTCCTTTTGCGAAAGTTCTTAGACCTTGTCCACAGATGTTGTCATCGTGCGTATTTATGAAATGATGAAAGGGAAATCATTTCTGATTTACATGGCGCATGGAAATAACATATAGCTAATAGTTATGCATCAAAATATATTAAACCCAATATTCTACATCAAATATACAGTATGAAGGAAGGTCCCATCCTGATAAGTGCATCCATTCATCCTTACCTCCTTCCCACCTATAGGTGACATACGGTTGTGACGACCATATTATGAAACTAGTGCGACGCCATGCGTTTTATATGGGGATGGGGTGAGTGGTATGAGGGTTTTGAAGTCCGTTTTATCCAGGCACCATTTGCGTAATACCAATTTTCACCACGTTGAATGGTTACTTGGGTTTAGGGGCGCATCAACTGCTTCAGTGATACAGCGCCCACAATTTTCACCACGTGTGGGGGAGTAAGGGCGGCTCCAGAATTTCCATGGGGTGGCACTCGTATGGAGGGGCGCCACTGCGAAAGCCCCTGGAGGGGCACTTTGGCGAAAAATTCGTTGAGCGAGGGCGGGGGGCGGGGGGTGAGGAGTCACTCGAACATGCTGCATGCAGCATTGCTCAAAAGTTCCGTTGGAGTCTTTTGATCTCAAGGGTAGGTGGCACCTCGATTTCTTTGAGGGGGACATTCGGCTCAAAGATTTGTTGAGCGAGGGAAAAGGGCGCACTTGAGAGTTTTTACTGGGGCGCCTTTCCCGACCTAGATTTCGTCGTTCCTTTGCCAGCGATTTGAAGCTTCTGCTGTTCATTTTAACGTATATGTAGAAATTAGGTCTACCTAAGGATGGGTTCTGTCGTGAAACATTACAAAGAAAGCGTCTGGAATGCCGTCTATGCGGAAGGAGACCGCTTCTTCACCGCGGAAGTAATCTGCTATGGAAGGTTCATCCTTTCCCTGAAAATGCGTCGTCTCCGGCAAATGCTTTCCCATCTTTAGTCTTCCATGCTCTCCAAAGATGAACATGTGAACTAGGACGTAAACGTCCCAATCATAGTCAAAATGGCACACCAGGCATACTAAGCATAATAAGGAAACTTTTGATCAGTGTCAAAATAATGAAAATTTTGTCAGGTGTGAGATGTCGAAACAAGAACATCAGGATGTCTAAGTCAACACGGAAGTAATGTAATTTATTTTTTGGTGAGTCTTGCACACCCGGCTTTGAGACAATTGCATACATATCACTGTCCCTGCTTTGCAATGTTTTGAGATGTACCTAATGTGGGGACACAGATAGCAAAGATAGCAATACAAACACATATGCCATAAACTGGTATTGCATAACATAGCATATCGTTATGGGACGTTCACTACCATGATTCCAGATCCGTTATGGTGAGCATAAGCATGATTCTTGTAAACGGTATGCAGTTAGAAACGAGGAATGAAGACTTTACAAACACGTATCAAGAAACACGATGTCGATGCTCCTTTGGGAAACATGCCGATTCAGTGTTCAGTAAGTGGTATATTCTACCCTATTTGGCGAATAATTTATAACTGCTTGCAATAATATACGACTGGGTTTAACGGAATAACACTGTACCGCACCGTACCGTACCGCACTCCTAGGTTCAATAGAATGAAGGGTTGTGTGCGTTATTTCTTGCTCTAGGACTGATGACATTTGAATGAACTTGTTTTAAGTTCCAGTTGAGGCATTCCATGGTAACTCAACCGGTGGGTGCCGTCTGACCATTTTTTTTATTTCCCTGAAAAGTTGTGTACCGGGGATTTCAACCCCCGGTGGACAACTTTTCAAGAAAATCCAAAATGGTCGGACGGCAAATTGGAAAATTTTCGGTTCAGTTACTCAGTTGTCAGTTTCTCCTCAGTTGCCATGAAACATCGTTATTCATTTTTTTGCAGAAGAAATTTGTTTTCGCTTATGTTTTAGTTTTACATTCTTCTTTCTTGAATAGGACTTCATGAAGCCAAAAAGGTTTTATTCAAGACCAATTTGACTTGTTATAAGACATATTTGTCTTCATGAAACTGGCCGCTGTACTCGGTATAGGTGGTCACCAAGTCGCCACTTGCAAGGCTTGGTCACTCTCGACTGCAACATCGTTATCCGCCCCGTCATGCGCCCCGCCATTCACCGCCTCGTCATCCGACCATCATTCCCCGCCTCGTCATCCGACCATCATTCCCCGCCTCGTCATCCGCCCGCCACTCTCCGCCTCGTCGTGCCGTTCAGCCGCCTGTTGGGCCAATCTAGACTGCCCTTTGTTTTGATGTGCAGTAATTTGTGAACGTCTTTCATCGTGGCCGTCATTCAGACAGCCGGTCTGCTCGGCTTGTGCGGCTACGCTATCGATGCCTTTTCCTCTAGTTGTGGCAACAACAAACTTGGCGCGAATAGCAAGGTGTTTTAGTTTGGATTGCACGCTAGGTGGTAATGGTGTAAAGGTATTGATAGCTTCTCGCACCAGTGATTCAAACTTGGCTGGTGAAGTTATTCGCGGTATTGCAAAGCTACTTTTGCGAAGACTCCGGCGGGCGAGTTTTCGGTGCCACCAAACCCAACCTGTCGCCGAGCCGGGCGGACGTCCACGCAGCTCCATAAATGTGATAACGCAATGCTTCCGCTGCGAAACCTCACGCCGGCGATCGACTGACAATGGGCTGCTGCGTGAGCCGAGAGATTGGCCGCCAATCTGCGGTGAACGTCGGTCGTCGTAGCGGCTTGCGTCTGTCGCTGCGAGCCGACCGACACCCAAGTGCTTGCCACAAGCTACGACACTGGGACGCGCCGTGTGCCGACTGCCTCGCCTCTGGCGACAAACTCATTCGTCAGTCGGGCTGGACAGTCGAGCTCCCGAGCCGAGCCAGACTGTCCGGCGTCCACCCGAGCCGAGCTAGAGACTGTCCGGCGTCCACCCGAGCCGAGCCAGAGACTGTCCGGTGTCCACCAGAGCCGAGCCAGAGACTGTCCGGTGTCCACCAGAGCCGAGCTAGAGACTGTCCAGTGTCCACCAGAGCCGAGCTAGAGACTGTCCGGCGTCCACCCGAGCCGAGCCAGAGACTATCCGGTGTCCACCAGAGCCGAGCTAGAGACTGTCCGGTGTCCACCAGATCCGAGCCAGAGACTGTCCGGCGTCCACCCGAGCCGAGCCAGAGACTGTCCGGCGTCCACCAGAGCCGAGCCAGAGACTGTCCGGCGTCCACCCGAGCCGAGCTAGAGACTATCCGGCGTTCACCCGAGCCGAGCTAGAGACTGTCCTGTGTCCACCAGAGCCGAGCCGGAGACTGTCCGGTGTCCACCAGAGCCGAGCCGGAGACTGTCCGGCGTCCACCCGAGCCGAGCCGGAGACTGTCCGGCGTTCACCCGAGCCGAGCCAGAGACTGTCCGGTGTCCACCAGAGCCGAGCTAGAGACTGCCCGGTGTCCACCCGAGCCGAGCCAGAGACTGTCCGGCGTCCATCAGAGCCGAGCCAGAGACTGTCCGGCGTCCACCAGAGCCGAGCCAGAGACTGTCCGGTGTCCACCAGAGCCGAGCTAGAGACTGCCCGGTGTCCACCCGAGCCGAGCCAGAGACTGTCTGGCGTCCACCAGAGCCGAGCCAGAGACTGTCCGGTGTCCACCAGAGCCGAGCTAGAGACTGCCCGGTGTCCACCCGAGCCGAGCCAGAGACTGTCCGGCGTCCACTCGACGCGCCGCCGTGTCCCCTGACGGCGGGCTCCCGAACCGAGCCCGAGACTGTCGTGTGTGGCGTCGACGGGCCGAGACCGTCTAGCGTACTTGTATAATACATACACTACCTGGAGTTGGGGGGGTCCGTGGTTCGAT
Source organism: Imbricaverruca yamaguchii (assembly GCA_034440575.1). Classification (NCBI taxonomy): domain Eukaryota; kingdom Metazoa; phylum Arthropoda; class Thecostraca; family Neoverrucidae; genus Imbricaverruca; species Imbricaverruca yamaguchii. The sequence goes on along the minus strand of JAOTOL010001650.1, from coordinate 1,771,809 downwards.
TGTGTCTGCCGGCAGAACTTTCCTTGGGCCGGCTCCCTACGAGGAGTTGAAACAAGGTAGTGATCCCTGTGCCGCAGGTGAACGCTGATCAAGCGGCGCCTGCGGCATTTGGGTCACGGACGTGATTCGTCTCCGAATCCGACTCGAGTTAGACGAGCCAGACGAGACCGAGTGTGTGAGTGGGTACTTGTGCTTTGTGCCTTGGATAATTCGTATTGCCCTTAATATCGAATAAAGTTTTGTATTCTCGTTATTTTTTTTTTGGCTATTGTTATTTTCCACGATTAAAGTACGAGCAGTAGGTATGGGCGCCAATGTCTATCCCAAGTTAGAATAATGTTGGATTGGGTTGGAGATGCAAAACGGCAAATGTGCGAAGCTTTTGACCAGCACAAAACCTAGCCCAAGCGATTGCTAAAATAGCCCAAGCTTACTCTGCCTTAACATATAAATAGGTAATGTTAAGCATCGAACATTCAGTGATACAAAAAAGGCGACGCGTTGACGGGTAGGGTAGTACACAGCACAGCTATGGGATCCACCTCTAAAATTGTTCAAATGGTCAATTTTTGGCAGGGGAAATTACCATGGGGTATGTAATAAGGGCACCCTTTAGGAACAAGACATTTAACACTTTTTGCAGTTTGGACCTCTCTAGTGTACAGTCGGGACTCTCCTCCCCTTTAGTGAATGTTGGACCGAGTGTAGAGGTTGGGACTCTCTTCCCCTCCGGCCAGTGATGGACCGAGTGTAGAGATCGGGACTCTCCTCCCCTCCGGCCAGTGATGGATCGAGTCTAGAGTCGGGACTCTCCTCCCCTCCGGCCAGTGATGGACCGAGTGTAGAGGTCGGGACTCTCCTCCCCTCCGGGCAGTGATGGACCGAGTGTAGAGGTCGGGACTCTCCTCCCCTCCGGCCAGTGATGGACCGAGTGTAGAGGTCGGGACTCTCCTCCCCTCCGGCCAGTGATGGACCGAGTGTAGAGGTCGGGACTCTCCTCCCCTCCGGCCAGTGATGGACCGAGTGTAGAGGTCCTCACTCACCGACAGAACCGTCAAGGAATGTTACGTTTCACGAGCACCTTTATCCCGTCAAAACAGAGGATCAAATGGCTGCTTGACCATCAATTTCCATGGCAGATGGCCATGACCGTAACTCCCTCTCCACACATTGGATCTGCTAGTGGGACCAACAAGTGGAAGCCGGCGCGGGCCAAACGCGTTGGCGCGACCCACTGCATCGCAAGCAAGCGTGTGCGTTGCGTCACCAGATGGGGTTTAGGGCAGAGGTCTCTCAGTTGGATTAGGTCGTTGCTGTCGCCCAGATCGGAAGCGCGCGGATCCTGGGTGGCCGACTATGGTCGAGACAGCTGGTACACGGTGGGGGTAGCCGTTCCACCACGTCCACACCAGCTAAATAGTGCCGTCAGACTATGGGTTGGGGGTTTTTTTTGGGGGGGGGGTGTTCCACCACATCCACATCACTATTATCGCCGGCGACTGGGGCTTTGGCGCTTCCATTCGGTGTTCCACCACACCACACCACTAAATAGTGCCGTCAACTGCGGGGACTGTTGCTTTCATCCGGTTGGTGCGTGTTCCACCACATCCACATCATCTCACTGTCGCCGTCCGACTGGCGGCTGTTGGCGCTTCCATTCGGTTGGTTGTGTTCCACCACATCCACACCAGCTAAATAGTGCCGTCAGACTGCGGGGACTGTTGGCGCTTTCATCCGGTTGGTGCGTGTTCCACCACATCCACATCATCTCATTGTCGCCGTCCGACTGGCGGCTGTTGGCGCTTCCATTCGGTTGGTTGTGTTCCACCACATCCACACCATCCCAATGTTGCCATCGGACTGGGCGACTGTTGGCGCTGCAATTCAGTTGGTGTGCTTTGACGCCAGGAGGCGACGTGGTGTCGCCCGCCGTGGTAATGCAATTGGCACTGCCAGGCTTTGATGCAATGTTTAATGGCGTTTGATGTGCTGATCCGACGAGGAATATGTCTCGTGAGCAAATACTGAGCCTCCAAATAGCATTTGATGATGCAGCGCTTGAATTGCGAGTCCCGAAACACGGTACTGTTGATTGTTATTCGCAGAATTGGGGAAGGCTGAAGTTGAGAATAATGGATGCTTTAGGAAGCAGTAGAAAGAAAGGGTCGTACAATAGCTGGAAGGTTATTTTGAACTTTTCCTATCTTTGCTTGCTTGTCCCTGCCTTACAGTATGCTAAGTTAGTTTCTAGAGTTATGCGAATAAGATTCATTCAGCAGAACTAGATACGGGAGTCCAGACACTGAACGACTGTATCACAAGACAGTATTGATCTCTTGAATAGTGTCCTAAAACCTTTCTTTCCTTTAGCAAGGAAAGAAAGAAAGAATACCGGTTAGCAAAATTATCACCATGAGTTTGGGTGCGGAAAAAATTCGGCAGAAACATTTTTTGGACAGTCGCATTCAAGATCATTTATCAATGCACCAACACACATTTGACAATACAACACACATTTGGCAATACAACACACATTCGGCAATACAACAACACATATTTTATAGGTATGTACCGGATGTTCATTCAGCAACTTCACTTCTTGCAAGTATGAGCATATGGCATATGTTTTGTTTGTTACGAACTACAAGCTTGCGACAAGATTTGTGCAGGGTCATAGGTCAAAATTGTAAATAGTTTTGAGCTCGTAGAACACCTCAGTAAGTCTTTAGAAAGGATAATAAATCATCTCCACGGGTTTTGCAAACCGGAACACTTCATGGGGGGAATTTCTTGGATTTGAAAAGAATACTGGATTGCGAAGAACGACACCTAGCAGGGTATAATGTGTGCAGTGACAAGTTGTTCGTGTAGGATAATTTGCAGGGAATTTATGCTGCAAGAGCGGGTGAAGCATCATGTCTCCCATATAGGATCACGCACAATAGCTATAATAATCCTACTTGAAGATCCTTTTCAGACAATTCCCCTTTCACAAAGGCGGTGATTAGATGTGGAGTGTTGGCGGGTGTTCTGACAAAATATTCCGTCTGATTCAATAACTTTCCCCGTGGATGCAGAATTGAGGCTGGGCTTCTGGGATTCATGTACGAAGTTCAGGATCACTCCCGACGCCTTGACCCAATCGACTGCAACTTCGCCTCGCCCTGCTCCATTCGATCAGTGTTTGACTGTGTACACGAGCCGGTAGCGACTGGTTCGGCGACTCGCTGCCGGCGCTCGGCTGCTTTTGATGTGATTCGGTATGGATTTCGTCTCATTTACGCACTAAAGCGATGCAGATATTCAAGGGCAATTATACATATATCCATGGTAGTGAATGGTAGTAGATGTGAAAAACACCTTGCATTCGATTAATCATACTACAAGTAATTATTTCGCTAGTTAACATCAAGTAATTAATTATAACATGTTACATATTGCCTAAGCATAACGATAATTCCATTCACTTTAGCTTTCACTAGGTAAAATTAGTTCTACTGCTTTCCTTTTGCGTAGGTCGCACCGTAATGTCATGACAAATTATAGGAAAGCTTCCTGTGGTGGACACTTTAAACTCATATGTTTAACCCCTACCCTACCCCGGCCATGTAGCGGCAGGTACCTCGACAGGAAATAATCGGTAGGAGCTACCGTCGGCCGAATTGTATTTGCTTAGTCGGCGGTCGCCGGCAGCCAGGCCGTTCGAGGCCAGCGGCCTTATTGGTTCCCCTCCCCTTCCAGTCAAGGTGCATAGCTGCCTGACACTTTGGAACCTTGACGCGGCCCGGCGTGTCTGTCGACGATACCTCGGCATAGACCACCGCCGCCGTCGACCGCCGCTGTCTGTCTGATGTTGAAATGTCAGCGTCTGACGTTAGATGTGACCGTCATGGATGTATAGTATGTGCCAGCCTATTCTGGGAACCCAATGAGTAGGCGCGTGTGTGTGCGTGTGCATGACAGTGAGATGACTGTAGTACGACTGTGATGTGACAGACCCTGTCCCTGGGGAAATATAGCATGTGTGTCTCGAATGTAGTTTGTGTGTATGTGTGAGATGATAGATGTCATTCCCCGTGGTCAATGTCTGTGTTGTCAGGTGTAGGACAGGTATGTATGGTGTTACATGTGTCTAATCAAGATATGTATGATTGCAATATGGATGTCGAATATTGGATGACTGGTGGATGAATGTGCATGTGTCTGTGACATGTGAAATGTCAATTGGGCTGTAACGCCCCGAATCTGCCGGCTGCTTGTATGCGGCGCGGTGCAGCTGACGCAAGCAGTCTGGCTGGATGCTGTTGTGTGCTGTCGCCAGCAGTAGAGTCGGCCTTCCGGAGCTGGCTCTGAGAACAGACAGAGGCAGATGTCTCTGCCGCTTTAGTCGGAAGTGATGCGGCTGGCGCTGTGACGCCGGACCGTGGTGCGCGCGGACAAATGTCGCGGAGCGGCCGAGATTCAGAGATGACCGAGCTGACGGAATGTCTCTGATATAGAGACAGTGCGACCAGCTTGTGCACAGTGCATCGGGAACGGAAATTGTTCTCGACAGTACAGAGGCGCGTGGCGATGAGGTGGCACTGACATGGGGTCCAGGGCGGTGGCCCTGAGCGGCTGGTCATCGCCGGCTAGCCGCCCGGGCTCCCCGCACTACGATACTTGAGGCATGTTTGAGACTGACTGAAAATATATGTGTGGCCGTTAAGATGTAGTCTTGTGATATGAGAGTTGTAGCGTGATTGGGGACCGGTCTGTACGAAAGCTGGAGATCGTATGTGAACGCTGTTTAGTCTATCTACGTGCCAAAAGGAAGTTGCGTAGACATGATGCGAAAATGTCTGACAAGCTGTGGGGAGCAAAGTTTCCCTACAAAATAACCTCAACGCTGGTGGTTCGCGGAGAACGGCACTTCACCTTATCAAGGTGGTATATGAAAATCCGCTATGTGCAGGATACAAATCTGGGCAGGCCAACCATACATAATTATGATGTATTGATGAATGATAATTTCGCATAACTTGGAAGTTCTCATTTTAATAGCAGGAATTTTTAGTAGTAACAGGAATTAGTAATTTAGTAGCAGGAACAGGAATGCAGTCCGACCATAGCCATTTCAAGACCATGAATAATTTAACTGGCTGCACGAATCGCTGGAAAGCAATGTATCGCCAGTGTGTGGATATTGGTACCGGCTTTATTGCCGGCTTTATGGGTAAGTTGGGTTGCCTTCCATCCAGCGTTCATATAGCCATGGCTGTGTGAAATGGAGGGTGGTTGGGTAGGTGCATGGGCGGATTCAGGAATGTTCATGGGGTGGAACTCATTTCCTTCCTCGGAGGGACGCTTCCGGCGGAAAAAGTTCGTGGACCATTTGAAGGGGATGCACTCGCGTATCCCGTGCGTATCTATTCATCCGAAAAGGTCGTCTTTGGTTGAATACAAATTAACTGAGTGTAAATGGGAGTGGGGGGGGGGAGTGGACTCGGGCCTTCCTGAAGGGGCTCTTTCCTGGTCGGAAGTGTGCCACCATATTCCATGGGGGAAAGGGAGTACATATGCCCGTAGTGCCTCTTTCTATGAGGCACTAGGGGTATAGCCGCCCATGGATCGGCAAGGCATCCTGCCCTTTGAGTGACTTGAACCCATGGTAGCTGACTTAGGCAGGCACGTTTCAGGGCGGATCCAGTCGGTCAGTTTTGGGCGCGGGGTGGGGGGGGGGGGGTGGGGGTTGGAGGGACTAACGATAAGCCGTCAAATGTTCCCCAATAAGCTCCTCAAATTGTGACCAATGTGCGCATGAAGGCTGAGAAAATGTGTGAGGAGTCAGGAGGGGTGTGGACAAAGCGTACTGAGGGACTGCTTTCCTCTGAAGAGGTATTCCCTGTCATTCCTCTGGTGGACGCCTTTGGCTTAGCAATCCATTGAGCGGTGGGGGAAGGGGTGGACTCGAACTTTCCGGTTGGGCGCCACCTATTCGTGAGGAAGTCGACGCATGCCCCTCAGTGCCTCCGCTCCCTGTATCTACCCCTGGTGCAGTAAAACATACGCTATAAAGTGCCATTTTCGATGGCGAGGAACCGTTTTCTGATCGATAGAGGGGCAGTAATTCGCCACGGTGCCCCCACTCTGAATATACCAATAACACTGGTCTGTGTGATTTATAAGGTCAAGGATATCTCAGCTGTTCTTAGGTCAGTTTTTCACGCTGATTCCGAAAATGGCATCCGTTTTGTTCGATTAGCTCGATTGAAAAAAAAAAATTATTATTATTATTTCACTCATATGAACTAAAACATTGCTCTGACTGGTTTACTAGTGAATCCGACAGAAGCATAAATAAAAGTTTACACTCCAAACAGATGGACCATAAGTGTATTCAGAGCGCATCCCAACAGTACACACTACTGCGGAATAAATGGCCTTTTCAGGGACTTCCGACTGTGTTGAGCAGATGGGACATCCTTCTTCAGGCACCAACAACAGTCCGCCAGAAAGTTCACATCCCACCGACCTTGGTAGCTTTCTTCCATCAACCGTATGTCTTTTTGGTAGCGTTCTCCCTGCTCTTCAATGTAATCTCCACAGTTATCTGGGAAATAATATAGATGGGACCTAAGTAAGTGCATTTTTAGCGACATTCGAGCACCAAGTTGCTGAAAACTGTCCATCAACTTCACGACGACCTTCACTTCTGTGATTACCCAGGGAGTTGGTGATGATTGACTTCAAGGCCAGCCATGCAGAGAGCTCAGACTGTTCCAGACGTTCTTTCGAATCGAGTATCCTTCATGAGCTCCCTTATCTGAGGACCGTCGAATACACCAGCCTTCAGCTTCTCTCTGCTCACATGAGGAAATTTCTGTCCAAAAAATGCAAATCCTCGTCCTTCTTTATCCAGTGCTTTCACAAAATTTGTCATCAAAGCGAGTTTGATATGGAGTGGTGGAAGTAGGATTTTTTTGTGGTTCAACCAGGGGACGTGACTGCACGTTGTGGGAGCCAGGTTCAAGTGCACGCCTGGATGGCCAGTCGCGTTGTACATGGTGCTGTTTGTCAGCTCGACTGTCCCAGAGGCATAGAAAGCATGGATATTTCGTGTAGCCGCTCTGCAGCCCAAGGACGAGAACTACTACCTTGAGGTCACCACAGATCAGCCAACCATGCTCTTTGTAGTTCAAAGCAGACAACAAAAGCTCCATGCTGTTATGCGTTTCACTCAGTTGCACGAAGTGTCCAACAGGAATCGACGCGAACTTATTGCCGTTGCTCAGAAGAACTGCCTTCAGGCTACTACTCGAGGAGTCTATGAACAGCTTCCATTCTGCCGGGTCGTACTCTGTACCCATTGCTTCTACTAGGCCCGCGATGTTGTTGCAGTAGACTAGATAATGTTCTTCGTCGAAGGTAAAGTATTATCTGAATTCTTATTCGCGATTCCGATACCAAAAGAATGTCGTTTGAGGCGCCAGCAAACGTTTCTCGCGGAGCCGTGAACCCAGCAGCTGAGCAGATTCCTTGGACAAGTTCAGTTCCCTCGTTAGGTCATTGAACTCAGCTTGGTTCAATGGTATCGATCGATCGTTCTCGGTCGGTTCATATGCACCAGACGCGTCTGCGTCCATTTCATCCCCACTAGAGTTGGAAGATGACTCGATGTCGACATCGAGTTCAGGGATGGGTACATCTGGACCATGAGGGACTGGCTTGATGGCTGATGGCACATCCGATTTTTTACATGCTTCTGTTTCTTTCGATTTACTCCTTCCAGATCTGTCATACAAAAATTCTCACTCCTCTCCACTACATATATATCTTACTTCTGTATGCATACTGATATATCAGTGTGTGAGTTGTTATCTTTGACGTAGTGTGAAAACTTGAGGTAATCGAGAAAAATGGATAGTATTTTCGGATTCAGCACACGAAACTTGTATTAGAACAGCTGAGAAACTTCCGACCTTTTGAAAAAAGTTTTGAAATGCAGGCCAGTGCAATCAATGGGTCCTGACAGCCACTGACATTCACCCTTCCTATTTTGGAATAAACGCTAATAAACACGATAATGTTGTATGTTTGGTCTGCAAGTATTGCCTGCGAAAACTAACCGGAAATGACGAAATAAGAAATGTATGACATGGCCATTAAATGAGTCTTCGCCCAGCCAGGGAAGGTTCGATAATTTGGTTAGAATGGGATTATTCAGAAATTATCTACGATTTTCAAGATTATACCAATTGGTTATAACCGTGAGAAAAAAGTTCCATGTGTGGCCCACCAGGTACATATGTAGTTAAAAAGCGTATGTAAAGTTGTCAAGACATGGAAGCAGTCGGCCACTTTGAACGGCATGGTCGGAATTCCTTTCTAGATTCTCAGTGGAATTGTGCAAGTCATAGGCAGAGCTTAAAACAAAGAAGTGAATAAAGAAACAAAAAAACAGCGGCCCCAGTGGGTCGGTCAAAACGGATCAAAGGGGGTAAAGAGACGTGACCAACTATCCCCTTATTCCTGTTGCTCCCGTTTGGATCCGACTTCGGCATGTCTTTTTGGGATTCTTGCGGTCTTTTTCAGCTAACTGTACGCATGTCTGCCTTTTCACGATTTTTTGTTTACAAAAAATGCAGACGGCGCTATATGACCAAGCAGTCGGATGCGTCATAAAATAACTCGAGTGCCTACCTACCTACTTACACCAAGCGTTTTACAGATTATGAGAATAGTGTGATACTTCTCTGAAACGAAGTAAGGTTTCACTTATTTTGCTAGATACAGTTCATTACACTGTTCTCAGCTTCCGGGATTTAAGTGGGATTCGATAACTATCGGAACCTTTGCTTACATCGCTGCTAGTGGGCTATTTTCATCCTTCGATGTGAACACGTTGTGCCGTTTGTCTACACGCAACGCATTTCACAATGATAGGTATTCAATTCCTGATATAGCCTTTAGCGGGTGATGCACCAACGCGGAGTTAAGTTCAATATCTGAAATCAAACAGACACTAATCATGTTCCCGAACAGTCGATGCCCAAATATCGCTCTCAGGGTTAAACTGTACACAACCCTCCGTTACAATAGTCGCGCAAACCCGGCGCCGTCGGCTCGTCTACCGGCGTCAGCCGGGTTGCTAGGCAGCAACAGCCAGCCGACAAACAACTTTCGCAGCGGCTGTTCTTGCGGTTATTGCCATCCAGCGAAAATTATGAAGCAGAGATGTAAATTGAGACGCACGAAAGAAGGATGGGGTGTATTTTCGACACGTCACTGAAAGCGAAACTCGAAAATGGTCTGAGAGTGAAAGAAGCTGCAATAGTTTGAAACTGTGTGGGATTTTGACGAAGGGAATGCCTTGATCATTTCTCACGTATATCACGTTACTGGACTCAGCAGAACTATTATCAGATCATCTTTCAATGATGAAATTATTGGCAATGGACGCCGAAAACTGGTGGAAATGAACGTAAAATGTTTTGCAGTAACATGCTGTTTGACAATTGAGTGAGTTGTTGACGACCCGAGACTGATCTTAAGTCTAGAGACAAGATATTCTCGTGAAACCTGTTGTGTATTTTGATGTTTTCGTGATTGTTAGTTATGTTATGATTTCATGCCAAAAATCCTTATCGCTCATCATTGGTGAACCAAAGTACCTAACTGAAGCCAACGTCTTCGTCAAATGTACGGGATCTATGGCTAAACTATGTACGATACTATTAAACAAATACTTTCACAATTCTTTTTTCATGCAACTGCGGAAGCTTTTAGTAATGAAACGCTTTGCTGTTCGTATGCGTTGTTTTTTCTTTCAAGCGAGCTCTTTCGGCACCATCAATTCCAGAATGTACACACACATTTTTATGTAGTGGTAACAACGTACTTCGACTACGAAGCACGGGGACTAATTGTCCTAGGGGTAAGTTGCCCGTACCGCAATCGAAAGATTTGAGTTCGAGTCTAACCTGTCGATACTCTTCGCTCGCGAACAATCGGCATGAGACATTGGCGACGCTACAGATGATTCAACGGTCGGTGTGTCGTAAAAGCAATAACCACCACCACCACAGAATACGAAATACGATTTGGCACGACCAAATACGATTTCGACCAATACATTACATCTTTTTGCGTGCACCTACAGCACCTTTCTAGTTCTAAAGAAAGCATTGCAGATCCTGTGTTTCTTCATTTTCTGGCGATCTCTTTCATCATCATCAGATCAAAAATGTGCACGGATTCGATTTTGTATATGTGAAGAATCAAGTAAAGTCATTGTTCTATGCAACCTGTTCTGAGGTTTTTTGCGCGATAGTTTGTGAACGGGGTGTGCAGGCGAGGACGGACCCAACCAGCCGATTGGGGGATATGAAATTACCCCAAATTTGTAGGAACGTCGCCGATTTGAATAGTTTAGTATCTGAGTTTAAATCAAATTTACAAATTGAATGTTTTCCGCAGCTCGTGACGAAAACAGATTTATCTCCAGGTCCGACCATTTTGGTGAGGATGACATGACCCCGTGTCCACCTCGCTGGGTCCGCCCCTCTGTAGATGGGTGCTAAATGACCTTGTAGTCGGCGCGCCCTTAAGCTCAAATAATCAATCAAACCGCCCCTCTGTACAAGTTCAGTTAGCTTGTGGCATTCCAGTTTGTAGTTTTGTTTTAACTTCGTTCGAAGTTGAGAATGTGTCAGCTATGCCATATTGTCCTCACGTTTCGGTGATGGGATGAGGTCTGCCATCGTGAGTCCTGTGGCATTGAAACGCGTACTGAGAGGTTGCCCCGCCCGCCAGGCTGTAAGTACGTAGATAAGGCGAGGGGTGACACTGGCGGATCGAGCAGTATTGATCCGGGGGATGGAGTGGGCGCACTCGTCTCAGCAGCCACTGGTGCAGAAGATCCGACAAGGCACTTTTACATCACCAAAGGACTTCAGTCTGCCACAGAGGATCGCCTTTCACTGAAACTTTCGGTCGGAGGCCACCCGAGCCTTCTGCAGGGACGCGTCGGAGAAGTGGATGGGAGTGATCCACTTCAACTGCTCAGCAATTCGAGCGATGCAGAGCTGGCATCCGCCCCTGTCGGTGCAGCACCGATTTCCGATCATGGAGGCGCTGTTGTATGGTCGGGAGAAGGGACGAGTGCACACCTCCCGGTGCCCCACGGATCTGTCAACGAGCAGCGGTTGTGACTGGCTGTCTTCCGCCACTCCTGATTGAGAGTGCATCTGGAGCCATAATAGCAGGTTATTTTCTAAATGTAAACGGAATACTGGAGACTAGAGTTGGGTGGGAGCCAGTACTTTTGCCCACCTCATTTTCTTCAAGAATTTGCTGGTGAAGCAGGTAACCTGGTGAACATTTTTTTGGGGCACTCCAAGACATTTCTAAACCAAGCATTTGTACGTTTAATTTTTTCTTTGATTTAGATAATCGTTTCCAAGCATTAACTCATTTTTCTTTCGAAAAGGCATTGCATTCCTGTGATGTAAGCTTAAAAGTGTCAATTTCCCACCGTTTCGATATACCGGGTCGACTGCTTCATCAACGGTTATGCTACTGTCCTATGTGTGATCTGTACCAACTCTTCAGTCGATGGACAACACCTAGCATATAACACTGGCTTATGCTTCCCACCACGAGTGCCATAGTATCTTGAACTATGATGTTCTACCATAGTTTGGTAGAACTATGTGAGGGTGTCACTTTGAGCATTCCAAAGTGACACCATCTTGGATCCGAGTAATCACCCAGCAATTTTTTCCCACGGCCGGAAACGTGCATCAAATAGTCAGGAGCTACATTCCGGCTGAGCATTCACCGTCGAACTTAGTGCCGTCGTGTGAAACTCATCCGTACACCCAGTACAAAGGAACTCATTGAGATCTATGGTACGCGAGGAATTTGACCAGTCTCACCAGTCAAATGTCTCACATACTATAGAGCTCAAGCAGTTCTTTTGCACTGGATTTACCAATGAGTTTCACATGACGGCACTAAGATCGACGTACGTTTGTAGAGCGCTGGAATGCTCACAGCCATTTGTATAATATAATGTTTGCACTTAGCCTTTGTCTGGCCCAGCTAGCATATCTGACGTAGGTCGCCCTGTCGGATAATGCACGGTGCGCATTTGCTGTTGGCGGTGTGGAAGATTTCGCTGTCGGAGAGTCTGTACGATGACCTCTTACTGTGTGAGTGGATGGAGGATGCTGTCAGTGAGGGAGGATGATGCACCAATGATGTTGGTGGCGGGGCGGGAGCGGCGCAGTAGACGGCGATTGTGCCTGGGCTGGCGGTACACTGATTACAGAGCCACCAGTGACCCACTGACGCCAGCTGTCGCATGGGCACAGTTCGGCCCACATTGTGATGACGTGTTACGACGACTGCCGCTCGGGTGGTGCGCACCGTACACACACATATATACATATATATATATATATATATATATATATATATATATATATATATATATATATATATATATATATATATATATGTATATATATACATATATATATACAATATATGTATTATACATATACAATGTATATGTATATTATGCACACACACACACATATATATATATATATATATATATGTATATTTAGTCTGAATTCTTGCTCGGCTGGCTTTTGGACCAGGGTAATATGTTAGGCAGCGCATGCTGTGTGAACCCTGGCGTCACCACCTGACCCGTGAGTTACAGTTCAACGACATACTTTTTCACAGAGAGTGACGTGCCGTAATTGCATCGACATCGTCGCTCCGGGTCTGCGACCCCGACCTTATTAGGCCAGTTGCCAACCGACCCAACTGCAGCCGGAGGCTATGCGAGCACGTGAAGCGACTCGCACCCCACGTTGCTTCGGCAGGGGGACCTATGCAGGCCGGCGCTCTAACCAGCTGGACGGCCGGCGCCGCGATAGGCACGCCGCTGGGAGCACAGTGCCGCGGCATCGAGTGGACCAGCGCTGTCCTTATGTGCCCACCGCAGGACCCGTCACTGATGCTGGTCTGACGCGTGCTCGTGACTCAACGGTAGCGAGTTCGAGGCCAGGCCTCGTCCGGGGTGTTTTCGTCGCTGGCGGCTGTTCAGTGTCACGCAGGCGATACTCAGTGGTGTTGCCGTTTGGCGGTTGGCGCACGTTCTCGGTTCGGCGCAGTGGCGCAGAGTTTGTGATCACTGGCCACAATCACTGCCAGCTGCAACTACTCGGCCACGACTAACTCTCGGCTCCTTTGTCTCCTTCCTCGTGCTATCGGTGCCCAGTTTCTCTGAGGACTGGTTGGTTGGTTATTGGTTTTACGACACATCGACCGCTGAGCCATGTAGTGTCGCCAATCTCTCACGCCGATTGGTCGCGGGAGACTCTGAGGATTGGCTTCTGTTGCAGACGGAGAGCGGGGTTGTGCGCACCGTGCAGTACGCCATCTCCATGGGCGGCGACACCGACACCATCGCCTCCATGGCCGCCGCCGTCGCAGGTGAGTCCGACCCTGGGTACGTTGTACCCGACTGGGGTCCAACGAAATCTAGTAGGCTTTCTAGTTGCAGTCCTGATGACGCAAGCAGGCGTGTGAAATATTTATAGTACAATCTACCAGGATTTCGGTACGTACGGTGACGTCACGTGAGCATCCAAAATGTGCTTTTTAACCCAGTTAAGCTTCATCTGTGGCACGGGGAGGACATTAGTGTGTTCGTTTGGTCTGCGATGACCTTTGATCGCTGGAATGAAAAATATTCGGGTGAGGAATATTGTATACATTTCTATTTTATTATACACGCTTTTAAGTTAGGTACATAATTTCTTCAGTTCATAGGAAGCAACAACCGGAACAGCACACGTCAACATGGTATAGTTCCTGACCCTTCAAGCTTGACGGAATGAAATGGAAACCATACCTGGATTTGCCAAATAAGAACATGGGTACCTTGGCCTAGCTAGCTAGTCTTTGAATATTCGAATCTTGATTGTTCTATGCACACTTGATGGTACGAAAATGCATGTTATGACATATTTGCCCATAGTTTCATGCCCATTGCTCAGCATATGGAAACCATCAGATTGCCCTTAAAATGAAGGATATCTGGCATGATTTGTACCTAACTATCCCATCTTACTATCCCCATGTCAAGTAGGAAGAACGAACGGTATGCTGTAGAGTAGGCGGTAAGTAGCTATTAAATCAGGTTGTCAAAATTGATGTTAAAAGGCTTTCGGTGTATCAGTATTTTTATGTTGACATTACAGAGCGTTGTGTACAGTATTAAAGACATTTTTATGGAATCATTTTCATTTTCAACTGTGCTGATTTTTTTCAAAACAATTTACTTGTGAATTGTCATGCATAATTATTGCATTTTTCTTACTGGAATGCATATGCATTGGAGTATTCTTTTCAACATGAGCAGGTCTCAAACTGCACATTTTTTCAACTTGAGATGCACAGCATGCATCAGCTGGTGTTCAGAAGGCACTTGACTCCTGGAGGACACACTAAGTGCACTTCTGCGGAAAATTGAACCAAGTTCAGTGCAAAATGATATTTCGACGATTTTCTAGGGCAATTTATCTCTATAAATGTATATAAGTAGAGTATTTATAGCAGCACTTGTAGGAAAATGTGGTGTATTTTCTCCAGATGGCAAATCATTTCAGCGTTTGGTAAGAATATCTGGCAGTAATGATACAGCAATAATTATTTGTGTGATGTTCACCATTCCAAAAATGTGGAAAAGGGGCCGAGACATGTCTGCGTGTATTCGTATCAAAATTATCAATTTTGGTACCCTGGGCATTCGATTTCAGGTCAATTTCAATTGAGGTTTCATCAGTTTTTGGGTGGGGATGATGATCCCTGCCCTCAGGCTGGGCTGCACTCCTGGTCAGTGCTGTCTATATGCCCGCGAGGTTGGTACGGGGGCACGTCGACAGCACTGACCAAGAAGTCAAACTTTTTACCCAGATTTTACTCCATTTTTTGCTCGAAAAAAGAAAACACCAGCTTTAAGCAACAGTATTTTGAGGTTGCAGGAGAACTCCTCCTGGTGCCCCCCCCCCCCACAACCAAGGAGTCACCTTTGGCGCTGATGCCATCGCTCATGTGCATATGTGTCATTGATACATTGGCTAGTTCGTCCGGGGTATACATCGAGTTCCAGGGCTGCATTTGACGTTGGATGTGTAAAATCCCTTTCAGATTGGTTGGATTAAGACTCCAACCCACACATCCCAAATAGAGTGACACGGGCAGTGACGTAACTAGTATTTGCATCAGGGAGGACATGGATTTACACTGGGCCCAATGAATACCTATTCAAAATATACTCTCCGGATCTCGACCAATGTTTTTGAAAGGCACCCATTGCATGTTTGTTAAATAAGAATATGCCGCAGCATTACTTTTTTTGGTGCAAAGGAACCAACCTATCACCTTCCACCTCATCGGGACTTCCACCTCCCCGAAGAATGTGAAATTGCTCCTCCCCTTATAGCCCTCTTCGTACTTCACTGTGCATGTTATATATATATCCCAATGTGCTCTTCGGGTCCCGATGCATTTTTCGGGCGCCAACGCGAATATTCATTCGGGATCTCTTTCTGAGCTCAGGCCGATTTCCCAGATCCCGGTGAGATTTTTGCGGGGCCCTGGAGCGATTTTACGGGACTGAGTGCGAGTTTTCTGGGTCCCGATGCGCGCTTTTCGGGCCGCGATACGAGCTTTCTGGACGAGATGGTACGTTTATAATCTCTTCCAAATTGTTCGGTGTCATAATTTGTGTGAGACCAAGCTGTGTTTTTCGAGCCCCGGCTCCATATGTTTGTGCTCTGCGTGCGATTTTTAGGGCACAATGCTTTTGGTCGCCACAATGATTTTTGGGGGCGCTGCATGACCGATGTAGTCGATGCACCCCTAAACTCCAATAACCAATGATTTTTGGGCGTCCCCGCACGTTATATTTCGGGGACCGACACATTTTTGGGGGCGCTTGGCGCATTTCTGAACCCCAGAGTGAAGTTTAAAAACTTGTTTTTGACTGGGAGGCAGGTTTCATCTTAATTTGGTCCCGGTGCGTTTTTTTTTTTGGGGGGGGGGGGTGTGCGATGTTATGGAGCCCCAGCCTGATTTTTCGTGGCCCTAACATGTTGTTTTCGGGCCCGAACATTTTTATGGTTTGGCACGTTTGTTGTGTTCCAAAGTGATTCTCCGGGCTCTGGTTGATTTTTGGGGTCTCCTGAATAATCTTTCCTGTCTCGGCAGGGTTGTTTCAGAGTCCGATGGACTTATTACCTTTTTACCATTTTTTGGTTCCCATTGATTGTCCGAGCTCGGATTGGCTTTGTACGCCTTGGGTTAATTTGTGTCGAATCCCGGTTCGATTTATTTGGCCCCAGTCTGATTTTTGGGAGCCCTGACGCTATTCTTTGGGGTCACGCCACCCCTCAGGGGGAGCATTTTCACCCTTTGGGCCTCATCGGACAATGCCTTTGGCGTTGGGCGGGTACACCCAGTCATGAAGGAAATATGTTGTGACAGCTTTCTGCCATTTGCTTCTACCTTTCCCTGCTGGCCATGATCTTTCCGTGACCTATCTCTGCATAGCATTCCTGCCCTTGGTACTGGGTGATGCGTGCGGCGCTCAACAGAAAAATGTCGGATTTATATTTCGAAATTCACATAAAAGTTCAGAAGAGTCATTCGTGGAGAAGATCCTTCGAGATTTTAGATGAATCTAACTTTACCCTATTTTCGTAATATTGAAGTTCATAAATACCGCGAGGAAAACACGTAATGTTGCGTGCACTCCCCACTGGAAGCCCGTGTGACGTTATCGGTTGCTAAGCGACATTGGAGACGCCAGCTACGGCCAGCCGTCACGTGGCCAGCTGACATAATGTGGCGTCGTCAGGACAGGCGAGTTCCGCACACCGACACGGTATCACTGGAATGGGCGGTGGAGCCCTGTCACAGCGACTTGTCGCCGTCTCGGTGGGGTTGGCACGCTGCTGATCGCCGTCATAGAGCTCTCTGTGGTGTCGCTGTTCGGTGGAAATTGCCAGCTGTGATGTCACCGAGTCGGGATACTGTTCACTGTCTTGCACTCGTCACCACTGTCTGGAAGGGTTGCTCGCTGATCCAGTGTCGCGTGACGCAGAGACAGCATCGCGCGCTGCTACCACCGTCTGAGTGTGGCCCGCTATGTCGTCACCACCGTCTGAGTGTGGCCCTATGTGGCATTACCACCGTCTGAGTGTGGCCCGCTGTGGCATTACCACCGTCTGAGTGTGGCCCGCTGTGTCGTCACCACCGTCTGAGTGTGGCCCGCTGTGTCGTCACCACCGTCTGAGTGTGGCCCGCTGTGTTGTCACCACCGTCTGAGTGTGGCCCGCTGTGTCGTCACCACCGTCTGAGTGTGGCCCGCTATGTCGTCACCACCGTCTGAGTGTGGCCCGCTGTGGCATTACCACCGTCTGAGTGTGGCCCGCTATGTCGTCACCACCGTCTGAGTGTGGCCCGCTGTGGCATCGTACCACCGTCTGAGTGTGGCCCGCTGTGTTGTCACCACCGTCTGAGTGTGGCCCGCTGTGTCGTCACCACCGTCTGAGTGTGGCCCGCTATGTCGTCACCACCGTCTGAGTGTGGCCCGCTGTGGCATTACCACCGTCTGAGTGTGGCCCGCTGTGTTGTCACCACCGTCTGAGTGTGGCCCGCTGTGTCGTCACCACCGTCTGAGTGTGGCCCGCTGTGGCATTACCACCGTCTGAGTGTGGCCCGCTGTGGCATTACCACCGTCTGAGTGTGGCCCGCTGTGGCGTCACCACCTTCTGAGTGTGGCCCGCTGTGTCGTCACCACCGTCTGAGTGTGGCCCGCTGTGGCGTCACCACCGTCTGAGTGTGGCCCGCTGTAGCATTGCCACCGTCTGAGTGTGACCCCATGTGGCATTACCACCGTCTGAGTGTGGCACGCTGTGTCGTCCCCACCGTTTGAGTGTGGCCCTATGTGACATTACCACCGCCACCACTGCGGCGTCCGTCCGTTCCGTGAGATGACGTCTGCTGACTTGGCAGCCGTATGATCCGCTACGGTCGGCCGACAGCCGGCATGTGTATCTGCGTGCGTGTGTTTCAGCCCGAGTGGGCGATGGCTTTACGACGCGCCGTCCAATCTGTGTGCGTCAGTGTTTGTGTGTTGTTGCGATAGCGGCCACGGCTGCGGCCGGCACTGGTGTGGCTGTCGTCCCGTGTAGCAGAGCTGCCGCCCGGTCGCGGCCCGTACTGGCACAACAGTGGCCAGCGGCAGCGGTTCTGGACCCAGAGCAGACACAGTAGGACCGCCTATAGAGAGTTTAGTAAAGTGATGTGGGTAGTTTGTGGCGTTTTTTCAGCATCCACGTGTATTCCCTACAATGAATGATGTACGGGAATACGACGAGTGCAAAGGAAAATGGGAGAATTTGCAAGAACAAAAAGTAAAAAGGGCAGTGCTGTTGAGTAGTGCCAGGTGGATAAAGGAAGGAGAAAAGCCAGCGGCTTATTTCCTCAAGCTACAGTCTAGAGCGACAGATAATACAATTGTGCGGAAAATTGGAGATAGTCAAGGCAGCGAAATCACAGGAAGTAAGAATATTCTCAATAGCTGTGTGCAGTACTACGACGAAATATGTACGAGCAGAAAGACGAATCGAACGGAAAGATCATTTCATAGACATTGGGAAAATGCAGATAATCCACAACTATAAGAAATATGCAAAAATAGGTGCGAATGGCCTAAACGGAAAACGAACGCATAGAGGCCTTGAAATCGATGGCAAATAAGAAAACCCCAGGACCATCAGGTTTTACAAAGGAATTTTGTGCAGCATTTTGGGAGCATATTGTATCACTGATGATAAATTGCATCAATTGTGTACATCGCAGGTGAATTCTTTGTTACTCAAAGGCGTGGCTATGTAATACTGTTGCCGAAACAAGGCGACCAGACACTCCAAAATATGAGACCGATATTCTTGCTAGTCTTGCCAGATATTCTTTATCGAATAGTCGCAAAGGTGTTAGTGTAGGGATGGCGGCTATGCCGTTGGATGGATGTGGGGGGGGGGTGTTTCGGGTGTTTCGTGTGTTTCGTGCTCATGTGCGAACTGTGCAGGGTGAATAAATAATGCCAACCTAGCCTAGACTCAACTCAAATTGACTGAACTACTTGAACTTATTGAAGGCTTGATCTAAATCATTCCTTTGCTGATCGTGCCCATGTGTGTGGTGTGGTGTGTTGTGTTTCCCCGCCACCTCCACCACACATTCCCCAAATCCCAGCCGACTTGTTGTTGGTTTGAGCTACCGTCCCTAACACGAATTTATGTATGTGCGAGGTCAAAGTTTTGGGAACACCATCTGTTGTTCATCCTCGCCAGCTGTCCAGTGTGTGGAGTGTCCTGTACGGATGGTAACCGTCTGCTGTTCCTCCTCGCCAGCTGTCCAGTGTGTGGAGTGTCCTGTACGGATGGTAACCGTCTGCTGTTCCTCCTCGCCAGCTGTCCAGTGTGTGGAGTGTCCTGTACGGATGGTAACCGTCTGCTGTTCCTCCTCGCCAGCTGTCCAGTGTGTGAAGTGTCCTGTACGGATGGTAACCATCTGCTGTTCCTCCTCGCCAGCTGTCCAGTGTGTGGAGTGTCCTGTACGGATGGTAACCGTCTGCTGTTCCTCCTCGCCAGCTGTCCAGTGTGTGGAGTGTCCTGTACGGATGGTAACCGTCTGCTGTTCCTCCTCGCCAGCTGTCCAGTGTGTGGAGTGTCCTGTACGGATGGTAACCGTCTGCTGTTCCTCCTCGCCAGTTGTCCATTGTGTGGAGTGTCCTGTACGGATGGTAACCGTCTGCTGTTCCTCCTCGCCAGCTGTCCAGTGTGTGGAGTGTCCTGTACGGATGGTAACCGTCTGCTGTTCCTCCTCGCCAGCTGTCCATTGTGTGGAGTGTCCTGTACGGATGGTAACCGTCTGCTGTTCCTCCTCGCCAGCTGTCCATTGTGTGGAGTGTCCTGTACGGATGGTAACCGTCTGATGTTCCTCCTCGCCAGCTGTCCAGTGTGTGGAGTGTCCTGTACGGATGGTAACCGTCTGCTGTTCCTCCTCGCCAGCTGTCCAGTGTGTGGAGTGTCCTGTACGGATGGTCACGTGCGGTTCTTTGTCCCGTCGGAGCCTTCTGCATCCAGCGTAGGTTGGCCGCAGTGACCTGGCAGAGGCGCAATTTTGAGACCATCGGGCCAGATCCACGTCTAGTTTCGATTCCAGGAATCTGTGCTCTGTGCACGAGGAAAGATCCGTGCTGTATCCCGGTGACCATGGTGCACCAGGAAGCATACGTGGCATGGTGTTCTCGTGACCAGTGACGGTAGTTATAGCTTGCGGGCTTGCATGTCTCAACTCAGAATGTCTAACTCAGTATCTGTGTGTCAACTTCATTTTGTCTAGTCTCATAGTATCTTCACATCATATGCTTAGCCTAGATGAGCCCCTGTGGCTCTTATTCAGCCTTAGTACTGTATTCGTTTATTACTTTGTTTCCCAGATAGCTCATTTATCTGCTTCCGTGGCCGATCCCGACCTCCTGTCAGCAGTTGACGCGAACCCTGACCTTTCCGCGGTGGTCAGGGTTGTTTTTGCCGATCCCCGACACCATTGTCAACCCTGACCCCTTGCTGCCCCTTAGGATTAACCCTGCCCCTTTCTTGGCCACTTAGACCAAGCCCGGGCCCTTACGTGACCTCCGAAGAACACATATTTTCCCTCCTCGGCCGCCAAGACAGACCTGGTCCTCACTTGGTCACCGATGTCGAGCCTCGGCTATGGCTTCGGCTCAAAGTTCCAGATCAATCGAGCTGCATTGTTAGCCTGGTGGCGAACGCGTCGGCTTGCCGACGTGGTTGCGCCGGATGAAGTTCACAGCTCGTCAATCAACGGACCGGAAAACAAAGCCGAGCTTGGACTTCAGAGCAGTGTTGGATTTTCACTTCTCGTTCTTGGATTCGGAGTGTATAATTTTTGGGCTTGCCAAGATATGGAGTGTATAATCTTGCCATAATCATGTAATATAGTAATTTTCCGGTTTTACAAATTATGGTATGTATATTGAAGTACTAAGTAATGGAGTGTATACATTACGCAAAAATGCAGCGATGTTCTGGAATGAAGAATAAAAAGCCACGAATCTCGGTAGCTCAGTTGTTCGAGCGTTGTACTCTTCGATCGGACACTTACAGAGTGCACCCGCGACCAATCGGTGCGATAGGCCGGCGACGCTATGTAACCTTGCGGTTCAATGAGACGCAAAATAACCAAGGATTCTTACGAATAAAACGTCCTCAAATCATTTGCTCGGCTCCTATCGTAGTGTCTCAAATGCAAACAGATGAGGGCCACCACAGATTCGTTTGAAGTCTTCCACGTGACATAAAGACATAAAGCTATTCTAGTATCATGAATACCATGCTTTATTGCAGTATTGTCAGCGCAGTACGAGCTTATACATTTCAACAGTAACAGCCGAGACCAAAGACGCATCAAATAGTAGAGGCGCCACAGCACATCAAAAAGTGTGCAACAGGTCTGGGAGAGGTGACGGCAGCCCTCAGATGCGCGTCGACATAGCCGCCGGGAGCAGCAAGACGTACGTAACACCACCAGAGCACCAAACCACGTCGACCTCAGCAGACGTGAGCTCAGACATCAGCAATGCAAAAGAATGAGGAATATGATGCCTATCTATGAACTTTGACAAATAAGAGTTATAGATGACAAGGCAGCACATACCATAGCTACTGAAGGCACTTCTTCAAACTTGCTCTTGACAATGCAATACAGCAAATGATGGAAGTCTGTGAACAATGGCATTGTTAGAAACCCATTAAGCATACACATAGTACCCTATGTGTATGCTTAATGGTTTCATAAGTGTTTAAAACATTGGGAGGTGAGATGTCAAAAAAATTTCCTTCAATACACTACCAAATAGGATATCCATATTCCTTTTCATACATACCTGACTTAGGGATGTATAAAAAGGAACAAGTTTTGTGGTGGTGGTGGTGGTGATTATTGCTTTGACACATCAACAGTCAGCATGTAGCCTCACCTAGCTCTCTCTCTCTGATTGGTTGCAGGCAAAGAATAGTGTCAGGAGACTCAAGCTCACAACCCTTCAATTGTCAACTGTCATTATTGGAGTTTAGGGGCACATGAACTGTGGAGGCCATGTAGCACCCTTCAGTTGAGATGGGCACCTTATCCCTAGACTACTCATCCCCTAAATAGCTTTGTGAGAACAATTCAAAATGGGCTTAGAGTTAGGCAACATTGCATAAAAAGAAATGTTAAGAAAGCAACATAGCCTAACCTGGCCTAGCAGGCCTCCCAAAAATATAAAAACTAAGAAGAAAACCTAACACTGCCTAACTTGCTTTTGAATTAAAAAAAAACTGACAATGTGAAAATTATTCAGAAATTCAGTATTGTGCTTCAAGGTGGTAACAAGAAAAGTTTTTGCATGCATTTACCTCCATAAAGCACAAGCAAATTGGTTAGGTCTGGTTAGGATTTGTATGTCTGAAAATTTGTCAAACATTTTTAGCAAAAACCATTTTCCTGGCACATAAGTGGTCCCATCACCTTACTCACACGTATGTCATTCTGAAGAGAGAAAACAAACTCGGACAACAATACGAGCAAATAAAAATGCTTGTAAAAGTCTGTCTTGTTACCATCTGCCAATGCCAGCCAAAGCACATTGCCAGTTTCCTCTTTTCACAAATACAACAAAATACTTTCTTATTCTTAAAAAAGAGCATATGATAAGCTTTTAATTTTTAAAATTATCAGAAAATAAAATGCTCTGCATTAAGTCTCATCCTACTTCTTTGATATTTTACCCTAAGTTGGGTTAGGCTGGATCATGGTCTTTTTTAAATTTGTTTTGGTGCCGTTACCTAACCCAGCCAGTTCTTGGCATGATTTTGCTCACAACCTGAAAAGTATTTGCACAGAGAATAATGATCACATCATTTTAGTCACCCTCATAAGCATTCTAAATTATTGTGTAAATTAAAGGTGATCATACATCTAACTCATGTATCAATTTATGTTCCAAATGAAAATTGGTTTGAACATCAGCAAATTAAAGAAAATATTGCATGGAAGGTTAGGTTAGGTTAGGTTACATTCCTATATTTATTTTGAACATAACCTTTCATTCTACAATACCTAATTCCATGCAGTATCATTGCATTTATGCAACAACACTGCACCTGCAGTAAATTTCATTTTTTTATTTAATTAATTGGAAGTCAATTCAAAGTTAGTAAATTGCAGTGAATAACCCCATTGGAATGGCACCATTAGCAGAAAAATTATGAACTTGCATGTTTGTCCTCAAAAGAAAGCTTAGCTACCCATGATCCTGGAGCATAACAAATGCACCACAGGGCTAAGTTTAAACTGATAGGAGCCATGCTCATGGCTGCTCATGGTTATTTGCCTACAAACTACAAAATAAATAAATAATGGAAAATATTAGTTATTTGGGTTTTCGGGCACATTGACTGCTCTGGTCACATGTACCAATAACTCAATGGATCTTTTTTTAAACCTAGCCTAACCTTAAGATAATGTGTAGATAAGATACCCATTGCTACTCTTCACCTGCAACCAATCAGCATGAGATTGTTGACACTACATGCCAACTGCAGAAGTGTTGGAAAACAACCAACCAAAATAATGTACCATAATATAAAAAATATATTATTGCATAACATATGCTAACTTAACCAGGAAGCCAGTCATCTGAAACAATGTTTTTGCCTGTGATCAAACATATGCAGCATGGGACTTGGTCACAACCCACACAAATATTTGCGCTGGTAAGCAGACACAAAAGTAATAATGGCAACAGGCTTCTGCTGCATCCAATCCTGCCTCGAGACTGACAAATACTATGATAATTAATAATTAAATGGGAAAACCTAACCTAACAATACAATCTATTCTCATCTGAACTAATACAAACCTACATATTTTAATTTAAGAACCGGTGTAATGTTTATTGTGACATCACCTGTGCCTGACAGCCCAAAGCTGTGGAGCCTGTCAGTTTCTTTCAGCATTCGTGTGGATTGATAGTGACCGAGTCAGAAATTAAGCATCTGCAATGTGAATTAGTGTTGAATCAAGTATATGGAGTGTTGAATTTTCCCTTGGTCACATCCAAAAAGTGCTGGATGGGGATGGGTAAATTATGGAACAAAGAACAGCAGTGTGGCATAAATGGCACATTATGGAAGTTATCACTATGACAAACCAAAAAGTAAGCACTTCCTGAGAAAACAAGTGGCTGCATCTCCCAAATTTGGTTCATACATAGTATTCCTAATTTTTTCCCAACAAAAACCTTTGAAAACAAAAATACCAAACACCTTGGCCAATATATCTATATGCACACAATACATCTACACCCCATGAAGCATACAAAGGGATTAAGTTTGGTTATAGTTTGTGTAGGGCCCATTGCAAATGATGAAAAAAATGTATTCAAAGGATACTCAAACATTGCATTGAAAAATTGAAAGAAATAAAAATAATGTAAACTACAAATTTACCCAATTCTACAGGTTGGAACAATAGTCAGCTTTACTGTGGAACTTTGCTTGCAGGTCTCTTTCCTGAGACCTGGGATGATATAGAGGGAAAAGACCTGGCATAATGATCTGCATACATTAAAAGTGACCAAATATAATTATCACATCAGTTTTAATAACTAAATAGGTTCTACTGTCAAAGATGCTAAAATAAGTAAAATTATACCTAGAAACATCAATAAATTGCAATATGCTTCCTGATTTACGTGGAGACTACACTCAGCTCTACTGTGTATGGCAGCTGATGAACGAATGCCAGACCAAATTGGCACCATGGTTGAATTAGCAAAGAATGTGGTTGTAAGCCAACCTCCTGAACAGCAGACAAAATAACTAAAGTATACCTAATCGACGTCAACCAAGTTTATCAATCCATACCTGATTCTCCTGACATGCTCACACCACACAACTATTGGGATATAGGTTTTGGAATGTAAAATAGTTTAAGGAAAATTACACTAAAGCAATCCATCTAAAATAATTTTATTCTCACCACCCCAAAGCGATTATTTTACATTAAAAAGCTGAGATAATTTATTTGAACTAATTTTTATGAATAATAAAAGTTCTTCAATGTACTTGTTTAGTTCATGTCTGTAATGTTTATTTGAACAAGGATTGACATGGAAGGATCAAGAGCAGCTAGACAGGAGAAAATTGCAGCTGTAAAACCGACCAATGACACTAAAAAGGTGTAAGCAACCTCGCAATGAACAACTTGTCACAGCAAAATGGTCGAACATCTTTTGTCATTTTTAAGACACTCGGCTAGTGCACACTGGCCATCCATCACAATCAGCGACCCCAAAGCCATTCACCGATGCACAAAATATCTCCTGATTGCCCTAACTGGCCCACTGACCCCTAACTGGCCCACTGACCCATCACGGAACCACTCTGCCATAAGCCCTGTGGTGGCCGATGCTGATGCAACACGCAAGAACAAAGAGTTTGTGTCCACCAGGTAGGTAGGTAGTACCTACCTACACAGGCAGTCTTCTTCGTGAATATTGAGGACGCAAAGTTCCCAGATAACACAAAACAGTTGTCACCAATAGTCCCCTCACTCTCTTCTACCGTAACCCAAAGCAGACGAACAGAGCACAAGAAATCACGACCGGGTCGCGAGCCCACCTCTTGCCGATGCCCGAAGCGAAAATCAACACAAGTAAATCTGAATTTGTCCGGAGTGGGAAAACTTCCCGGTCGGAGTGGCATGAACACAACTATTCCCGCTTGTTGATGAAATTCGAAAACAATATAAGTCATGAAATCGAAAGAAGGTGAAATTTCTGGTTCTATGGAGCTTCATTTTGGAGCAAAGTGTTACCAGGTTTTAAGAACGTTTTGGTACCATTCAGGCAATTTTCATGGGGAAAATCCTTCCGATATCTTTTATGTATATCGCTTCTGACTGCTTAATAATATAAATATGAACGGTTTTATCTATCCCATTGGATGCAGAACATATCATTCTCCAAGGAAGCAAAAAGAAATCCATTATCCATGACTTTGTGTAGCAATGGTTTAAATAGCTCCGGCCGGAGTGGGAGTCGGAGAGCGGTGAATTTACTGAATCCAAGAACGGACCGCCATATGCGGTCGGGCTGGCAGAGATGAATTCCTTTATTTGGTAAGGGGAGCGTAGTTATTTTTTTCACTGAAAGAAGGATTTTCTTTAAAGTTATCCGCTGCCATCTGGATGGGATTGACTGCGTTTTTGGCCCGTGGTGTGAGAGTCGGTATTACCTGAGAAGGTAAATATCTACCTGCTTGCCTATATCAAATATCTTCACGGTTATGCGAGTTATTGATTTGGATAAACCAAAGCTGTAAGCTTATGTTGTGTGACGGGATATCTTCAGATAAGATAAGGAGCAGGACGTGATAATATTAATTGCTGCGATGTTTTGCCGACAAGCGTAGTAGTGAACAAAACTGATTGTTTTGCTTTTGCCTGGAAAATCCTGTCTTCACTTACGACATTTTGAAGCGTGAATGTTTTTCTTTCAAAACGGGGGCTGGGCCTCTTCATTGCACATTGACTTTGCAGATATAGATATGCATGCATTCAAGCATTATTTGTGCATTCATGAAATGTTCAGGGAATTGTTAGGTGCACCCTGTCCCCATTATACTTTAGACTTTTCTGGTCTCTCTGACTTTCTGAACAGATAAATTTGCATTTAAGGTGATTTGATTTCTTGAAATTTATTTTGTATGCAAAGATTATGAATGTGTTCATAATGTAGGTACCTACATGATGTGACCACACATTTTTTTTGGCAAGTGCAGTTGGGTAGCAAAATGACACCAAAAAGTGGGTCAGTTTTGGTTGGGAAATATACCATGAAATGTAATGCTAGAAATGAAGGAAAAAGCTGCAGCCTAATGGATGCAAGAAAGCATTTTTAATGGAAATTTTCTAAGCAATTTGTTCATTTAAAAAACAAAACTAAATGGCCTATTCTAACCAAACAGCCTATGCTAGCATGAGTGTTTTTTATTCAAAAACTTTTCTAAAATCCTGAATGATCCCCAAAGGAATTTGATAAATGGCTAACTTACGAAAAAAGACTAATCTAGCATAACTTAGCCAAACCTAATACCTTTGTATGCTTCATGGAGGTAAAATGTGTGTAAAACATGTGTGGGAAAGTAATAATACCCATTAAAATTCCTATGCCATTGCAAAACATGGCTCATATCCACCAGTATTCTGGGGATTTGGGGGAAGTGCTACCCTTTGTGGCTTACCAGTTGTGTGGATGCAACTCTAGCTCTTGGTGTTCATTCATACATTCTTCTGGGCACATCTGGACTCTGTTCTGAGGTTTCTCCACAAATGGAGAACATACACATGAAGGCATTGGTGGCTGTTTATTAATTCACCTGCACTTCACCAGACAATCACACATGCACAGATGGAATGTTATGAAATATGGAATGTTCAATGGCATTAAAATCATATGCAGACTGCAGTGATCCATATTTTGTCATCTGTTGACATCTCTTGTACTTGTGCATGCTAGCAAGCTGATATTCTTCCAATCTGGCTGGCATCTCATTTTCGACTCCACTGCTGCCTCCTCTTGGAATGTGCCTGCAGATGACCTGAAATAACAAATGTCCATTATCCTCAATTATACTGGAAAGTTTATGTGGTAGGGGACCAGTATGAGTGAATCTTCCTCTCCATCCAAGCCATCACTGTTGTATAATGACATCTAGCTGTCTTGCTAGTTAAGCATGTCTTCATCCAGCAATGCAAGGTGTGTATTTTTTCCGGAGTGTATAATTCTTTGGATTCCAAAAGTTCCAAAAAAAGGCCACTTTTCCAACGCTGCTTCAGAGTGGCAGTCGCGGCGATTTTCGTCCAGAATGTTGCCCCCGTTTTTCATGGTGTACTGGTAAGTATGTCGTGATGCCAATATACGTTTTACGTCAGTATCTCCAGCTATCCCGTCCAATATATCTCATATTCCCGGACAACGTCGAATGCTATAAATGAAAGCAATTTGACTTCCAAATGCATGAGAACATTTGCCGGAAATATAAAACAAACTCAATAAAAGCGTAAGCCGCCTGAATCCGAACACCCACCAAGCGCTTCGGCACGTGGATCCGAACTGACAGCGACATTGTGAGCGCCTGCAGGCTACTCACGTCACTGGTACCGGATGTTCCAACCGACTCGTGTCCGACACGTGTTGTGGAACTGCTGAGACTCATACAATTGCATTCGATGTTGCTATTGATCGAGGCTGCGGCGCGGTGTTGTGTCGAGGTCCACGCACGATATTGGAGGGGGGAGTATCATAGCGGCCAATGTTCATGACCTCCAATTTCTCATTTCCTTAAAAACAGCGTTTAATGAGTGTGTTTGCATAATCCAATAGACAGCCTCCAATCCATCACACGTCAATGGTCATGTCCTCCGATGTACCATAACCTCCAATGTATCATAACTTCCATTGCGCCATGGTATATAATGTATCATAATACTCAATGCATCATGGCACCTAATGATTACCACCTCACATGCATAGCATCCTCCAATGCTCATGACCTCCAATGTACCAGAGCACCCAAAAGGCAGTTGGCTGCGTATTTGCATCGCACGCGATTTCGTCCCGCTCGGCATCACTTTCACCGGAATCCACCGGTCGGCGTGACATCAAGCATTGGGTTCCTAAGCTTCCCGCTAGATAGCTTTTGATGTTTGGTGTGGAGTGTATCATAACCTCGAATGTTCAGACCGATGTGCAAGTGTTAATATACTATGGAACTGTGAGTTCCAATAGGGCACATGGTCGGACCTGGACAATGTATGGCATGTCTATTGTCCAATGTACATGACCTCCACATGCTTTCACTTGACATCATCATGGAGCTGATCCACACTTGGCACTATATTTCCTGATCATCTTTTGTCCGCCATTGTCACGCCCTGAGCGTGGCGCATACCCGTTACCATTGAATTGCTCGATGCGCCCTAAAGCCCTAATACCCAACTAACTTACTATTGAACTGCCTTGGGTGAGGAGGAAGCGGCCCACAGTAAAATCGTCTAAAATAGATAGATGTGCCTGCCTGTCATCGGCGCTGGCAGACGAAGTCTGAACAGTTATGTTTTGTGTGAGGTGATATAGACTGATGTCCGTCCGTCTGCTGACTGTTCAGGCTGCATCACAGTTAACTAAATGGTGTGCTAGCACAGGTCATGGTGGAACTCGTACAGTTTCCAACAAATTGTGGGTATAGTATGGGCGCTGGGCATCTTCGATGGGTTCGAACTGCGTGGCCAGCCTGCCTCCCATCACTTTAAAATAAAATAAATATGCAAAAATATGCATTAACCTATGTATGTAGCCGTGCAAGCCCCCTCTTATGACGTCATATCTCCGTGACCTAACCTAGCATGAACATAATTTGTGTTGAAATGTGTCCAGTCACACACCGTTGACGGGGGGGGGTTGTATAACGATCCCTGGCTATCTCTGGAACGACTGGACCGATTTAGGTGGCTATCAAACGACAATCGATAGTCCTGTGTCGTGCTATCTCGGCAAGTCACTTTGTATGTCAAGTTAAAATGAGGTCAAGGGTCAAGGCTATGTACCCAAATCTTGCACTTTTCCTTCATATCATACTAGCCGTATGATATCGAATAATACTAAAAATCAAATAATACATTTTGTCAATAAAATGCGTTTTCCTGAAGTGGACTGCCATATGTGAAGAACTATTCCCAGAGTTACCATTAGGGCACATGTCAAGGTCAAATTATGTCAGAATCGAGGGAATCTTATATGTCAGAAAGCAATGGACAGATTTGACGGACTTTTACGCCAATTATTAGATATTCTCAGTTAGATCACAAACCATATACGATATTCTTCCTTTACGTCAAAACCAGGTCCTAGGTGAAGTTCAAGCTATGTCAGATTCATGGAATATTGTATGGTCATTACCGTCCTTCGAAATATCGCAATGCAAATTGTAATTATTTATCGACGCTTGTAGCAGCTCAGGCCATTCAAGTCGCTGCACCGTGGCGTAAATGCGGTCCTTGAAAGCATCCTACTATGGGAATTGAACCCGGGACGTTTCGATCCATAATCGATTTCATCCGAATTAGCCCTTTGAAGGGTAATGTGTCGGCAACCTTTTCAAAATATTGACTTCAAGTTTGATATAGATATTCTTACGCCTATTGCCTATCACATATATTTGCATTTTGTAAAACTGAAAGACATGTTTCATTTCATAAAATGTATCCTGAGCACTATTGTTTTTTTTTTTTTTACAGGAAGACTAATCTCGGCAGTCACTTGACCTGAACATGCCACCTCAAAGATATTTCCGAAATGGCAGATTTGTAGAGCCCGGCGGTATTAGGTTTCAATTAGTGTAAAAACCGATTGTTTAACATTTTCTACATATGGTCAAATTAGGTGGAAATGCATGGGAGATGGCCTAAAAAAACAAAGCTCTCGCTGTTTTTTCGTTTTTATAAATACATGTAGCGTTTTCATGTACCTTTATTTAAAGTTGTTGGCCTAGAACGAGATCGCTGTTGGCACTTTAAAATACAGCGTTTGTGTCGGTTGTTTGTATTTGTGTGTTGGATTGGATAGGATTGTGGCTTTACGACGCACTCAGCAGCTGAGGCCATATGGCGTCGTCTGCCTCTCACCCTGGGAGGAAGGATGGGCATCGCGTTGAATGCGTTGAATCGAACACAGTACCTCTGGTTTCCGTACGCTCAGCTTAACCACTGAGATACCGACACCCTGCACGCATGAGTGATGTGTGTCACGCATGAGTGATGTCCTGACGCAGGAGAGATGCAACATTCATGCCATAGCTGGAGTAGCGTCCGGAAAGATGGACGATTCCTTGGAATTATTGTTATATCTTCCAAAACGCCACGTAGACTCAGACTCAGAAGGTCGAGGCTCAGAAAGTCTCGGCTCAAAATGTCGAGTTTAGGGAGGTGGAACTTCATTGTCGTGTATTTTGGGCATTATTGGAACTGGTTATGTTTGGGCAGATCGGTCCACGTCCTGTGATCATGACCATGCGCTTCCCTGTTCGCCGACCTCGGTATGCCCAGGCAGCAAGTTGAATGAGCGGCCGGCGGCGGCGAGCGGCGCCCACTGGCTGATGGTACCGTCCGCAATATGGATCTTATAGCAGAGGGAAAGGATGAGTTGTGTGTAGCAAACTAGAGAGCATATGCGCATGATTTAAATCGCATCAAGCGACCTGTATAAGAATGTACCCGGTGACTTGGTCTTGGTTCATTGTGACGACGGAGGAATTTTGTCCGTATATTTTGAGCATTTTTGTATTGAATCACGACGCCTGTTATTTGTGTGTGTGCGCGCGTGTGGGGTGCGGAGTAGGACGAGCGGAGTTGCCTGCATACAGCAATAGTGCTCAGGTTATTTAATCCGAAAGAAAGCGTGGATAAGTCGCAGTTTGGGGTCTGTTGACAGGCACGCGCCGGACACCAGTAGTATCCGTATGGGGGAAACGTGCTACTAAAAATGGTAGACGACTGGAAAATGTACTATGACAATAATGTGTGTGTGTGTGTTTGGGGGGGGGGTACACGACGAAGTCTGACTATGCATCGCATTATTTGGGCGTGGTAAATTTTAATCCGAATATGAATCAAATAAACTTATTATATTCATTTCAAGTCATATCCAACCAACGAACTACCATTAGTGTGACCGTTTGGTGGTCCGAATATGATCGGAAAATATGATATCACGAAAATCCTGTTCGTGATATCATATTACTGTTCCTGATATGTCATATCATATTGTATTACTGTTTTATTATATTATGTGATATGATATCATATTACTGTTCCCTGTTGCTTGTTTGCATCGAAGTATACTGTGGAGATGGGGCGGTGAAGTATACTGTGGACAGAGAACAGCGATTCGACAAGGCTGTTATTATATTCGGTGAGTTCGGAGAACCGAAGGTCTCTGAATCATTGTGAGTGGTCGATCCGTATCCTCGGAGAACTGGCTACCAAGAAGACCCGAACATGAGACGGGGCACATCTATTTTTATGTAATCGGAACACATTTTCCCTATTTATCATTCAGGTTCTTTGTCCCCCAAAATTTAAATGTTTTTGGTCGCTCCACCAACCACCATCAGACCCTCGCACCCTGTGATATCTCAAGGAAGAAAACTGGCCATAAATGCATTTCCCGACTATTTTTTATGCCGTATTTCTGGCGCTATTGTATCAGGAAATGATTGAAGCATAAGAAGTCACATTTTTAATGAAAATTGGCACAAGATTTGACATAAAAATAAGTCAATGAACATGGACAACATTACGTGTGGAAAAATAACGACGCACAAGGCACAAATATTGTCGCAGTTTGACGATTTATAAAGATTCTGAAACCATTCTGAAAACATGGACAAGTGCGATATGAAATGATAGCTGAGAACATTCTTACTGCGTTAAGCAATTCAAAAAGGCATACACCAATTAACAATATGCTATCTATTGTCAAATAATCAGTAAATGAAATAGTCGTTCAACTTTTTAGTTCAAGAGTTCACCCCGAAGTTCAAGTAAGGTTTAAAAAACACGCACAACAGCGCACAGCCAGAGACCGATCCCAATGAAATCAGCGATCCTTTAACTATATGTGCTTCGAGTTTCAGCTGCACCTAGCTGCTCTAACACCGATAGATATCATAGAGAGCAATTGTATCCCGACAAGCCGCGGTGCGGTGCGGTCGCCAGCCCGGGAGGCATGGGGAAGCCGAGTCGGACGCCGCGACGTGCCGGCTGGTGGGGTGTCTCGATCGGGTAACCTGATCAAGTGGTTGCTATGCCAAAAAGTCCCCTAACTGACGAGGCGACTGAGTCGAGATAGGTCACGCACAGCGTCTCCCACGGCAAGGAAGCTGTCTTTGCCTGTAAGGTTCGGGTCATTGTGGTTGGATTTTGCGTACAGTGAACATGGAGGTGCGCGTCAGCAGAGGAATTGGTGGAATTGCTAACCAGTGCAAAGGCGTCTGGACGTGGGAACTAGCTCACGTGTTTAATTATAGTGTGCAGTTGATCATGGCGAAAATCCCTCAGGGATGCATCCAAAGTGAGTCGTCGATTGTGGACTTGAGAAAGGCGACCGACTTATCGCCAACAACCTAACAAGAAAGTGGGTTAAGTGCATGCGAGCCCAGAACAAATTCAGAAGTCAGTTTGCGACTAATCTTTCGGGAGACGTGGTGTTCTCCGTGTCCCTGAAGCGTGGTGACTACGTCGTGAGTGATGATGAAGCCAAGACCCGCCTTGACGACGAGACCGTGAAGAGAGCGCGAGGGCGACCAACTGGAATCTACGATCACCTCAGCACCCGTTCTCAGCGTCGGGCATCCTCAAGAGTTACTCAACAGCACAGTTATCTGCAGCTCGTGGAGGTTGCTGGGCAAAGTGCTTGTGCTGAGGGCATGAAGGACGCAGCTTTCGTGTTGCGACAGGTTGGGTCATCACCGAATCGGCCCAGCAAGATTCGCGGGGTTCCCAGGAGCTCTGAAGTGAGCCAACCTGAGTGTATATTTTAGTGATGTATTTTGGCGTAATTTCAGCCAGTTAGGACAAGATCTTGGATCTATTCCGCGTAGCAACGATAAGATCACATTTCCGCTGCAGAATACTCTCATAACAAACGCTCACTACGAGTCATCCAATATGTGAGCGCCAACGGACTTCACTTATGACGTCATCATGATGTCATCATGGATGGCCGGACGTTGATATGTTAATACAAGGCACACTAGATACTCATGTAGGCGTGTGCACAATTTGAGCTATCTAAAGTGGTTCACGATATTTTTCGCGGAAGCAAAATGAGTGGAGCGGAATGCTCCCTTCCCTCTAGCAAGTATAACCTCTGACATTCCTGGGTTAGGCAATATTTAAGATAATAAATCTTCCCCATATAATCCAAATCTTAAGCTCTTTCGATTCAGACCAAAATCGCATCAGTAACTAGCATACTTTGTCCGCTATGATTTATGGCCAGTTTTTCCCTCGAGTTATGACAGTGTGCGCGTCGTCTTGCTTGGGCTTGCAGACCGAAGATCATCTTCAATCAAGTCTTGCTACTTGTAAACTTTGCTGACCGGTTGAACATGCCCGTTAACGCTTTGGAGCAGACCGAGCATGCCCATTTGTCAGACGTATTAATTTCATCGTGAAGCACTTTATGCAGAACTCAGCCGAGTGCGACTAACCTACATTTCAGAATATATACGATTTTTACACAGCATTCAGGTTGCACACAATAGGATGGACTAACTTTTGATGCGAGTTTTATGGTTGTATGCTTTCAGTAGTAAAACTTTCTGATCAAACATTTTTCACTTGTCTGTTATGCCGACGATCGGATGAATCTATTGGCGCAGTGGCTGAGCGTCGTTCGGACGGAATATTTCGACATGCTACACCTGGCCGTCCCTATCCCCCGAGTGGTCGCTTTCCATGAATTATTGTCTCGCTATGACTTCAACTCGCGCACCGTCGGTCGCGCCCTCTAACCACTCAATAGAGTGTGTCCCTGTGGTCAAGGTCTTCATTTCGCAGTGGATCCTCACCAAGCGCCGAAGAATTGGCATGCCGCATCAGCACTGATTTCTCCTTCACATGAACGCTGCGTGCGAGTGCCGAGTTAGGTCAGCGTGCCGGGACGATTCGGACGAGGCCGAGGCTCCTGATATGGTTAGGCTCCGCCCGGCCTTCAGCGGTTTGGAGGTGCACGCAGCGCGACCAAGTGGTTTTGACGAGATCGGCCGGGTCGAGCAGCCAGCCGGTCGTGTCGGTCTGGACGGAGAGCACTAGTGGCCGTCGGCTTTGGTGTCAGCCAGACAGTTCCCAGCCGCTGAATAATAAACCACTCCATTATGTGGAGCGGCCCGTCGCATGAGCGACCACGACTGGTCGCGCCAGCCCCGTCTGAGCTATGGTGCCGGCCGACCGAAACGTTGTTCCAGCCAGATGGGACCTCTGCTGATCTTTGGCCGAATACCTCTGGACTGTGGTACGGGCCGACCGTGACATGTCCCAGCCAGATGGGACCTCTGCTGATCTTTGGCCGAACACCTCTGAACTGTGGTACGGGCCGACCGTGACATGTCCCAGCCAGATGGGACCTCTGCTGATCTTTGGCCGAACAACTCTGAACTGTGGTACGGGCCGACCGTGACATGTCCCAGCCAGATGGGACCTCTGGTGATCTTGGCCGAACACCTCGAACTGTGGTACGGGCCGACCGTGACATGTCCCAGCCAGATGGGACCTTGCTATCTTTGGCCGAACACCTCTGAACTGTGGTACGGGCCGACCGTGACATGTCCCAGCCAGATGGGACCTCTGCTGATCTTTGGCCGAACACCTCGAACTGTGGTACGGGCCGACGTGACATGTCCCAGCCAGATGGGACCTCTGCTGATCTTTGGCCGAACACCTCGAACTGTGGTACGGGCCGACCGTGACATGTCCCAGCCAGATGGGACCTCTGCTGATCTTTGGCCGAACACCTCTGAACTGTGGTACGGGCCGACCGTGACATGTCCCAGCCAGATGGGACCTCTGCTGATCTTTGGCCGAACACCTCTGAACTGTGGTACGGGCCGACCGTGACATGTCCCAGCCAGATGGGACTTCTGCTGATCTTTGGCCGAACACCTCTGAACTGTGGTACGGGCCGACCGTGACATGTCCCTGCCAGATGGGACCTCTGCTGATCTTTGGCCGAACCGAACGCCTATGGACTATAGTGCCGGCAGACTACGACATGTCGCGCCAGATGTGACCTCTGCTGACCTTTGACTGACCACCTCTGAACTATTGTGCGGGCCAGCCGTGACATGTTGCCATCAGTTGTGACCTGCTCACCTCTGATGTGTGACGTCAGCCGACCTTGCCATGTCGCAGCCACATATGACCTGTGCTGACCGCTGGTGGACCATCAGCATGTGGTGGGTCGTGTCGCAATGGTCAGGTGTGGTAACATAGCGTCACGACGTGGGCGCTCCCACAGTGCCGATCGCTCGCCGATTCTGACACTGACCTTTGGCCAGAACGCCCGGTCATCGACCTGTGCCAGGTCCATATGGCCGCTCCATTCGCGGGTGTTAGGCGGGCTTCTGTGCTGAACTGCGCGGCGTGTTCACCTCGGCTGTCGCCTTGTGCCGACCGAGGCTGACCTCCAGCAGTTCAGCGCAGAGACGACGCGCGATGTTCGGTCACGGCCGGGTCTGCAGAGACCCACCCCGACCTGGCGAAAATACACATCACTGCCATTTCAGCGTCCAAACAACACGGGCTGCGTGGCGACGTTCCGCCAGCCAACTGGTCCTGCGTGCATAATTAAATTAGCTCCTGTTCTCGGGTGATTGCCGCGGGCCACGGGAGTTAATGCCTCAGACAGCGGACGTACCGCTCCACACGAATATATACCGAACAGCGTAATGTGGTTAAATACGACAACATGTCCGGCGAATTTAGGTGTGCGAGCACAATCGGGCTCGGTTCTTGGATACCGTACGCTTATCATTAGTACCGTCAATATTTGTCCTTCGTAAGACAAATTATATATGCATATATATATATATATATATATATATATATATATATATATATATATATATATATATATATATATATATATATATATATATATATATGTGTGTGTGTGTGTGTGTGTGTGTGTGTGTGTGTGTGTGTGTGTGTGTGTGTGTGTGTGTGTGTGTGTGTGTGTGTGTGTGTGTGTGTGTGTGTGTGTGTGTGTGTGTGTGTGTGTGTGTGTGTCTGTGTGTGTGTCTGTGTCTGTGTCTGTGCCTGTGTGTGTGTCTGTGTCTGTGTCTGTGTGTGTGTCTGTGTCTGTGTCTGTGTCTGTGTCTGTGTCTGTGTCTGTGTGTGTGTCTGTGTGTGTGTCTGTGTCTGTGTCTGTGTGTGTCTGTGTCTGTGTGTGTGTGTGTGTCTGTGTCTGTGTCTGTGTCTGTGTCTGTGTCTGTGTCTGTGTCTGTGTCTGTGTCTGTGTCTGTGTCTGTGTCTGTGTGCGTGCGTGCGTGCGTGCGTGCGTGCGTGCGTGCGTGCGTGCGTGCGTGCGTGCGTGCGTGCGTGCGTGCGTGCGTGCGTGCGTGCGTGCGTGCGTGCGTGCGTGCGTGCGTGCGTGCGTGCGTATATTTGCGTCTGTAATATATTGCAAATGCTGACGATAATACTGATGAGCCTATTGGACCCAAAGATCCAGCCCCATTCTGCTCATACGAATAAGTATGTCGGCGCACGTCCCCTCCCCCTTCCGCCACATATTACGCTGCTGGGCACATATTCGTGTCGAGGTGTGCGTCTGCTGTCTGAAACATTAGCTGCCTTGTCCGTCAGAAATGTCTCGTGAGCAGGTGATTCAGTTATGCATGAGGGACTAGTTTGCTGGCGGTTGGTCGACACGTCGCTGGTATTGCTTGAACACTGAAATTCCAACGATGTCCTTACTGGCGACCGACACAGCTACGACCAATGTGTTCTGCAGGCGCCCCTCGACGGTTGGCCGGCCCTAAATATTCATGGTGTAATGATACTAAATCGCATAGATGGATCTGTCCTCACCGTTAGTGCACATGTTAAGTGCAGCCAAGAAACATCAGCCAGTTCATGTCTTTTTTGTTTGTTCCGGGTCACAGTAGCTTAGTCGGTAGCGCGCTGAACTCCTGACCGTAAGATCGCGGGTTCGAATCCCACAACCATCTGAGTTTGTGACCAGCCATTCCAGGCACAAACTCGCGTGAGTTGGCGCCCCATCAGTGGCTTTATATCCGGAATAAGCTCTTCCCCCACCTCTTTACACAGATATAGACCGCTGATCATCCCGTCGTTATTTCACCCCTAGTTGGGCTATGGGTAAAGTAAAGGTAAACAACCACTCAGGACAAACTAAGATCACGCATTACGTGTTGCAAGATTAACTAAGACATCCAACTTTATGCTGCAGGCTTTGACTTTATCTTTCTCCGACTTTACCAAATCATCCTCCAAGGCCAGCCAAGGGTCAAAGGTTTCCGAATCGTCATGTGTCTGCAACTGTACACGGGACGTGCACCACGGAATGTATTTTAGATAGAGCCTCGGTGTCGTCACATAAGCTGCTGCAAATGTTCGAAATTACATTCGACCTCATAACATCAGCGGTAGTTTGTAGGGTCCGCTAGAAGCGCATTGTTTTGTCATGCAATGAAACAGTGCCGTGTTCGAAGACATTTTTATGCTAAAATAATTTCAGATGTACCCAACATTCCAAATTCTTTGGGAACAGTATTTCATCTGTTACCCGTACTCACCATTGTTTTCGAAATTAAATTGAAATGCAAAACGATCTTTGTTTGAAGTGGATTACCTGTGACTAAAAGAAAACTGGCAATTTCCTGGCTTTATCCCACGTGTTATGTAAGGAATCAACTGAGATAACGTGTTTGGAATGAGACTTTTCCCATGCTAAAATTTGATGTGAGCTCATTTGAAACAATGATGACAAATAAAGTAAGCCACTACATCTCTTTCTTGTAGATGAGCGTGACTAAGAAATGCATGAAAGCATGTAACTGGTTCATAATTTACTGATTCATAATTTACTGATTTTCCCCTACAATTTACTTGAATAATCTACAAAATGACTACCAAAAGTCAGCTGAAATATATTTTATTTCATATCAGTCAAAGGAAAATGTGTCCTGAATTGGTGCCCAGTAAAACAATTAGATAGCCAGAGTTGGGCTTGGGTGAACTAGAGCCTTCAGGTGGTGGGGCGTTCTACGGATACGATTGTGTGTGGGAAGCTGGGGGAATATCAAGCTCACTGCAGACACATGAGGCTGAATCGGTTTACTGGGATATCTCGCTGTGCTGCCCGAGGAGAATACCTGTTTGTAGTGTGGAGTGGGACAGCTCGTGTGGTGGGATGTGCTCTGAATTTTTCAGACGCAGTTTTAGGGTTGCGACTCAGCATTGGGGCGGTTGGGCAGGGAGGGTGACCACTGAGTATTTGTGCATGGAATTTCCAACAGGATCATTCCGTTGGTGAAAGCGCAATACAACTAATTCAGGTATTGCACCTCATGCCTTCCGATGTCGACAATGTAGCCAGCTAACTGCGACTACACCAGCCGTGTGCACCGAAGCAGTCTTTTCGAAAATGTGGTCAGCTGGCTGCGACTACGTCAGCCTTGTGCACCGAAGCAAAGGGTGAAGATGCCTATTCAATGACACCGCCGAGAGTCTCAGAGGGAGGAGGAGGGTTGATGAAGATGCCAGTTAAGACCGGCTCATAGGAACCACCAGCGATCTGTCCAGACGGTGTGCTGGGAGTGCTGGCGTAAGACTACTTCCAGGATGTTGCGTCTGGAAGGTCGCGGTGCCGATTCAGGATACGATGAGGTGTTTTTGTGGAGATGGTGGTGGTGTAGGGCTGATGCAGGGATGTGATTTCGATGATTTTGCAGACGTGGTGGAGTAGAATGAGATCCTTGGGTTCCATTACTACGCATTCAGGTGCCGATTCAATGCGGTCACCACCAATGTGTGCCAAAGCAATAGAAGGGGCAGAGGAACCAGGGAAGTTCCCGTTTAAGCAAGGGCATTTAAGGATTTAGCTTGACAGATGTCAGGGGCGGATTTAGTGGCGTCACCGTGAGTTTGTGTCGAGGGAGTGGCTGTTGCCTATTCGGGGTCATTCCCATGATTCAGTAGTACGGAAAATGAGATGTCGATTCGCAGGCTTGCCCAGAGGTTCCCTCTAGACAGCGTTGGCTGTTTTTCACACACTATTGCAGCTTGATGCAAGGTGCAAAATACACTTATTGAATGTTCAACCAAAGAAATGTATGCATGCACATATATATGTATATACATATGATTATATATATATATATATGTGTGTGTGTGTGTACATGTATATGTATATGTATGTATATATGTATATATATGATATATATATATATATATATATATGTATTAGCATCGTGAGACCATGAGAAAGTCGTCAGTGGACGTGATGGTGGGAGTATGCCACATATTCAACGTCAACCATGTGAACGTATGAACTCCAGTAAAGCAGGCAATGGTTACGATTTCTGAAAAACACATACATCCTTCGGAAATGAGATAATAGCTCGTGTACCGCACATGAACTAGCCAATTTTGTTCCAAAAAGCCTGGGCGCTGTATAACCACTGCAGTTGATGCGCCCTAAAGAGCAAAAGACCTAATAACTAACTAACTGTTCCAAAAAGTCTGCAATGATTAAATTATCAGTCATACCAGCCATATGCGGTTTTCGGCTGGTCGTCAAAGTCTCAGGGCGCCTTTCACCACTCTCGGTGATAGTAAATGATTAGAGAGGTGAAGGTCTTTGAATGTGGTGGCGGTAGCAAGATCCGTTCGAGCTTGCGTGCGTTTTTGCATGAATTAACCGTTCAGCTACCGTATTCTCCTGAGCTGTCAGATTCTCTTGAGCTGCCACGTTCTCATCAGCTGCCACATTCTCACTGGATGGCACGTTTTAATTGGATGCCAAATTCTAATAAGCTCACACGTTCACATTAACTGTCACATTCACATTAGCTACTACATTCTCATTAGTCGTCACGTTCACATTAGCTGCGACATTCACATTAGCTGCCAAATTATCATTAGTTG
The DNA here is from genome assembly GCA_034440575.1 of Imbricaverruca yamaguchii. NCBI lineage: Eukaryota > Metazoa > Arthropoda > Thecostraca > Neoverrucidae > Imbricaverruca > Imbricaverruca yamaguchii. The sequence goes on along the minus strand of JAOTOL010001650.1, from coordinate 1,730,871 downwards.
CCACATTCTCAGGTGATATGGTTCTGGGTTGTGCTAAGTCATATGTGCTCATGCCTTTCGGTACAGCATTTAGTTACAACCAATGCATTATAATATACGTGAATGCAAGGAAATGCGCTTTGCAGTGCGTCTGGTTTGTGTGTATTGTAAACGCGTGGTCGAATGCGTGATTTAGTGATCGGAAATGCATACAGAACTATTCTATACTTGGGTTTATCATTTGCGATTCCCCTGCAGTATTGTGCCTCGGTGTCAATTTACTGCAGATGATTACATTATCGCCACATCCGCGAAGCAAACGAGAAATGGCTGGTGCAATGCAAGTTCAGACAGCATTGCTCCGGCCGGACAGTGCGTTCTCAGCATGCACATCGACATCTCGCGCGCACTCATTGTACCGTCTGGCACATAACGGCGACGTACCACGCCGTACGTCTGTCTCACCCGATCGTGTGTGGCGCTGTTGACCAGTTCTGGCGAGCATTGGCCCGACAGGTGCGCCTCGCCGTCTCGGCCGCGCCGCCGATAGTCGCTGATGCCTGCGGCGCGTGCCGCCACCCGCCGGATGCCGGCGGGTGTCGGAGTCCAGCGACACCTGCCGGACGCCGGCGAGTGTCGGAGTCCAGCGACACCTGCCGGACGCCGGCGGGTGTCGGAGTCCAGCGACACCTGCCGGACGCCGGCGGGTGTCGGAGTCCAGCGACGCCTGCCGGACGCCGGCGGGTGTCACACTGCCGGACGCCGGCGGGTGTCGGAGTCCAGCGACGCCTCCGGACGGGGGTGTGGAGCAGAACTGCCGGACGCCGGCGGGTGTCGGAGTCCAGCGACGCCTGCCGGACGCCGGCGGGTGTCGGAGTCCAGCGACACCTGCCGGACGCCGGCTAACCTTGTCGCCGTGTGCAGCTCGTTCGCTGTTTGAGCTGCATGGCGCGCCAACCACAGGTCGCCACAACGCAGCGCCCATTTAGCCCCGGCCGTGTTGTGGCACTGCGACGGGCCGCGCCGCCTAATCAACGGCCGCTGAAGTGTCGCTTTGGCCGTGCGTGCGTGATGACCGGATGTGTGGCGGCGCCCGCCGGCCCCGTCGGAGGAACAGCCGCCCAGCTCGGCCCAGCTCGGCCCACCTGCGACCGGTGGGGTCCTGGGGTGGCCGATAAATCTCTCGTACGCGGCGGGTCATGTCCGGCGCGCTAATTCGGCTCAGATATGATGGCTGAAGCAATTCGGGCCGTGATGCATTGCCGCCGAAATAAATGAGTCTGGAGATCCGTGAGTTACGACATCCCCGGCCATGCATGCGTGTCTGGGGACTGAAGTACGCGACGACAATGTTGATGCACGTACCTTTGAAGCCCAGTTGAAGAGTTGATTTTCACATATTCACATTTCACATTGCATCATTTGTCGGGGTGTATTTTCGCAATGTGTGGAGAGATGTGAGACGTTCCCACCGTGGGGCACGTAGGGTACCAGTACCTGAGCCATTTGTGCGTAGTATCGTAACACCACGCAATAATCTTGGCACCTGATGCGGAATGTAATATGTTAAATGCGCCACCACAAATGAAGAATAAAGGAGCTATTATTTCAGTTGTTATTTTTGTCGGAGCTCAGTTGTAAAAATGGAACAAAAAAAACTGTTTGGATGATGGTTAGGTTATCTAGCGGGAGCACTCAGGACTAATTTCGCAGGCTGTTGGTCTGCCACAATTCCCTCAGCGGAAAGCCGGTGGTGTTGCCCGAAAACTCAGTTCAGCCCCGCCTGTAGCTAGGGACATTGCCATCCCATTATTGTGGGGAAAATCGAGCACTAGCTTGGATAAGTAAGACGAGGTGTTATATGGTATTGCTAGGCGTTTTTACCGGCGTAGCCTGTAACTTTAAATATCACACCCAAGAACAATAATAGACGTTTTTGTTAAAGTCGACGTTCCCTCAGGAAATCGAGGTTTATATCCACATCACTTAAAGTAAATTAATTCATGGATAATGCTGTACTCATGCCTGTGCATATAATTGCCAAGGTGATGTTTTCTGATGCTTTCTGATGCCAGAAGTCAAGCATTCTGTTGGTGAAATGCTGACACCTGAGGTTTTGCGAGTCTCTGGGTCACCGGGTGTGGACATTGATGTTTATGAAATAATGTTGGATAACATCGTGCATTGCAAACAACAAACATGTCCATAATAGCCACTGGACGTGGAGGGCATGTATTGTGAAGAAAACAATTTAAAGCATTTTTATCTCCCTTCATGCTATTGCTGGAATGGTCGTATTCTTTGTGACTTTGGTTGTCAGCTACTGAATTAAATTATTTGAGTGATATGGCAATATATCAATAATTTGTTTATAACAATAACCTCCAACAGCCAATGGTACGCCAGAAACGTCGATCCACAAAGGTCTGGTAATGGTATGGGACCCGGGTAACAACCTAAAATGTTATGACTCCTGGAAAGCACTATTTGCCTCTGGTGTGGGAGTGGTCGGTTACTTGTGCCTAGGTTAGACAGGAGATTTGGAAACATGGGTGGAGCAGGAGCTCACCTTTCGATAAGCTAAACTGAAAACTTTGATTACACCAATAACATCAGCAAATTTTTTGGAATGAGAAACGAATTATAGTTTCTTACGTTAATGGAACAGAACACCGGCAGTTTCTTACGAACTGGAACAGAACAATAGCAGGGCTCCTGTAGCTTGAAAATCATTTCTGCGCCCCTGTGGTTTATCCCTACCTGAAAACTGAACATGGTGACGCAATTGCCACAATAATTATATTGTTGAAGAGTTATTATTGTTTGCTAATTATTATTATTTAACTAGAGTTAGTATTGATGATATACTTATAATTGTACACAATAATTATTACCGTAGCGCCTCGTTCCACAACAAAGCGCGATATCCTGGAAATTCCAGGAGCAGGAATGCAGCATATACATAATGCACCTATATGTACTTTGCTATTTGGGGCAACACTTTTATCCACATTGCCTAAATCTACGCTAGTGGAAAACAAGGGGCGGGAGAACGGCAATTAACCCTTGTCGTTGGACATAATAAGTGCAAACAATAACGAAGAATTAATTGTTTACGGCGGCATCCTGAAACCCGCAGCACTCCCAAAATAGGCTCATCTGGGTTAAACTTTGTTTTGGCCTATCTGACGTACCTTGGCCGCAAGCAGCAAAATCCCGGCCAGTGGCGGATCATGGTATCAACCCCACACCTACCCACCCCTCCCCACCCCACCCCCACCCCAACCGCCACCCCCACCCCCACCCCCACCCCCACCCACACCCGGAGTCCCTTCTGTACCAAAGGTCGATTCACAACGTCCTTTAAGACGTGTTCAACATAGGTCGTGACGAAGCACCCGAGCGACAAGAATCGACGGAGAATTCCCACAGGCTGACACTGATGCCCACGGTCCGGCTCAACGTTAGATACCTGTAGTCCGGCGGAGACCCCCGCCCCCGAACCCCAGAGTCGTTGAAAGGGTCCCCGGGCAAAAAAAAAACTGAGTCAAGGAAGGTCATAAACCGACGGGGAAGGTCACTGAGCCGACGCAGAGGGCCCATGACGGCTGAAGAGAACCCCGAGCTGATATGAATTGGCCCTGGGCTCAGGGTGCCCATGATTGTCGTAAGGTGAAAAACGCGATTATGGAGGTCCCCTGGTAAACTGGGCCCACTTTGAGTGATATGGGCTCCTTGACTACTGAGAAGTCGTCTCCTTTAGCTCCCCTCTTACACCAACCATGGCCCTCTTCCTCGGGCCGAGAGCTCTTCCAACGTCCCGGGACCCAGTTCATCTCCCCAGGGCTCCATTCATCACCCGGGGCTCCTTCACGTCTGCTCGGAGTCCTCCCTCGGCCTAGGAGCCCTGCATGTCGGCTCGTGACCCTCTCACATGAACTGGGATATTTTCCTATTGGTAGGGTCTTCTCTTTTGTATCGGAGGCCCTCTCCGTTGACCCAGATTTTGTTTTGCTCGCAAGACCCTCTGTCAGCTCGGGCCATTTCACTGACCGGGGCCCTCCGTCCTATCGAGGTCCTTCACGTTGGTCCGGTCTGAGGTTCTCAGCGTCGGTCCGTGGACACTCCATCGACTCTGAGACGCTATTACTCTTTCCAGGACCGTTCGCCCGAGGCGTTTACACCGCCCACTTTGCGTCTGCACACGTGTCCCCGACATATCTGGCATGTAATACAGGCCATCCGGTCTCTCAAGCTCTCAAGGTTCCTCCAGCTCACTAGGGCCACCATCGCTCAAGTGGGAAAGGGTTCCGCCAGCTCTCAAGTGCCAATTCTTGCTGGCCCCTCCACTTCCGGAACCAGTGTTGTTCGCATTGAAAGATCGAAATCGACCTTCGGGCGATTGTTGCATTATGGATTTATCTTCATCAAAAACTTTAGTGTTTTTACCCTCCCGAATGATTCCTCCCGAAGCTATGAGGGGAAATGTGTCGCTTCCTCTCCATCGTCGGCTGATGATATTTGCTTTAAACTGTAGGAATGTTATATAAAATTGTACCCTTTCCACCTAAGCGCTAAATAATGTAGTTCCATGAATCACCCTGCAATAGTTGCCCATCGAGCGGGACGTGTTTTCAGTGTAGTGATATCACCAACACTACCAGAGCCGACGGCTGCCGATCGGCGGTGGCTCGGCATCCGTCGATGTCCCGTTGGGTCTAAAGTCTAGCACGTGGGTCTTACATTCCGTTGGAATTCATCCACCCTTGCAGCCATGATGGATGTGTGACGGTTGTCGGGGCCAATCAGCCAATAGCGTGGAGATGCGCTGTTGCCGTGTAGCGTGCCGGCCAATCACGCCTGCCGCGAGGTGTCGCCCGCGGCGGGGCGCGTGAGTCCGTCAAGTTTGATTTAATACCAGTTTGATTTAACACCAGTTTGATTTAATAAGCAAGCTTACACGATCATTTCTCAGTCCTAGGACGACAATTTCACGAAGGTCACAACGGGAAGTGGGATGAATTGGTTTTATAATCACCATCTTGGGAATTTATTTATTTTTATAATGTTTGGTAATGTTTGGTGCTGGCTTCAATGTACCTGGCACGCAAGCTAAATAATATATCCTCAGCGAATATCTTCACGGCAAGAACAAGCATTGAACAACGGTGCACAAATGACAATGGAACAATGACGATACGTAAATAATGCAAAATCTCCAAATTCCACGCCGTCATGCCCATGGTTTTCGCTGTGCTGTATCGTTTTGTAAATGACGTTGAGAAGGTGATGAAGTTGAGAAGCTCTAATCATGCGGTCTGTAATCATGGAAGACAAGTTTGTAGAGGAAAATGCTTTTAAAACCATCATTCATCCAATTTGGAATGGGGCGTATGGGGTGTTATTTTGTATGCTTGTTAGGGGGAATTTGCCCTCTCAATGTCGGCTTTTCTCCATGGGCGTATGCTGCTGAAAATTATTCCAAGGCCAGTGACGTACGTATATTTGCGTCAAAGAGGTGGGGAAGCGTATTTGGAAGGGTCCACCTACCCCATGAAAATTGTCCCCGGATTTTGACGACTATTTTGTGCAAGTGAACCTCTTTAAAAAAATATATATATATTTAGTGACCGACTGAATTATCCTATGGAGGGGCGTAATCTACCAATATTTTTTTCTGATTTGACGGATTTCAACCCTAACTCCCCACCCGGTTCGAATGTTTCTTGTGGTATTCCTTGATAAGTCACCTCACACTGCTGAAATTACGCCTATGCAAATCACTTTAAAAGGTAAAATTTCCCAACTTCAGACATTCCAGTCCATAACGCCACGACGCCAACGTTCGTGCATCTTGCGCATTCGTCGCACTCGCCACACTTCGTGCGATGTTGCGGTTTCTGCTAGACCTACGTTTTGCTAATTGCTGCCACATGTTGGAGTTGCGCCATATTTGGCGTGATGGAATGCTTCGTATTCCTTTCGCTGCGAAAATTCGATTAATTAAATTCGATCATTAGTTCCCTACTTCCAACATTTTTTCGGTGGTCAGGAAATGCGGATACCAGCTGAGCTTTGATACACCTCATATCTTTGATGGAATATTCATGCGGAGACCTTACCCATCTTGGGGATCCCTCTTGCGTCCGGAAAAAATATATCCTATCATTCCTTATTTTCTATTGTAGGGGCCTCCTCTTCCGTCTTGGGGGGGGGGCTCGTTTTCCAAATTAAGAATATCCTCCTGCCACCCACCAGAAGCCTTTTTGTCTAGCCCGGGTGGCTTCCTGCCTGTCTCGGTGGCATCCTTTTCGTCCTGGAGGCCTCCTCCCAATCTGTTTCATACGTTTCTTATTAGGACCTGATTATGTTTCCCGGGAGCCTCGTTGCCAGTCTCGGGGCCTCCCTGGCAGCAGGATCTTCTGTCTCGTCGGCCTGCTTACTCACGTTTTTCCTGAATATTTCCGGATAGAGCCTCCTCAAATTTCAGGAGGCGGCGCCACCAGTCTCGCGGCAGGAGGGGCGACTGCCCCCTCTGCCCCCTCCTCTGGTGGCAACGCCCCTGGATTCGGCACAATTCACCCCACTCCCTTCGGCGATTCTGAGATCTGATAAGAGTACTATTGGTGATGTTACTTGTTTTCGTCATTAATTATCATTGGTTATGACTACTACGAGGAGCCGATCACTTATCGTAGTCGAAGCTGATTGGCGATTTTATCATAGTGGGGTCATTCCACGTCAAATCGCACAAGAAATTCCCCGACCCCCTCCGATTTTGATGAAAATTGGTACACCTGCAGTACCAAGTGAAAGAACCCCACACGCCAACTTTTAGCCCAGAGTGACCTCTGGGGTCAGATCTAGAGGTCTTCCTAGGTCACGATTTTTTACGGACTTGACATCAATAAATTGCAAATATCTCAGGTGTTATTTAACTTAGCGGAATGAAATTGGTGTCAAAGTGCGCAGAAGCCCTGGGCCATTAAGAAATATGGCAAAAGTTGCACGTGACCTCCCCGTGACCTTTGACCTAACCAGGTCAAAGTATACAAATATATTTTTATATATGTTTGCCTGCCCCTAATTCGACGAAACTGTGCTATATTAATGGTAGTGATATTATCTAAGAACCTGCAAAAAAGAAAGGCGGAGACTTGAAAACTTTTTGAGATATCGGCCTTTGAGTATTGTCATAAGACCAAATGGATGCATGCCCCGAGGCTATTTACCATATCATCGATGATAACTCTGGTTACCTTCGTCCGATTATCGTCAAATTTGCGTCGCACCATCAAGCAAGGTGCGCCAAACGCTTGCAAGAAGCGTCAGGGTGCCTCTCGGTTCCGAATCCGAGGCCTGGAAAAGTGCTTAAAAGTGAGACTGCAGAACTAGTGAGGGACTTCTACAGAAGCGAAGACGTGAGTCGTGCAATGCCTGGAACTAAAGACTTCGTTTCTGTCCGGAGCAAAATTACAGGCAAAAGGGAGCGAGTACAGAAACGCCTTATCCTCTGCAACCTATAAGAGGCCTATCGGTGTTTTAAGGATCTGTACCCGCAACAAAAAATAGGTTTTTCCAAATTTGCGGAGCTACGTCCGGGGGAATGTGTACTGGCAGGTGCGAGCGGTACCCATTGTGTGTGCGTATGCGTGCATCATGAGAACGTGAAGTTAATGATGGCTGGTGGCAAGGTAAGCGACATCACTGTGAATGGGGTTCAGCTGGCATCCTATCATCATTGTTTGGCTCAGGTTCAGTGTAACCCGCCATCGTTCCTTTGTAAGGAGCGTAAATGTGAAGAATGCCCAAAAGTGTCGGAATTCGGCGAACAAATTTTGGCTGAGTATGATAACCGAGAAATCGATAACATTGAGTACCGAAAGTGGACTAACACTGATAGGTCCACCTTAGAGGTGGTTACGCAAACTTCTGAAGATTTTGTGCGATCATTTTGCGAGCAGCTGGAAATACTTGTAAAACATGATTTTGTCGCCCGTGCCCAAGGCAATAATCTGAAAGGCCTAAAGGAAACACTAGCTCCTGCAGAGGTAATTGTTATTGGAGATTTTTCCGAAAACTACGCTATGGTTACACATGATGAGGTACAGTCCCATCACTGGAACAAACTGCAGGTGACAATCCATCCGTTTGTGGCTTATTGGCGAAACAACGCAGGGGACCTCAAACATTTTTCTTACTCTGCCATTTCCGACTGCCTGACGCATGATACTGTGGCTGTCCACCTGTTTCAAGGAAAACTCACTGAGCGCCTGGAAGCAGAATTAGGCCAGCGCCCCCCGAAGATATTTTATTTTTCAGATGGGGCTGCCTCGCAATACAAAAATTGTAAGAATTTCCTAAATTTGGCAGAGCATTCCGTCGACTTTGGAATAGACGCCGAGTGGCATTTCTTCGCAACCGTTCACGGAAAGGGACCGTGTGATGGCATTGGTGGGACGTTGAAAAGGTTAGCTAAAAAGGCAAGTCTGCAAGGAACTCTGATTGAGACACCGGACCAGTTTGTAAAAAACCATGCCACCGGCACGTGCTGGAGTATTTTCCCAAAACCGAGTGGGTCAAAGAAACCAAAGCGTTGAATGACAGATTCGCAGCTGCTCATACAATACCGGGAACAAGGAATGTCCATCATGTTACTCCGTCTCCACGTAATGGTATGGTGGTTGTGAGATGGCTTTCCGGCAGCGAGCCGGGCCGTGAGGTACGTGTGGCGAAAAAGGTTGGTAGTTCTTCGTGAATATACTGTACTGCTGTTCAACTCGTTTTATGGTCGCGGCTATGTGCATCTCATAAAAATTTACTGGCCCTCCCGATAAAATGTTAGCACGAAACGCACGCGAGCTGAAACAATATATTCAGGCAATAAAAACCGAGGAAACATATTTTTTTGCGAATAACTTTTGCCAAAATAAAGATAGAAATATAATTTTGTTACAATCGTATTTTCCTCGTCAGGCCGCGTTGATTGATGTATCACATGACTTAGCTAGCTGAACATTTGATCCTGACCCCAGTTGTCCTCCAGGTCACCCTAAACCGAGGTCAAGTGATGACCTAGCTAGATCATATTATACATCATGATTAACCAGAGGATCTTGGTGGCATTAAAATTATTTCTCTATCTTGATTCTATATAAAGTTATTGACGAAAGTGTGACATGACCTCATAGTGACCTCACGTGACCTTGCAGAGGACACTTGTTCAAAATCAAACGTGGCTCGTTTGGAGTAGCCTAACCTAAAACTAGGTAATATAGCCTATACGAGCCAAATTCAGCGTTTTTTGTTCAGGAAAATATTTTTGTTTCCCTGTTGGCTTGTAATGGAGAGGTCACTGCCAGGTCATGTGAGGTCAGGTCAACTTGAAAATCTGGAGAATAGTTCAGCTTGCCACCGATGATTCGCCCACCAAATTTGACGATAATCGGACCAAGGAAACCAGAGTTATCATCGATGATATGGTAAATAGCCTCGGGGCATGCTTCGATTTGGTCCTATGACAATACCTACTCAAAGGCCGATATCTCAAAAAGTTTTAGAGTCTCCGCCTTTCTTTTTTGCACGTTCTTAGATAATATCACGACCATTAATTCAGCCACGTTACGTCGAATTAGGGGCAGGCAAACATATATAAAAATGCATTTGTATACTTTGACCTCGTTAGGTCAAGGGTCAAGGAGAGGTCACGTGCAACTTTTGCCATATTTCTGAATGGCCAAGGATTTCTGCGCACTTTAACATCAATGTCGTTCCGCTAAGTTAATGAACATCTAAGATATATGCATTTGATTGTTGTCAAGTCGGTAAAAATAGGCGACCTAGGATGACCTCTAAATCTGACCCCAGAGGTCACCCAGGGCTGAAAATTTGCGTGTGAGGTTCGTTCACTTGGCACTACAGGTGTATCAATTTTCATCAAAATCGGAGGGGGTCGGGTTCAAAATAGCCAATTCTTGTGCGATTTGACGTGGAATGCCCCAGTGGCAAAATGGAGTGGCTCGAAAGGTTTGGCGTTTGAAGACCACTGAATTAATTGACCACTGGCCACAGCTGTTCTGATCACGTTTACTTCGGAATTCAGGCTTGTGTGGTCTAAATTCCCAGGTCTTTAACCAGACATCTCAGGCCCGGATTAAGATGCGCATTTTAAGGGTTTGTGTATAAGCGAGCTGTTATTGGACCAATCATCGATCGTTTTAGTTAAGTGAGCATACTCTGTATGTTTATAAATTGACTTCGCCGCTGATGTAATTTAGACGTTTTCAGATCAACATACTTGACATGGCTGGAGTCCGCCGTTGGGATGTCATGACGATTCCCTCCCTCTATTGGCCGTTGTATTCCAGAATTCCTACTAGACGACATCCCATGCGCGGATCCACACAAATGCATTCAGGCTTTGTGCATAAACAAGCTGTTACTGGACCAGAAACTGGTAGTTTTAGTGAAGTGTGCATGCTCGGTATTTTTTATAGCTTGGTTTGGCCACTTATGCTGTTTAAACATGTTCGGATTAACGTACTTATATACGTACTTATTAGCGTGCTGTATACGGGTAAAGTTGTATGACCGGACTTGGCCATTGGGGTGTCATGACGGTTGCTTCCCATCTAGTGGCCGTTTTGACACGGGCTATTGTTGCCTGCCTACCTCTCACGCTGGCCAACTCGAGTTCTGGCTGACCGACTCACCAGCTGGTCGGAAGCTCGGCAGTGAAGTGCCTTCGAGCTCGGTCACCACATCTCTGAGCCGGACTCACCAGCCACTGGACCACTGATCACGGCCCATCCTTGATGGTGGTGGTGGTTGTTTATTTTACGACACGTCGACCGTTGAGTCATGCAGCGTCGCCGATCTCTCACGCCGATTGGTCGCGGACGAAGAGTAGCAACAGGTGAGACTCGAACCCACAATATTTCGATCGTGAGACGGGTAGCTTACCCCTAGACTACTCGTCCCCACGGCCCATCCTTGCCTCCCTATCCTCTCTGGATACACCTGCCGTGACCAATACAGGATGCATTCTCAAATAATTAATGTGGCATTTATCGTAGCTCAGTGGCCTAAAATTGCTTCACCATTAACTGTGTGGATGAAGGAAGAAGTTGCTTGGGAATAGCGAAATATTGGAAGAAAATATAGGATTGCCACTTAATGATTAAGTAGCAGAATGCCTTTCATTTCAGTCACATGCATTTTGCATTATTTAGCAGTCGTGTGCATGATGACTGCCCATACATCATGTGGCAAAATGATAAAGACCTAAGACGAGGATGAAATAGCACAACTCCACTAACTGTGAATTTCCAGGCCACATGATGAATTATTTTACACTGTCGTGGCTGCTTCAGGATGCATTTGGATGTTGTTCCGCTGAGGCTGGCCGGATGCATTTATACGCTGTGTTAACGGTATGGATTGACAATTTTCCGTGTTCCTGCAGCGTGGTGTGGTCTCGTGTGCCCGTGGCTGGGTGTGGTCCGGTGTATAGCCGTGTTGTGATATGGTCGGATTTATCGGCTACACTTTCCATATGGTTTGGTTCACCGCCTAAGTCGGATCGCCGGCCATGTTCTGTGATTTGGCGCCCGGGTCCGAGGATGTGTGGTTAACCGCCCAGGTCGGATCACTGACGATGTGTGATAAGCCGCCCAGGTCAGATCACTGACGATGTGTGATAAGCCGCCCAGATCAGATCGCTGACGATGTTGTGTGACAAGCCGCCCAGATCAGATCACTGACGATGTTGTGTGACAAGCCGCCCAGATCAGATCACTGACGATGTGTGATAAACCGCCCAGATCAGATCACTGGCGATGTGTGACAAGCCGCCCAAATCAGATCACTGGCGATGTGTGATAAGCCGCCCAGGTCAGACCATTGGCGATGTTCTGTGATAGACGCTCTGCGATTTGTCGTCCAGATCAGGGCACTGACGATGTTCTGTGATCGACCGCCGTCATCAGACCTCTGGCCACGTTGTGTACGGGAGCCGCCCAGCCAGCAGCTGACCACTGATGAGCCTGCGGGCTCGCTAATTAGAAGACCGCCAACACGGGGTGGGGCCGAGCGCAGCCCGTCGGCCGACCTGCCCCCGTCCTTTCTAACGGACAGCGTCCACTGGTGATCCGTTCCTGACGGAGCGGAGATGGGCTGGCACGGCGAGTCGGCTGATTGGTCGGCTAGGGGGACTTAGGGGCGTATCGACCACGCCGGTCATGCAGCCACCAGAGTTGGCTGGTGAGTCAGATGAGATGTCCGCTCAGAGCAGCTGCTGTTGCCGAAGTGTTCAAGTGGATTCCGTGGTCCGGGCTTCGGTCGCATATGAATGTTTCTTGGATGCGTATTGCGCATGGATGCGGAAACCAAGGATAGCATGCGCTTTAATGTATGTTGATGTATACAATTATCTTGGACTGTATTGTCAGTGTTACTCCAGCGGAGTTTGCCATCCAAAAGCTAGTTCGATCTGGTACAGGCCCATTTGCATGATTTACTTTAAATAAAACATTGCTAGTGCTGATGTGTAATGATATGAAATCACGTACGGTCATTCATGCGAAGCACAGTTCTTGTTTTATTCTGGTGGATGGATGTTGGCGTATGTTGGCATAGTTCATACACACTCGGAAGCAGCTAACACTTTCGGCGCACGCCCACTCTATGCAAATAAATGACGTGCGAACACGACCATGCTGCCAGTGCAATACAGGAGGCGATGCAGGGGTGGATGACGCGGGTTGAGCGGCTGCGTCTACTGCTGTGGCTGGGGCCATGACCGTGGCTGTGGCTGTGGGCGTGGCTGTGGCTGTGGCTGTGGCCTCGGCTGTCGCTGTCGCTGTCGCTGTGGCTGTAGCTGTGGCTGTGGCTGTGGCCTCGGCTGTCGCTGTCGCTGTCGCTGTCGCTGTCGCTGTCGCTGTCGCTGTCGCTGTCGCTGTCGCTGTCGCTGTCGCTGTCGCTGTCGCTGTCGCCGTCGCCGTCGCTGTGGCCGTGACCGTGGCCGTGGCCGTGGCTGTGGCTGTGGCTGTGGCTGTGGCCGTGGCCGTGGCTGTGGCTGTGACCTTGGCTGTGGCCGTGGCCGTGGCCGTGGCCGTGGCCGTGGCTGTGGCTGTGACTGTGACTGTGACTGTGACTGTGACTGTGACTGTGACTGTGACTGTGACTGTGACTGTGGCTGTGGCTGTGGCTGTGGCTGTGGCCGTGGCCGTGGCCGTGGCTGTGGCCGTGGCCGTGGCCGTGACCGTGGCTGTGACTGTGACTGTGACTGTGGCCTCGGCTGTCGCTGTCGCTGTCGCTGTCGCTGTCGCTGTCGCTGTCGCTGTCGCTGTCGCTGTCGCTGTGGCCTCGGCTGTCGCTGTCGCTGTCGCTGTCGCTGTCGCTGTCGCTGTCGCTGTCGCTGTCGCTGTCGCTGTCCCTGTCGCTGTCGCTGTGGCCGTGGCCGTGGCCGTGGCCGTGGCCGTGGCCGTGGCTGTGGTCGTGGCTGTGGCTGTGGCTGTGGCTGTGGCTGTGGCTGTGGCTGTGACCTTGGCTGTGGCTGTGGCTGTGGCTGTGGCTGTGGCTGTGGCTGTGACTGTGACTGTGACTGTGACTGTGACTGTGACTGTGACTGTGACTGTGACTGTGACTGTGACTGTGACTGTGGCTGTGGCTGTGGCTGTGACTGTGGCTGTGGCTGTGGCTGTGGCTGTGACTGTGGCTGTGGCTGTGACTGTGGCTGTGACTGTGGCTGCCAGACGTGGCGTGGCGCCCCAGCACCCACCCCCGCGGCAGCCCCCCCCGGCGCCCGCCTGTGGCTGTGACTGTGGCTGTGACTGTGGCTGTGACTGTGGCTCAGACTGTGGCTGTGGCTGTGGCTGTGACTGTGACTGTGACTGGCTGCAGCTGTGACTGTGACTGTGGCTGTGACTGTGACTGTGGCTGTGACTGTGACCGTGGCTGTGGCTGTGACCTCGGCTGCAGCTGCGACTGTGGCTGTGGCTGTGGCTGTGGATGTGGATGTGGCTGTGGCTGTAGCTGTGACTGTAACTGTGGCTGTGGCTGGCTGCAGCTGTGACTGTGACTGTGGCTATGGCTGTAGCTGTGACTGTAGCTGTGGCCGTGACCGTGACCGTGACCGTGACTGTGGCTGTGGCTGTGGCTGTGGCTGTGGCTGTGACTGTGGTTGTGGCTGCGACTGTGGCTGTGGCTGTGGCTGTGGCTGTGGCTGTGGCTGTGGCCGTGACCGTGACCGTGACCGTGACCGTGACTGTGACTGGCTGCGGCTGCGGCTGTGGCTGTGGCTGTGGCTGTGGCTGTGGCTGTGGCTGTGGCTGTGGCTGTGGCTATGGCTGCGGGTGCGGCTGCGGCTGTGGCTGTGGCTGTGGTTGTGGCTGTGGCTGTGGCTGTGGCTGTGGCTGTGGCTGTGACTGTGGCTGTGGCTGTGGCTGTGGCTGCGGCTGCGGCTGCGGCTGTGGCTGTGGCTGTGGCTGTGGCTGTGGTTGCGACAGGAGCTGTGGCTGTGGCTGTGGCTGTGGCTGTAGCTGTGGCTGTGGTTGCAGCTGCGACTGTGGCTGTGGCTGTGGCTGTGGCTGTGGCTGTGGCTGTGGCTGGCTGGAGCTCGAGCTCGCAACACAGACACGAGGGTGGAATGAGCCTGGTGTTCGAGAGCCCATATTACGCTGCTACGGACGGTGACCGTGAGCAATACCGGCTGCGTGCCAATAGACCAGCACCAGCGAAGGTGGTGCTGGAAATTGTGATGGTAGTGGCGCCAAAAGACACAGTTGGTGTTGCAAAGCGGTGTGACCAATGCAATTGTACACAGCAGGTGACATTGCAGCTGCAATACCACTAATGCGACAATATCCACCTGCGGTTGTGTCGCGCTGCAACTGTGGTTCCAGTAATGCGATAGTATACACAGGTGGTTATGTCGCGCTACAACTGCAGTACCAGTATGCACCGGTTGTTGTGTCGCGCTACAACTGCAGTACCAGTTATACGGCAGTATACACAGGTGGTTGTGTCGCGCTACAACTGCAGTACCAGTAATGCGACAATATACACAGGTTGTTGTGTCGCGCTACAACTGCAGTACCAGTTATACGACAGTATACACAGGTGGTTGTGTCGCGCACAACTGCAGTACCACTATGCACCGGTTGTTGTGTCGCGCTACAACTGCAGTACCAGTTATACGACAGTATACACAGGTGGTTGTGTCGCGCACAACTGCAGTACCAGTATGTACCGGTTGTGTCGCGCTACAGCTGCAGTACCAGCTATACGGCAGTATACACAGGTGGTTGTGTCGCGTCGACCGTGGCGACACTCGCCGTCGCCCCGAATGTGACCGACTGCTCGAGCCAGGCGGCGACGCGCCGCAGCCGACGTTGGTCGTAAGTGCTCGGCTCCAGAAGACCGCGAGCGATTGTCGTGCCGAGTTCGACCCCGTTGGGAGCGACTCGGCGCGCGGATGCGGCGGCGTGTAACGGGATCGGTCGCGGCCGGATATCGGAGCGTCGCCGCGCGTGGCTGGCGCGCGCTGACTCGGCACGTTGTCGCTCCGTCCGGGCGTCGTCTGCGGCGGCGTCTGCGGTCGATGTTCCGTGGTCGCGGCCGACCGGGTGTGCGCGTTCGTGGACGGGCCGGCTGCTGGAAATGGTCGTCGTTCTGGTGACCCGGTTATTCGCGCCACCAGTTGTGCTGGAGTTGGCGTCACGCTAACGCCACCCGCCCTGCGCTCCACCAGTACGGCACCTGCAGCCAGATCGTGACTCGTTGGTTTGCTGGTTATTGGTTTTGCGACACGTTGACCGTTGAGCCATATAGCGTCGCCAATCTCTCGCAGATTGGTTGCCGGCGAAGAGTAGCGGCAGGTGAGACTCAAGCCCACAGCCTTTCGATTGTGAGACGGGGAACTTACCCATAGACTACTCGTCCCCCAGCCAGATCGTGACAGCGAGCGTATGGTGGAGTGGTACCTCCAATTACGTCCCGGTATGGGGCATGTAGTGGGGTAGTACTTACAGTCGGGTCCAGGCTGGGGGAATGTGATGGGCGGTACCTCCATTCAGGTCCCGGAGGGGAGGGTGTGGTGGGGTGGTACCTCCAGTCAGGTCATGACTGGGAGGGTGTGGTGGGTGGACTTCCAGTCAGGTCCCGGAGGAGATGGTGTGATGGAGTGAGGTGGTACCTCCAGTCAGGTTCCGGCGGGGAGGGTGTGGTGGGTGGTGTCCAGCCTTTAGTTTAGTAATTTGTAAGCGGTTTGGTAGTTTCAGTCTTGTTTTCAAACTAACCAACCTCCTTTCGGCTTATTCATCAATTTGATTAGTAATGCATGCACATACACAAGTATGTGTATGCAATTATGCGCACGCAATATACAAGTAATACATCCCTAACCCTAAGAACTACTTCATATCGCGCTTCTGAATTTGATACATTATGCGCTTCATTTTAGACCAACTAGTTGAATGCCAGGCTGAATGTGGTAGCGACATACGACGATATATAGCGACCGATGGTCTACTACGAATGACCTATGGTCGCTGTTTGACCTACGCATTCGGTGCACATATCAACATCCAACAGCTTATCGCCCGAACAGCACTGATGGCATGGCCACGAGTCTGTTCGTGCATCAGCCAGCAAACGACTCACATCTTTATATGCTCTGCCTTGTGTCTGGTAATCACTATCCCGTGACTCGTGTGTGTTCACCGCCTTGGAAATCCCATGATTTCCCAGGCGTCATACTGC
Organism: Imbricaverruca yamaguchii; assembly: GCA_034440575.1. Lineage (NCBI taxonomy): Eukaryota > Metazoa > Arthropoda > Thecostraca > Neoverrucidae > Imbricaverruca > Imbricaverruca yamaguchii. The sequence goes on along the minus strand of JAOTOL010001650.1, from coordinate 1,714,131 downwards.
TAATAGTCGCATAACGTACACGCTAGTGGTCATGCTAGTCATGCGCGTCGCCAGTGTGTGGTGGCGGGGCAAGCACTGGCGCTGGCGCCCGTGGTCAGCTGGTTAGCACAGCTGTATGGGCCAATGCAGCCACCATAGCAGTTTTATGGACCCATACAGCCACCTATAACAACTGTATAGACTAATACAGCCACTGTAGCAGCTGTATAGACTAACACAGCGACTATGGCAGTTGCATGGACCAATGCAGCCACAACAGCTGTATATACAGGTAAAGCCACTATAGCAGCTGTATAGACCAATACAACCACTATGACAGCCGTATGGACCAATGCAGCCACAATAGCAGCCGTATGGACCAATACAGCCACTATAACAGCCGTATGGACCAATGCAGCCACAATAGCACCCGTATAGACCAATACAACCACTATAACAGCCGTATGGACCAATACAGCCACTATAACAGCCGTATGGACCAATACAGCCACTATAACAGCTGCATAGACCGGTACAGCCAATATAGCAGCTGTATAGACGAATACAGCCACTATAGCAGCTGCATGGACCGATATAGCCGCTATGGTAGCTATACTGGCCTGTTCAGCTACACGCCAACTCCTGTCACGACACTTGTCAAGCCACAAAAAGAGCATCACCTCACGCCAGACATCCAGTGTTGTCAAGCTCCTTGGTTTAAAATACTCCGGCTCTCAAAACAACCGCCGCGGTCGATCACCGTGCGAGCGCTCGTGGCAAAGGGAAAACACGTATTATAAAAAGTAATGCGGCGCGCGGATCGGATATTATGAAGTGCGGCGAAGTAGCCGCAGGGGGCGACCAAACAAACACTTCTTTGCGGTTGAAAATCCCACCGGGCGGTGGCCTCATCACGTGCGGCGTTTGAAAACACTCATCATGCACCTCATCGCGTGCGGCGACTAAAGGCACCACTCTATTGTATCACGTGCGGCGAAAAAAGCACCCCATGACCTCAAACACCTCATAATGTGCGACGACCAAAAACATCACATCGCATCTCCTGACTACGTCCGCCGATAGAGAATGCCTCATGACCTCAACCACCTCATAATGTTCGACGATCAATAACACTCCATCGTCTCACCTCTTCGCCATTGATTACAATTCGGTTATGGGCGCAAAATGACACTAGATGTCGACGCGCCCCTAAACTCCAATCCACTACCACATCACATCATCACATGCGGCGATAAGGAACGCTCCATCACCTTGAACACCTAATCGTGTACTGCGATCAAGAGCACCCCATCACCTGCGGCACGAAGGCAGGGAAGGTAGCCCATGGTGGCCGTAACGCAGTGTGGGCCATGTGAATCCCCAACGTCCTCTTGTACATGAAGCATTCATGTATTGCGGATCTGCGTCTGGGAGCTGCACGTTGTATAATTGGCGTCACAAATAGCTTGGCAGTCGGGCTGGGCGTCCTGGCACCTCAATATCCTGCATGGGTATAGGTGTTGTGGGAAAGAGCATACCTATGACGGATACACAAGTGTCATGGCGCTCATCCTGACTGACAAGCTATTTGTGACGCTATTGGTGTATACCTAGGAATGGTGGGAAACGGTATGCCTATGCAGGATAAGCAGGTGCAAGGACGGCCTGACTGCCGAGCTATTTGTGACGCCATTAGTACATGCGAGGGACATGGTTCTGTGCACACCACTGGCGCGGCGTCCGCGTGCGGCTGCAAGTCGGCTGGAGAGGCCGCAAACTGAAGATGCTGCACAGGAGCCGACGTCGAGATGATGACAAATATCCTCTGTGGATTTGCTGATGACCTCGCGTCGTGGTTCGGTCAACGCACTTCTCTATTTCTTTAGCGCCACCGTCACGGAAAATAAAGGTGCAGCGTGACGTGTGCTGATGTGTGCAGCTCGGTGTGTATGGCGGAGAAGCTCAGGACCACAGAACACGTGGATAGTTAACGCGGTAGCTGTCATGAGACCATCGTCCAACAGATGCTAAACACACGGGGAGTGATTTTTTTAGGCATGCCCGACCATAAGTCATTTGTGCCGCCTTTAAAGGAGCAGGATACATGTCTGTCTATGAAGCGAGTGTTTGCGATCAAGGTGCAGAGAAGTGGACATTTACGTTAGGGAAATTTTACGTTGTAGTTTGTGTGATATTTTAGGTACTGAAGGTGGGGCTTGGCAGGAGACATCTCCCTGATGTCGAAATGGTTTTCATTTTACTTTACTCCACAAAATATTGTGTGATTTGGGTGTGGGTGGGGTGTTTTCAGAGTGGCGAGAAGTTGATTTTGCCAGGGTGCCGGCTTTAATCTACTCTTATCGAAGAACACCAAGGGATCTTTACCGTGCGAACAAGGAAGTAATTGTCCATACCGCCTATCACGCCGGCCGCTGCGTGTTAGTCGTTAGTAGCGGGTTAGTCCGAGCATGCCATGCAGGGTTGTCAGTTGGGTTAGTACGGTGTTTTGCAATTTTGATCTTCTACGTCCGCTATTCCTCTGGGTAGCCATTTACGTTATGAGTTGCAAGGCAAATTGGCTCATCTACGTCTGATGGCTCCTCTTGGTAATTGGTGTAGGTTATTTTTTTTAAAGTTTAAGTTTGTGTTTTCCTAAAGCAAGTCAGCTCATCTACTTCCGACGGCACCGCTAGGTAGCCATTTATTTCTAATTGGGAAGCAAATCGGCTCATGTACGTCCGACGCCGTTTAAGTCATCAAACTGGGGATAGGCACCATTCATCATGCAATCCCAGTATCTGAATGTTAGTTTGCTGGATAAGCATACCCTGTCTGGATACTTACACGTTGAAGTTCTGCAGCAGTGTTCAGATATGTTTGATTTGGATTCCACATGCAAATGATATGCCTAGGCTTGTCCTTTGTTTTGCAAGATTGTGGCCTACACGCAAGGTTATGGGTACCTACGCACCATACTTGGTGAGATTTAATTGGAAACATTTGCTGCAAGAGTTCATAACTTCCAGTATTGCTGTGCTTTAAGGTACTAAACAAATGTTTTGCATGTATTTGACTCCATAAAGAAAACAGGAGATACGTTTCGTTAGCTTCGGTTATATTGGGTTATATTCTGTGCAAAATTCTGGATATAATTGTTAAAATTTTAAATATTCGTTGGCCAATACTTCCTTTTGTAAATGCTTCCATTTCAGGATCCAGGCAATAAAGGGGCTTTCAATTAGGTAATACTATAAGAATAATGCCATTAGGAAAGAAACGGGAGCATAAATTGACCTAACCCAGTTTAACCTCTTGGCAGAAGAAATAATCTTAAATGCTAAATGACCAATGCTTGCGATGTGCCCTAAAACCTGAATAACACTGGTCTGCGTTTCAAAACTTTTTTCTTCTTCAAAAGGTCGGAAGTTTCTCAGCTGTTCTAATACAAGTTTCGGGTGCTGAATCCGAAAATATTATCCATTTTTCTCGATTAGCTCAAGTTTCCACACTACGTCAAAGATAACAATTCACACACTGATGTATCAGTATGCATACTGCAGTATGATATATCAGTAGCGGAGAGAAGTGAGAATTTGGACGCGGGCCTAGTAGAAGCAATGGGTAATAAGTACAACTCGGCAGAATGGAGGCTGTTCATAGACTCCTCGGGTAGGAGCCTGTAGGCAGTTCTTCTGAACAACGGCAATAAGTTCGCGTCGATTCCTGTTGGGCACTCCGTGCAACTGAGGGAAACGTATAACAGCATGGAACTTTTGTTGTCTGCTTTGAACTACAAAGAGCATGGTTGGCTGATTTGTGGTGACCTCAAGGTAGTGGGTCTCGTCCTTGGGCTGCAAGGCGGCTACACGAAATATCTATGCTTTCTATGCCTCTGGGACAGTCGGGCTGACAAACAATACTATGTACAACGCGACTGGCCATCCAGGCATTCTGTATGCTAGGTAGGAAAACGAATTTCAAGACATCATGTATTTCCGTAAACAACAAAACTACCATTGATGCTTTTTTCGGAATATTTTTTTTCTTCCAATTGAAGAACCTAGCTTGACCTGTTTTCAAAAAAGGGAAAAATCCACAGTTTGCAAAATTATCAAACTTAACCTAGCCAAACCTCATAGTTTTTTTTTTTGCTTCATGAAGGTAAAGTAAAGGTAAAGGCAGAGTGGGTGGTAGAGTTCCCTTATGAATATCCTAAAGCACAATAAACTCAATATTGGAGGAATCTGCCATCTCAAGGGCAGGTTAGGCTAGGTTCCGATGGGCTTGGTTAGGCTTTATTAATTTGTATAATCCAGAACAAAATGAGTCGCATTTTTCCTTCTAATTATTTGTTTTCCTAAAAGGGAGATTATATTTGGTTAGGTTACCTTAGGTTACGTTATTAGCCTTGCTAGGTTGTATGCTATTTAGGTTTTCTCAGGCTATGTTATGATAGCTCATTTTAACATACATTTTGCATTATATTATATGAATCAATGAAATCGTGGAATTGACGCCCCTGTGAGGTCCCTGAAACTGATCCTGATCAGCGACGCACCTTCAGGGACATGGCGCTTGCTGGGTCAGTGCCCCTCTCACCGGAACAAAATCCTAGATCAGCCACTGTTGCCGGGAGTGGACAGGTGGTGGCTGCTGCCCCACCCAAACAGCGAGAGTGTTAATGTCTGCACCCATAATATGTCTTCTCGCTGAAATATGCCCGTCCGGAGACATGTTGAAACTATGTCGTGGTAACAGTTCTCACAACTTGCCTTCGTAATCCCGAGACCAGATGCAGCCGCGAGGGTTTGATATTCACCTTTGATCTTTGTCCTTTGACTTTGCAGAAAAGCCATACCACTAGTTCAGTTTAGTGCCTGGCTGCTTTTCACGCTATAAGTCTTTCAACCTGGTGGAATTTGCCGTGTTGCTGATAGAATTAGCTACTTCGATAATTATGCGCAAACTTGTTGCAAAATGCTTCTTCCCGCTGTTTTGCCAGGCCGGAATTGCTTTGAAAAACCAATGCCCAGAGCAAGGCGCTGGGTTGAGCTGTTTTCAAATGTTCCAATCCGAAGAGCAGTTTAATTAAGCGAATTTGCCCTAGCCAGCCGATCATTTATAGAAAATGCCAGCGCTACTCACTTGCCCTGCACATTCATTTTCGACTAGATGGAGGTTTAATGGCCAGCCCGGTTGCTCAGTATTGTCTGGTGTGTGTAAGGGTGACAACATATGGCCGACCCATATATGCGGTGCACATGACAAGTCACTGGTGAAATGAGATCATGGTCCGCCTGCTGCGTGACCGGCATCTCCCGTCGTGTCTGCCCTGTGAGCGTCAGCGGCGTTGTTGGAGGCCGCTCCCCCCCAATCGTGCTTGCCCTGGGGGCGTCAGTGGCGTTGTCGGAGGCCGCTCCCCCCCCAATCATGCATGCCCTGGGAAAGTCAGAGGCGTTGTCGAAGGCCGCTCCTCCCATCGTGCATGCTCTGTGAGCGTCAGCGGCGTTGTCGGAGGCCGCTCCTCCCATCGTGTCTGCCCTGGGAGCGTCAGCGGCGTTGTCGGAGGCCGCTCCTCCCATCGTGTCTGCCCTGGGAGCGTCAGAGGCGTTGTCGGAGGCCGCTCCTCCCATCGTGCCGGCTCTGTGAGCGTCAGCGGCGTTGTCGGAGGCCGCTCCTCCCATCGTGTCTGCCCTGGGAGCGTCAGAGGCGTTGTCGGAGGCCGCTCCTCCCATCGTGCCGGCTCTGGGAGAGTCAGCGGCTCCGGTGGGGCCGCTCCTCCGTGACGCGCACCGTTCCGGCTGAGGACGTCACGTGTCGACGCAGTGACGCGACGTTTCCGGGACGCCTGTCCGACTCACGGTCAGTCGATCGGAAAGGTTCCCTGATATTCGATCCCTGCAGCCGGGGTGTAGTTGGTGGTTGTCCAATTTTTGCGGAAGGCATCTGAGCGAGACTGACGGTGTTGGTACACGAAGCAGTATTGTACTTAGGTAGTAAGCAGCGTAGTCACCAACTGCCGTTACGTTTCTCATGGTCTGAAGAAGGGGCGATTGACGTCGGTTATGGGTGTCTTTGTTTTGCGATGTGCTCGTGGTGCATGCCACGCGTGCAGACTCGGCTCGTCGGAACGCTATTTTTTCTTGCATATCATCCTCTTTGCACAAATAACATAACAAGAACAAGATAAGCGCATTTCAAGAAATCATAACATTCTCTATTGCAGTCACGTACGGCAATGCATATATGTCGGCTGGTACCCGTCCCATATTCTTCCGGGTCAATAACGCCCCGAGAAGAAAGGACAACTTGATATTTGCATTTCCATCGCTTTGCAATTACATGAGAGGGAATGGTGGTGGCGTGCCTGGAGCAGCTGCGGCTGGCTCACAGGCATCTGTACGGAGCAGGGGTCTCGACTGGGTCACACGTGACAGATGGTGGGTAGTGGGGTACCTGGAGCAGCTGCGGCTGACTTGCAAACATTTGTACTGAGCAGGGGGCTCAGCTGGGTAATACATGATAGATGGTGGTGGTGGCGTACCTGGCGCAGCTGCGGCTGACTCACGTGCATCTGTACGGAGCAAGGGGACCCAACCGAGTCACACGTGACAGATGGTGGGTAGTGGCGTACCTGGAGCAGCTGCGGCTGACTCACGGTCATCTGTACGGGGCAAGGGGTCTGGCATGGTCATGCATGACGGGTAGCAGTGGTAGCGTAACTGGAGCAGTTGCAGCTGACTCACAGGCATTTGTGCAAAGCAAGGGGACCCGACCGGGCCACACGTGCACTTTGCCGGGGTGTTTGTCATCCACTACAGGTTCGGCATTGTCCGAATGCAAGGCGGGTTCTCACCTATGCCTTCACCCACTGAGAACATGCAGTGTACCCAGCCCTGCAACCGCAATAGCAATTCAACGTCGCATTCACCGTTGGGCACTACAATTAGGCTATTGTCGTCCATCATTCCGCTTGGCGGTAGACGACGGAATTCCGTCCACGTGCTACGCATCGATCGGATGTCCAGTATGTGAGATGGGCCACCAGAGTGAACAATATCCTGGACCTCGTGCTGGCTGCAGGCCTGTCCGAAGTGTGCGCACACCACAGACTGAGCACTCACTTCTGACCGTGACGAGGCGGTTATCTCGCTCGTCGTGAGATGGCAGTGCTGGCACTCGCGCTTGAATTATCGCCTGAAATTATCGCCGCACTGAATTATCGCCGGTGGCAGCTAGCACGGCGATATATCGCCGTGCTACATTGTCGGTGCTAACTACCGGGCACCGACAATGACACCGATTATCGGGCGGGGTTACATTGTCTGTGTTAACTCCCTGGAAGCTGAGGGTTGCATTGCCTGTGCTAACTCCTGGGTAGCGGGGTTACATTGTCAGTGCTAACTCCCGGGCGGCGGGGGTTACATTGTCAGTGCTAACTCCTGGGCAGCTGCGTGTGGTCTATTGGACGTGATGGGGGCGGACGGTGTTGGATATTTGTTTTGCGCACTTGTCGAGGTGGCAATACGCCATATTGTTCCACTCGTTGTCCCGAAGAAAACTATGTCCGGTATCGGTCGGCACAAAGGTCATCCAAGTCCTAAAGCTCAAACAGTTGCTTTTGAGCACATGCAGCGTCTTTTAAATGATGGTGTTAAAGCAGACTTTGTGCGAAAACGAATGGGCTTCAGGCTTGTGTCCAGTGTTATCTGCGTGGAATATCTTAGATGTCACGACGATTTTGCTTTTTTCCAAAGCGTTTTTGGACCTTCGTTAAGTTTTCAAGCAGACAAAGAAGATGTTGGTGTGTGTGTGTGTGTGATTGTGGTTTTATGGCGCATCGACCATGGTTGGTCATTTAGTGCCCAAGAGGATGTCGGGGTTGGCGTAGGTGGTAACAGGCCACCGACACATCATCACCAAGTTGCATCGATAACACACATGGTAACAGGTCGCTTGGCCTTCCCGTTCAGATTTTCCATTCCACCTCATCCCGCTTTAGGTTAAATAAGCAAGCAGCTCATGTTGCTGATAGAACAGACGCTCGGTCTATCCTAGAGTACTGTTCAGTTATTTGGACTAGTGTCGCGAAGTATCGCAACTGTTAGTCTTTCTTTTGATGTACCATCCAGAGCCTCTTGGCATTTCTGGCAACACCTTTCCGTGTGTCGTTTGACAGGGTAGATAGTGCTGCACCAGACATCTGTGTGCACTGCCCACGCACTGTAGATGCTTCCATCGCATTTTCACCAACGACACACTTTTTTATGTTGCTCATTAAACGGAGTGAACGGCAAGTCGCCGCTTGCGAATTGCCAAACCCTAGGGATGTTGATGCCGCAGACCTGCTTCGTATTGCCATTAATGTCATTGCATTTATGTGCTCGCGTATGCTATTTGTATACGACTTCAATTATGATTGGTCGTTGCCTGTTCGTGCTTAGCAAACGATTCACGGTGGCGTTTACTGCGTGTTATGATCGTGCTGTGTCCGTCTCTGTGTGACCTGGGCCGTGTTCGGACAGGTGCCTTCTACGGGCTGGACGACATCCCGCTGCCACTGCTCAAACACTGCGAGAAGGCGGACGAGGCCTGCAGCCAGGCCGACCAGCTGTTCGCCCTGCTGGAGCAGTAGCCGGCTGGTGGCGGCGACACCAGCCGCGGGGTGGCGCTGCGATCGGCGGGTCGCCGTGTGGACCTCTGCCGTTCGGTGGCAGCCGAGCGGCGCCAGTCGGGTCTGGGCGGGCGGGTTTGAGCGAAACGCGTGTGGCCTCGAGTCCTCGGTGGTGCCTGTCCGGCTGTGCTGGTGGCTGGCTCGAGTCCCCGGCCGTGCCTGCCCAGCTGTTCTGGTGGCTGGCTCAAGTCCCCGACCGTGCCTGTCCAGCTGTTCTGGTGGCTGGCTCAAGTCCCCGACCGTGCCTGTCCGGCTGTTCCGGTGGCTGGCTCGAGTCCCCGGCCGTGCCTGTCCAGCTGTTCTGGTGGCTGGCTCGAGTCCCCGACGGTGCCTGTCCAGCTGTTCTGGTGGCTGGCTTGAGTCCCCGACGGTGCCTGTCCAGCTGTTCTGGGGGCTGGCTCGAGTCCCCGACCGTGCCTGTCCAGCTGTTCTGGTGGCTGGCTCGAGTCTCCGACGCTGCCTGTCCGATTGTGCTGGTGGCTCGTTGCATGACGGTTGTTTGCTCATTGTGTGGCTCACGACGCACTTTATGCACACTCACGGCTAATGGCGCCGCCCACACTGTTTCGCCGGTGGGCCGCGGGATTGGGAAATGTCCTGAGCGGCGCTAGTGTCGAACCCGGGACCTTTTGTGCCCATAGCCCGACACCTTAGCCACTCGGCCATCCCCTCCCCTCGTTGCATGACGGTGTCGCCGACCTGTTCACCGCCGAGAGAGCGTGCGGCGCCAGCTGTCTGGGCTAAATACTGAGCCAGTGCAGCGCATGTGATAGCGGAGCCAGGCATGTTGAAGGTTAACAACTATCGCACTCGTGGCACCGCCCACACCTGGTTTTGTAGCCGGTGAGTTACAATAACCTGGAAAAGCAATTCAATCATGGGGTCGGAAGGGCAAATGATGCCCATATGGGATAGCCCAGCCTCCAGGTTGTCATACTCATGCTGGCGGTTTGGGTTTATTGTAACAGCCCCAAGATTGTCTGCGATTCTTGTCCGCTGAGTCGCACCCCGATAATTGCACGGGATTTACATCAATGACGAAGCGTGTGCTAATTGTGTCGCCGGCGCTCGCCCCTTCTGTCTGTCGAGCGAGCTTCGTGCGTACGTAAATTTGATGTTCTGACAGCGGGACCCCGGAACGTGTGAATATTCCTGTCGCTCCGCTGTTGAATTTTCCGGCTCTGTGGACTTGCATCATGTGTAATGTACGACGTTTTATATTAGAGTGCTGTGTCATGCATAATAAACAAAGCGATGCACGATGGATTGCTTATGCAAATCAACCGTCCTGTGGGAATACTTTGCATGACGGCAAAATGTATTTCGAACACCACTCTTCATAATAAGCATAGAGTTAATTTGTCAAAAGCCGTTGCTCCACGCACATACATGTCACAAAATGCGTGAACTATTACTGAGTGTCTAATTAATTGGTGGACATCCTGCAACGGCAAACACTTTGCAATTCAACAGACCAGTAGTGCACATCCACACCGCGTCGTCTAATCGACACGCAGATCCGCGCACGAGGCGGTACACGGGCCGCTGGCCACTGCCGGCCACGGTGAAGATGAATGTCCGGCGCGCAGGCCGCGGTCAGAAGTTGCTGCGCGCAGTGGGCGCCACCTGCGCGACTTGATCGTGAGCGGGGCTCGGATGTCCTACGCGAGTTTATCTTGAGCGGGGCCCGGATGCCCTGCGCTAGTTTATCTTGAGCGGGGCTTGGATGCCCTGCGCTAGTTTATCTTGAGTGGGGCTCGGATGCCCTGCGCTAGTTTATCTTGAGCGGGGCTCGGATGTGCTGCGCAAGTTTATCGTGAGCGGGGCTCGAATGTCCTGCGGGACTATCGTGAGCGGGGCTCGAATGTCCTGCGGGACTATCGTGAGCGGGGCTCGGATGTCTTGCGCGAGTATCGTGAGCGGGGCTCGGATGTCCTGTGCGAGTTTATCGCGAGCGGGGCTCGAATGTCCTGCGGGACTATCGTGATCGGGGCTCGGATGTCTTGCGCGACTATCGTGAGCGGGGCTCGGATGTCCTGTGCGAGTTTATCGCGAGCGGGGCTCGGATGTCCTGCGCGACTATCGTGAGCGGGCTCGGATTCCACAGAACACTGGAGGTACCAGCGGTTGCGGGGGTGTAAGGCGACTCGCTAGTCGGGTCGTTGGTCGATCGCGAATACTGTCGCCGTGCTTCGTCTTGCTGACCACCTACCTCGGCGCACACTTCAAACGTGGCGCAGCCGTCGAGAGTGACCTTCATCGTCGGCAGATGTGAGCCGATCGCTGCAGCCCTGATGTTGGTATCCACCGACCACCCTTGTTTGCTGAGTGGACGTTCCGTGTCCAGCTTCGACGCGGTGGATTCCCACGGTGTACTGTACGGCGGTGGAGATATTTTTTCACATGTGCAGCCCGCGCCAGGCCGCCAGCATCAATCGTTCAGGCGCGCAGTGTGTACCGGCCTTCGGTGACGGCCAGTCAGCGGCTAAGCCCAGCAGAGCGCACGCCGTGGATGTCATCCTCGCCGACGTCGTACAAAGAAACGGACAATTTCCGGCACGTGCCTCAGATGACGCAACATCCGACTGGGTCGCCGCCGCGGCCGGCGGTCGGGGCGGGCCGGAGCAGATCCGGCCGAGGTCGCAGACACTTGTGATCGCCTCTGACGGCGGTGGTGGGCGTCTGGATGGCGTGCGCCGCGGCCCGGCCCCACCGTCGCCCGGGACGCGGCCGCGCCGCCTGCCGCTCGCGACCGACGGCCGCAACTGCGCCGCCGTCGTCACCGCGCCGTTCTCGCCGACGAAACTGCGCCGCAATCGTCGCCGCGCCGCCGCCGCCGCCGACGAACGGCCGGCGCGTCGCAGACGGGCGGTCGTTTTTGTCCGCACGGCCGGCGGCGAGCGGGCATCGAGGCGAGTCGGGGCCGGGGCTGTGGTTGAGCTGCGCGCTCGGCTCGCCACCACAATACCGGCGACCAGACACGCTCGATACGCGAACCGGCGCTCTCGCCACAGTGCACGGTGGCGGCGGCATGCTCAGCGGGGCAGATGATGATACGGCTCGAGGACTTGACACAGTGTGTTTTCTGTGAACTGTTGCGGCGAGATTGCGTGGGCGCTGCGGCCGCGGTGGCGGTGAAGCCCGTCCCGGCCCGTTGTCTGGCTTCTGGCTTCCGGTGACCTGCGCAGTTGGCTTCCTTTCCGCCGCCGCAGCTGGCGTCGACGGCCAGGTCGGCGGTCACGCTGAGCTGACGTGCGGCCTTCCTGAACTGTGGGGCAGCTGCAGCTGTCAGCAGCTGCCGGCAGCTGCAGCTGGTGGCGGTCGGCCGCGTCCGTGGGTGTTGCGGCGGACTGACGGGTCACTGCGAACTTCACCATACCGTCGGCCGGCGCCGGCTACCATCTCCATCGATCGACAGACGTGGCGACCGACAGCCACAACCGGCATGCTTCTCACGGCTCGTCCTCTCACCTTACCGACGTGTCCCGGACGGCGCCAGCGTTCACCGTTGCGCGTCTCGACCCGCGCCGCTCCACGCCGAGCGGCCGTCCAACGTCTGCCAGCCACCCACCTCGCCACCGCACGCGGCTGCTCGCGGATGACGTCGGCGCCCCAGAGCACCGGCGACCCTGATATGCTCCGTCACGTCACGTGACGCGTGCTGTGCGCCGCCGTCACGTCACGTGGCCCCGACCCGACACTCACAACACGGTGTTCAGCTGAGACAGCGACTGCAGCATGGTCGGGTTGGACGAGCAGAAGTCCAGGAACTCCTCCAGCGTCACCACGCCGTCCTCGTTCATGTCCATCCTCTGCAACAGCAGGCACTCCAGTCGGCTGCGGAGCACAGTTACGCTGCAAGTGAATTGCCCGTCGGTGGAAGCCTTTTTACGACATTGGATAAGTCGGTCGTTGACACCAAATTCGTCCACAGAATCGCCTACTGCACACTAGCGCTATGCGAAACACGTGGACATAATACACATTGCAAAATTTGCGTTACATTTTACGTTGCCCACTGGGTTGCCCTTATGTTGCCCTTCTTCCACAATATGGCAAAGACCGCGCCATTCATTTCCACGTAAATTCCAGTGTTGTAGCGCTAACTTGAGTCAATGAGATGTTAATTAGGACGACATTTGCGGAACTTCGGTTGCTATATTCTACGACTAACCCCCCCCCCCAACTGGGGGGGGGGCAGTTTGCCTTTCACCATTAAGGAAATTGCGATGGCTTGGCGTTGCATTCACGTAGCATACGAAAATGTGCGGCGCCATACTTTACCCTTGGGAATCAGCCAATTCGAGTCCGCATTAGGTTCCCTAGATCAGCGTAAATATCGCTGCTAGTTGGAGCAGGACTTTGGGGAGTTCAGGGAGCAGGACAGCAAGTACACAAGCACATCTATTTCCAGTGCATTTACATTTCCGATGTTTTCGCACCGCTGGGCTCTCGCTACGCTACGTGACCAATGCTGTCGATGTGTCCAAAAGCCAAAATAACTAACTTTGCGTGGCGCTAACGATTAGGCACCGATCTATAGGAGTAGAATGTCGGCGATAAGCGTGCGAGCGACGGTTCATTCCAGGCTATTCCCGCCTGTGTGGCTGGGTCCGTATTCTGGGAGCACGCGAATGAGGTATGATACAGCGTGAACTTGATATGCCGGGAGAAATATGGGTTCAATGTCTCCAAATATAACCTAAGTGCATATTACTTTCAAATAGTCTTTTCTTGAGCTTCCAAATCCAATAACCAATCGCGTAACGACGCTTCCCTGGCATCTTTGTCACTGACGAGGAATTGACGCCCGGAGTGACGCAAGCAAATTCGAGATCGTGCCCTATTATGCTGAGACATGTGCACGGACCTAATTGAATCCAATGACCATGCGATTTCACAGAAGCATGTAGTTATCCACAAACTGTTCCCAGTTATTGCATATAACGCTCGTAATAAACCCCTACAAGGCTTCGATCTGTTCTGTCCAGTTAACCGTGAAAGCGACGAGATTAGATGAGGTGCTGGCGCATTCGTGCGGGACATAGACTACTTTAACACTGGCGCCAGAACGCGTTTCTGCGTGAAGTATGTTCGTTGGACGGGTCGATTGAGGCTGCTGACACCTGATTCTTTTGGAATCAAGCCGTGACCTTTGGCCTGCCCCGGTCATCGATTGGCTGGGAACATAAAGCCCGGTGGGCTCGGACTCGTGACGTGGCGCCCAATCCACTGGTACTCGTCCATTAGGGGCGCCTAGGTGGACGGTGACGAAGTCGTCTTCGGGCGGTGCGAGCCAAGCGCTGTCAGTCGACCGGCGGAAGCATTGTGAATGGGGTATAGGTGTTATAGGAATGAGACAAAACGCTGGAAAACAATGAGAAGTATGTTGATATGTTTCTCATTTCGATTTCATCTCATTTTGCCATTTTCATGCCATACAGAAAGTCAGGCATTTAATATTTGGATTAATCTAGCAGCAAAATGGTTCATCGTTCTTATATTTGTATCGGAAGATTGACACTATCGCATCACATAGGACCCGTGGTGTCTGTTCCAAACGTCATCACTCTCGGTGTTCAGGCACCGGGAGGCCCAGGAAAATGCAGCCAGCTCGGAAGTTTGATGATTGATGAAGTATGACGCGAAACTCTGCCGACGCGGCCCGACGAGCCGAGTGGAAGTTAAGGTTCGGCGCGTGTTACGACACTACCAGCGCTGTCAATGCCGATGATGATTCATGGTTTATTGATGGATTGCCAGTCCTCGCCCGCCGGCCTCTGTCCCCACTCTCGCCTGGGGGGGGGAGCGCGCTGCGGGGTGAGATTATTTGTACGTGGGCTGAGGAGCCATGAGACCTGTGGAAAAGCAAAGATATTATCCAAAAGGTTTTGACGGGATTTGAACAACGCACCCTTAATTTGTGCTCTCTCTGGTGAATCTGTGCTCTCTCTCCCTCTCTCTCTCTCTCTCTCCCTCTCCCTCTCCCTCTCCCTCCCCTCTCCCTCTCCCTCTCCCTCTCCCTCCCCTCTCCCTCCCTCTCCCTCTCCCTCTCCCTCTCCCTCTCCCTCTCCCTCTCCCTCTCCCTCTCCCTCTCCCTCTCCCTCTCCCTCTCCCTCTCCCTCTCCCTCTCCCTCTCCCTCTCCCTCTCCCTCTCCCTCTCCCTCTCCCTCCCTCTCCCTCTCCCTCTCCCTCTCCCTCTCCCTCTCCCTCTCCCTCTCCCTCTCCATCTCCCTCTCCCTCTCCCTCTCCCTCTCCCTCTCCCTCTCCCTCTCCCTCTCCCTCTCCCTCTCCCTCTCCCTCTCCTCTCCCTCTCCCTCTCTCCTCTATCTCTATCTCTATCTCTCTCTCTCTCTCTCTCTCCCTCTCCCTCTCTCTCTCTCTCTCTCTCCCTCTCTCTCTCTCTGACATCTTTGAGGTCTGTAAGTATCACAATGGTTCATTCAAAGTAAAGGGAGGCTCCTTCATTAAGGGCGCCTCCCTCAGTGGACACACCAAAAAGTGGGTCATGAAATTCCATTGACCTAGGTTGACCTCGTATGACCTTTATGGTTTAGAAATGTGTATGCCAAGTGTGGGTACTGAATGTTAGGTTG
Source organism: Imbricaverruca yamaguchii (assembly GCA_034440575.1). Classification (NCBI taxonomy): domain Eukaryota; kingdom Metazoa; phylum Arthropoda; class Thecostraca; family Neoverrucidae; genus Imbricaverruca; species Imbricaverruca yamaguchii. The sequence goes on along the minus strand of JAOTOL010001650.1, from coordinate 1,698,882 downwards.
ACGTCAAATTTAAGCGTGATAAGCTACACATTACAGTTTTAATTTGAAGAAAAATAGTTTTACAGCAATCTTGCATTTTGAAATATGCATTCTATGTTTGAGACATGACCTGACCCAAAGTCGGTGTTCTTTTGTCAGATTTAGATATAATATGCCATGAGCCTTGTCACAGAGCATATCTGATCTCCAAAATTGCTCAAAATACGCACAGAATTGTACAAATCTCAAAGGAGGGTCAAGTTCGTTAGTTATTATGGCTTTAGGGCGCATCGACTACATTGGTCATGTAGCGCCCAAAAGGAGGTTCAAGGTTGAACAGACAGTGGAGTAGTGACCATACATGTTTCGAAAGATCTGATATATGCAACTTTTTGCTTGACCACGTTGAGGTCCTGCACGTTTCAAACCAGTCGGGGAAGATGTTGCGAACAACCAGAGTTCTTCATGGTTGAACTTTTGCCATGACCTAGAGCATTAACCTTGCATGCACCTGACTCAAAATGCATGTAACGGATATCAAGAAGTTGTACGGACGGGTACGCAAAATGTCAGCTCGCTACGCCCAATCTTTGCCTTCTTTCTTGATAAAAAAAGAGAAGCCACCCCTGCACAGACACAGCGTTCGCACACTGTGAAGCCTTACAATCCATCCATAGCAAAATGATACACGTGCAGCCCATCTGCGACTGGGTACGCTATTGTATCTGTTGCACGTAGAAAGTCAGACGGAACAAGGGACGCGAACGGGCTGTCGTTGGCTATAGAAAGTTCAACATTCACGTGGATTTTGCTCATAGTGACATCGGTCCCATCTGTGGTTGCAGAGACTACGAGCATGCACCTCTCCCCTATCAATTCCACTTTATTGTGGGCATGCAAATAAGCCAATTGACCTACGGCCTGTTTCATGCCCCTGTCCCTCATTCTGCCGGTGATGGCGAAAATGTGAATGGGTCGAAAGGCGCTGGTGTCACTTGCATCGGTGTTACTTGATAACATTGATTTGGAGGGGGGCAAATTAATGTTGGTGGTATTTTTATCTGGAGTGGCGCCATCGATTGTAAAAATATCGTTGAGCGGGGGAGGGATGTTCGAACATTCGAATGCTATAGAAGGGCGCCTCCGCAGGCTCAATGATTAAGCTTCGGTTTGACTTGGAAGCCAAATCGATGCTGGGTGGGACACATTAACGATTGGGAGCTGGTTGCCGTGTTAGCGCATACAAAGCGACAACTCTGTGCACTTGCTTCTTCAATGGCATGGACTAAGTACTTGCAGGACACAAAGAGACTGAAGAAGGCAACACCCATCTACAGCTGAAGTTCCCCAGTTACCACTGAGGAATGCAACATCCAATTACAGCTGAATTGCCTCAGTCACCACTACAAAGGAAAACTTTGTCATTGCAGTGATGGCATGATGGCTGGCCAAAAATAACCCATGCGGATTTATACGCACTAAGTGCGAAGTTGGTGGGTGCTTAGCGCGTAGGTGCTAAGAGTTCAATATACATTTGGTTGCCAAGTCATTTGAACTTATAGAAGTGGTAATGCTATTCAACAACTTCATTGATGCCATTAGTTTGTATGCATGTTGGATTAGACAACCAGCTTTCTTAATGCTACAACTTAATATGCAACTTAATGAAGCATCCCGCCTTTTCCACTACTTATTTTGCAATTAGCATGTGATTTTTAAAAATATTTCAGCTTCGGTACATTATGTTAGCTCACGCCCGATGATGTGTGGCAAGAAATCCCCCCCCCTTACCACGTTTTTCCGGTAATTTGAGAATGGTGCGATTGACGTCTCGGCGATGATGTGTGGTTTAAAACAATTGCATATTGCGTCACATGACGTTTCAATTTCAATCTGCAGTGTGCCATCTAACTGTACCTTAGACGTGCTGTGATGCCCAGTCAGTTTTTAGGAGCTCTGCGTTTCTGTCTGATTAGGTTTCGTTTTGTCACCTCGTTGGCGTTTTTGCTTGCACCATGATAGTGTTGTGAATTGCCTTAATTTTGTGACGATTTGCTACATTGTGGTATTCAAATAAGGTGTGTTGGACTCGTACTACTGATTTGTAGCCTTGAATCGTTTTCTGATTTTTCGGCTCGGCTGTGTTAAACGCCATTCATGGGTAAAATGCTGTAGAATCTTTAACGCAGTCGAGATGTCAATAGTCATCATGTCTGTGCTCATGTGGCTTCTTTTGATGTGCATTTCATGTTTCGTAACTGCATGTCGTGCGCGAATTGCTACGAAAACGGGGATCTATTGTCTGACAAGCCCCGGTCACAATCTTGAACCTCGAGTCTCGATCTTATATCCCCATCACTTGTATCATTGCATCCTTCCATCCAGTGCGTTCACTTAAGTGCCCCACATTTTGTCCACTCGAATGCTAACCATACATTGCAACTGGCACAAGAATAAGTTCTGCCCACCATGTTGTACGAATATGTCGGTATGTAAATGAAGAAATATGCATTTGTGCATAAGATGCATTTGGAAAAGCTATTCTGCCCGGGAAGAACAGCTAGGCACAATGATCTCAGAGAAGCCGCGTAGCCTCGACAGAGGCGCGGCCAGGAGCCCGGCAGAGCAGCTAAGCACAGGTGTGCCCTTTCGACACGCCGCCTTCTTCCCGTCAAGTGTTAGCGTTCGAGCGCCTTATTATGCCAGGCGTCCCGACGCCGGTCCTGAGAACGCCCCTGGGAACGCCCTCATACCGAGCCGACAGTGGCTGATACGACCCGCATGCCTCGTGGGCGTGGTCATCTGACAAGTGTTCAGGTCAAAGTCAGCCGTGCGTGCGGCGTCGGCACAAGCGGCGCTGTCAGTCCGCAGATCCATTGGCTGTTCTGCTGAGCGCATTGACGCATTCTTGGTTCTCGGGAGCGTCCCCACTGCGGCATCAGATGAGACTGCCTGGAAGCCGCCGCAGAAATCACTCGCAAGTGGTTCCTGATGCGGGCCTTCCGGCTGTGCGAGTCTGAGTCTGTGGCGGTCGGTCAGCTCCTACAGTCTGAGCTGGGTGTACCGGTATTGATCTTTCACGCGTTGACCGGGAGCGATATGCGATACGCGAGTCAAATCCGTGTTTAAGGTTTCAGAGATGCTGCCGCAGGTGGTAGCACCTCTGGTCTCTATCACTGCAATTGCCCCCTCCCATCAAGGCAGTCAAGGCAGACGCTCGTCAAAATATGCCACCTAACATGCTTCAGCTGCACCGATCAAAGATATGTCGTTGGCTGAGTCTATTCCACTTCAATTAGCACATGCTCTGAATACTTTTGCACATTTTTGCTGAAGCAAGGCGCACGCGTTCCTTGTGTTTGCATCAGGGGATTCGATGTTTTGCAACCTTGCTGGAAGGTCTTGAGCAAGAGCTTGAGGTCGGATTCCCTTGCGTGCTGTGTTGTGTGGCGATTTGTCTTATATATCAGGTTTCCTGTTACTTCCGTGCCTGATTTATCCGACCTCGGGAACAGAGAACTGCGCCAGCAACACAACGAAGCCGTGCCCCGAGGCGTGCCACTGAACTGGAGGGTCTATTTAAAAGCAGGTCATGTCCCTGATGAAACGATTTCCTCAAGCTCCAGTGGTTCAGCGTTAAGCCCGCAATACGGCGGAAACTTACCAGTTTATAATGTCGGTGTCTGGAATTCTTGCCCGAGCCCGCGTGGGAGAAGTTTTCCGAGATCGGTGTCATCCAAACCCAAGGCACGAGCATTAAACGACAGCACCAGCGAAGTGTGGCTATCCGATTAAGTTCTGCCATAATTTCGACGCGTGCGCTGCATATTTTCGTATTGTGTGTCCTGGGAGCAACAAATCACTCCAGGTGTTTGACGCTACGCTGTGTGTGAACCACACTTGCATGTTGCTTAGGGTATTGCTCTCTCGTACTGAAGCATGCCAAAGACGTTGCCGGTGCTTGCGATCGCTCGTCACATGACATCGCTCCACATGCATGCGCAGCAATTCAAATGACTGCAAGCCCATGCTGCGAAGTTGCATTGACGTTCAACGGGCGTGCATGGGAGTCCAACGGGCGTGCAAGTGGATTTTCCCCTCCAAGGGAGTGGTAAGTAAACACAAAAAGAAAGCGCAAGATGTGACGGGGAAGCTGTGAATCGAAAAAGCAACACATTTCATCTTTAGGGACAAGCGATTACCACCATCTCCCTCCCACCCAACGCTGTCGGCTGCACCAGGTGATGCGTGCGCGTGGGCTGTCTGCATCGTCCTCGTCTTGCGCCCACCTGAAAGACCTCGTCGACCTTCCTGGAGACGATCGAGTCGGCCTGCAGGAGCGCCGCCGTCGAGCCGCCCAGCAGCGCGTAGATGCTGATGAAGACGGAGGTCATCTCGCCGCGCGTGATCCTGCCGTCGTTGTTGATGTCGTACAGCCGGAACATCCACTGCAGCTTCTCCTCCACCGTACCTCGACACAGCCGCGACAGCCACTTGAGGAAGTCCTGGCCGCGAAAACTCGGGCTCAGACTGCTGTACGCTGGGTGACAAGCGGTATGCTAAAAAGCGCCCGTACAAGGCAGGGGGTCCTGCGAGTGGGTATTATCGTCAAAGCGATTCAATTGCTGGGCTAAATCGATGTGTGTGGTGGTAACCACAAGTGTATCTCAGGGAAACCCCAACGACACTACTGTTATCAGTGTCAATGCTTATGTGAACGAGATGTGTCAGCTCATCTGCTGCATACTATGCATGATGATGTGTGTGACATGCATGAATATAAGTTCATATATATATATATATATATATATATATATATATATATATATATATATATATATATATATATGTATGCATGTGCAACATGCGTGATATTTCGAGAGGCTTTCATCTTTGCGGCATCTTTCCATCTTCATCATTCACGTCTTCAAACTTCGTAATCGGCATTGAATGGCAAGATTGCCCACAGCCCCCTACTGCACATGAATGTGCTGCACTCGGAAGGATTAAAATATCAGGCGTGACGATCTGAAGGCCTCTTGTGGTGCCGGATGGAGGCGTAGGCATAACAATGGTTTGCTCATGATGTGATTCAGGACAGGACATTGAAGTTATTGCAATCTGATGTATCGGCCAGGGAAAACTGTATCGCAAAAGGGAGGACAATACAATGGATAACATCGTTCACATTGGTGTTCTCAATCTAATATGCTCTTTGATGTGTTACTATTTCGAATCAGTTCGTGCCCAGCCAATGCCAACTTTATCTGGGAGCAGACTCTGTATAGTATGAAGTGTCGCAATATGTGGTGAAGTAAAACCTAGAGGTCCATTAGAAAAGTTGCCGAGTGATTTATAATGACATTATACCCACAGGCAAAAACATCTCGTGCAATCTTCGGTGCAAGTAAATCAGATCACATCTATATCACATCGGATATCACATCTATATCATATCAGCAAGTGGCAGTACGGAGGAGCGATCGCACCTATGTCACATCAGATATCACATCTGCATTACATCAGATATCACATCTGCATCACATCAGATATCACATCTGCATCACATCTGCATCCCATCAGATATCACATATGCATTACTTCAGCAAGTACCAGCACGAAGGCCCAGTGACATGCGGTCTTCCCGAATGCCCCCGAACCTTGAAGAAAATAATGTGGCGCAATTAGGACTTCCGGACATCGAATACAACCATTTTGATAGAGCCATTTATTGTATAAACAGCAGTTTGCACCAATTTTCTGCAGCATAAAACATTTGACGTGCAGATGGAAGTCTTCCGTCTCTTTAGACGTCAGCAAACTTGGGATTGCACGTATTGTAGATCTACTGGTGCGAAGGGATACTTATGTATATTGGAATTGTTTCACCCTAGACGCTATCACATGAATATATTTATGAAGTGATTTGCCTTATGCATTTGCTGCATCCATTCCGATCGACTATAGCGCACTCACCTCGAAGTTAATCACGGGGTCCGTCGACTTTACTTCGAATGTATTGAACACATAGTGCGCATACAAGCTGGTATTCGCTGCAACACAAAAGGCCGTTCATTTATGAGCACTTCGCTGTCGGGCAGGATCGACAATACGCTGTTTCTGTCGATCCTACCAAGCAGTACTGAACCTTCGCGTATGTTTGCCCAAGAACAATGGAAGCCGAATTATCTACGTCTACTCCAGAGTATTTGCATGCCTCGAACTTGGATGGTCGTGACTTGCTCGATATTATTGAATGGTGTTATTGCGCAGGGGCAAACTGGCGGAACTACGGACAAATCACTGATCCCACGCAAACAGGCATCCACTAATTCACACAGACAAATAGCTGTCCCCACGAAACAGGCATGTACCAGTACATATCACTCACCAAACACATTTCTTAATTGCATCGCATCGCCCAACTAGGTCAAGGACTAAATTAGATCACATCATCCATCTAGATCAGGGACTAGACCAAATCACATTATCCACCCAGATCATGGACTCAATCAGGTCGCATTATCCACCTTGATCAGGGACAAATTCAGGTCACATTATCCACTTAGATCAGGGACTAAATCAGATCACATTATCCACCCAGATCATGGACTAAATCAGATCAGGTTGATCAGGGACTAATTCAGGTCACATTCTCCACCTAGATCAGGGACTACATAAAGTCGCATTGTCCACCTGAATCTGGGACTGAATCAGACCACATTACGAAAGCATCGAGTGCGTCCACGATCTCGCGTGGAAGCCCCAGGGTGGATGATACTCTACCACCACGGGATATCAGCCACCATTTTAGGGGCAGATTATTTGAAATTTTCCGGGCAGCTGTGGAGCCAATTTACCACGTGCAGCCACCAGTCGTGTGCAAGTGATTCTGCGCGCTGTTACCGTGCACTTCCTACGTTGCATCAACTGACGATGCCAGTGAATACAAGGAATATGGTTGGCGGACTAACATATAGGCCACACAATTTAAGTTCAATACAGGGTGAGTGTGCACCTCAACATACGAGTGGCAAGCTCATTCAAGCTTCAATGCATGGTGATCACGGGACTAGCACAATATGAAGATGATTGGAGACTAGCTGTATGCTTCTCGGGTGTTCATCCAATCCAAGATGCGAGGTGTAATGCTGGCGCCCAGTACACGTGCTAAATTGGCACAAAGCGACATTCGATTGCATTTTCTGAGCATTATGGCCTTAGGCATAGGCCGGCTTTAGATGGATTTGACAGCTGCAGCGCCGTTTTAACAGCAGCGTAAGCCGACTTTAAATGGATTGGACAACTGTAGCGCTGTTAGAGCGTCAGGTGTAAGCCGGCTTGAGAGAGATTTGACAGTTGCAGCGCCGTTATAACAGCAGGTATAAGCCGGCTTCAGATGGATTGGACAGCTGTAGCGCCGTTAGAATAGCAGGCATAAGCCGGGTTTAGATATCTTTGACAACTGTAGCGCGTTAGAACAGCAGATGTAAGCCGACTTTAGATGGATTTACCAGTTATAGCACCGTTATAACAGCAGGTCTATGCCGGCTCCAGATGGTCTGGACAGCTACAGCGCCCTTACAACGGAAGGCTACGCCTGCTCAATGCAGACATGTGTCGGCGTTTTTCCTGGCGGCTCAGTTAGCCAGAAGCTGACAACGCGCTGTCTGCAGTCGACGGCGCCCGCAGCAACTCACATTGCTGAGGGAAAAATCTCGAGTAGATGTCCTTAAAGTCGTCTTCGCCGACCACGCCCATCGGACACTCGACCTTGAAGCCTCGGTAGATTCGCTTCACTTCGTGCGGCGAGAAGTGGGTGTCAGCGGAGAGCGCGCTGACGTCTCTCGGGTGGTATCTCTGGTCGCCCTGGAAGTCCTCCAGCTCCGAATCTGCTGACAGGGTGCGCGTCAGTTGGTGAGGTATGGGCCAGTCCGTATGGCAGGTGTCAGTTGGTAAGGGCGCTAAATGACCTTGTAGTCGGCGCGCCCTTAAGCCCAAATACTCAATCAATCAATGTCAGTTGGTAAAAGCATGGGTCAGTCCGTATGTCGCGCGTCAGTCGGTGAGGTATGGGTCAGTTGACATTCTTGAAAATTGACTTGTAAGGCCTCGTCATGAATTTGAGTGCAAGCAGATGTGTGTAGTTCCGAGTGTACAGGCACTAGAAAATGGTGTGGCGGAGTAGTGCAATATATATATATATATATATATATTGTTTCAGTCCATTGTTATATATATTGTTGCTTGCAGTTTCAGTCCATTGTTGGTTCCAGAAGTATCGGATGCTCTGTATTGTCGTTGATTCAATGGCTTCAAATTGTGGTGCAATTTCTGTGATGTTTGGAAGTAGTAATGATGATTTTCCTTAATTGGTCTGCTTCGTCGTTCCTTGGGATGCCGCAGTAACTGGGCACCCACACGAAATGAACCTCGATGCCCATCAGATGAAGTGCTTCAAGTGTGTTATTAATGGAAATATGGCAATGGTGTGAAAAGGAAAGTGAAGAAAGTGATTAAAGAACAGACTTTGAGTCGGGACAAATGACAACACAGCGCGTAGGGTGACACATTGAACGGTTGCGGACATAGCGAAGGGCCATAAGAGTGTCGTGCAATTCGGGGATGAAAATGGAGGTCCCGTCTGGTAAGTGATGCTGTTTTGTGTGTGTCCCTGAAACGATGGCATTTTCTGTGTAATTTGCGACTTTGGATCCATCGGTGAAAACAAAAGTACCTTGACGATAACGAGAACGAAACTGGTTGAATTTTTGTTTGACGTTTTCTGGACAAAGCTGTGGTTTTGGGGTGGTGGTGAGATACAAAATATGTCGTGCGGTCATCTGCCACGGTGGTGTAGTTGGTGGAGGAAAAAGGAAGATTCATATCTGGAATTGGAGTTGTGGATAGGAGTTGTGTAGAATATGCTTTGATGTGTGAAGCTATGGTAAGGCCGGTTCGCTTTCGGCGGGACCTAAATGTTCGTGGTGTACATTTGGGAGAATTTGTAAAGATGCGTGTGTGAAGCCGTGTTCTTTAAATTGAATTTTTGCGGTATACCTAAGTGTTAGTTCCATTATTCGGAGAGCTAGTGGTGGAATTTCTGATTCGATTTGTGAAGAAGTGATTGGGGACGTGATCATTGCACCGAGTGCTATGCGGATAAATTTATTTTGTAAGGTGTCCAAAATTTTCAAGGCGGAGGTTCTGCCATCTGCATAAACTATGGAACCATATTCGACTGGAAGAACCAAGGATTTGTACAGTTGTAAAAGCGTGGGCACTCGGATCCGAATGATGAAGGCGTAATGCAGCGCAATATTGAGTCTGTGAAAACATTTGTTCTGGACGTGTTTGATGTGTTGATACATGGAAAGCCTATGACCAAAAATGATACCAAGATATTTAAGCAAATTTTAAAAAGGTACGTAAGTGCTTCCGAGGTGAAGTGGTATTTAAGGATATGGGTTTGGAGGCGATTTGCTGAATATCGTGGTAGCATATTTTGGAGGCTAAAATGTGAAACCGTATTTGATGGGTCATTGGTTTATGTGTTCAAGTACGGTTTAGAGTCTAAATAAGCATTGCTCTTCATTTTTATCTGTGCACCAAATTACGCTGTCATCTGCAAAGATGGAGTATGATATATAAGGTGGCATGTCGGTGAAAATATTGTCAATGGTAATTTTATATAAAACTGGTGATAAACAGCTTCCCTGTGGTAATCCGTGTTTATGAAATGTAATTCGGAAATCGCTGACCGGCGCCGGAGATGGAAATGACCAGAACCATACAAAAATCCTACCAAATAATGAGCCAAATTCCCTTTGAAGTCGATGTGAAGAAGTTCAGAAATAAACGCGAGTTTGTATACCATATCATATGCTTTGCTAATGTCTAAAAATACTGCGACAGTGTGCTGTTTCTTATAACTAAGGCGGACGTCTGCTTCTAATCTAATGAGATGATCTATTGTGTTGTGACCATGACGAAAGCCGTATTGCATTGGAGATAAAAGATAATTTGTTTCTAGATACCAGGTGAGTCCATACGTTCCACACGTTTCCAGTCAAAACGTTTTGTTTAACCATACGTTCCACATGCTTTCCTAGACAAGTGGTGAGAGCGATGGGCCAAAATTGTTAGGGTTGCTGTTATTTTTGCCGGTTTTTTGTATAAGAATGATGAGTGCTTCCTTCCAGGATTCGGGGAAAATATGACCTGACCATAATGAGTCAAATGTTCGCAAGATGCAATGTTTCGTGTCGCCGGATAAATGTCTGAAAAAAGAATAATGCACATTGTCGGGACCTACAGAAGTATTACCGGTCAAGGAAATTACGGTATCCAGTTCTGAAATTTGAAAAGGGGTGTAGTATGTTTCAGTGTTGTCAGAATCGAATTGTGTCAAATCGATGTGAAAAGTATGTTGTGCATTTTGTAGTAATTCCGGTCTGTATGTGTGTGTGGAGTGTATGGGGATGTCTAACATATTTTCGAACTTATCTTTTCCTAACTGCAGTGGCCTGTGCTACTTCTTGACAAGTGTATTTGTAATTTGGTTGATGTTTTCGACAGGAGGAATGTTGGGGTTGTATTGAATATGTGAAAGTTCCTGAAATGTAGTCCAAGAGGCCTTCAACATTTTCCATCGGGGTATAAAACTGGGTGTGGTATCGGTTGCCGTTGAAAATGTGGGTGTTACTTTGATGAGGTAGTGATCGCTGTCGTGAATGTCGGTGTCAACTGTTCAGTCAAAATCATTGGCCAAAGTAGGAGAGCACATTGATATATCAATAGCTGTTTCTGTATTATGTGCGAGGTGAAGAAGGTTGGTTCTCCAATGATAAGTATTAAATTTGTGTTTATATTACCAAATTATCCCGGCCTAAATGTGTTCAATGATGTGGTCGCGAGTGTCTTCATGTGTACGTGATTGATCCCAGGCTGGATCATGTGCATTAAAGTCTCCGAGTATGTAGGGAAGTTTTGCTCCCCAGAGCTTTATCAGACATTTCCAACCTTGTCTGACGTAAACTTCTATAGGCAAGTGAAATAGTCTACAAGACCTCGACGTTCGCGATTTTGTGAACCCGGTTATAATGTCCATAACTCTGAATCTCCAATCTCAGAGCTCTGAGCCATCTCACACATATCTGCATCCAGGTCTTCATATAAACTCAGTCTGATATCTCAATCTCTTGTTAGCAACGTTCACACACAATCTCCAACTTGTACACAGATCGATCTTCAAACATACTACTCCCATCTTACAAGCTTACATCTCGACAGTTACACAGCGGTTTCAAACAGTTAGTACCAGACATACCTGCAGTAGTCAGCCCGGGGCGGCTGACCACAGCCAGCCACCCTGCGGCGTCCACGCAGAGTGAGCGACAGAGAGAGGGTAAGGTGAGGTCCAAACAGAGCGCGATCCGTCTCGCTCGGCGGCTATATAGCTTCAGGGGATCCGCCCTTGGCCACACACCAGGAGACACGTCATCGTCACGCGGCTCTGAACTAACCAGAGCAATGCCCGGACTCGATGCACTACAGCAGCGTGTCAGACTGTCTCAGACATTCCATCAGCTCAGACACCTCTGAGCCTTGGCCCCGGTCGGCCGACTCTACGACTGGCCACAGACACATCAACCCATAACATGTTTACGTAAGCTGACACCGCGTTGCCACAGGCAGCCGGTAGTTCGTGGCGCTACGGCCCAGAACAAGCTGTCACATAATCATACACCCATGACGGCCACATCCGACCGTCAGACACTGACACGTCAACTTCCGTCAGACACCAGAGACAGCGACGTCGCGGCGGTCGACGGCGCCAGGGTTACTTGATCAGAGGGGAGGGGTCACAATAGACACTGGCATCGACAGCCCGGCTGGCGGTGATTGCCGAGTTAGCAGCAACGACGACCTCCGTCGCGGTACCTGCCGCTACATGAACGGGGGGATTTCTGTGTTCCAAGTGTCCCCAACAGGAAGCTTTGCTACAAGTAATATGAATGGGTTCTTGAAATCTGCTAGAAGGTTTTATAATTGTGTCAAAAAAGGTGTGTTGTCGGTGAGTAGAGGAATATAAATGGAGCATACATACATATTCCTACCATACAAACGTAAAGTACAAGCTACTGCTTGTACATACAGGTGAATTAAGTGTAACTTGTGTATGTGCAAAATAATTGATGTAAATTGCTCTATCGCCACCGCGATGTGGTCCATGGAGCTCGTCGTGATGAGAGAAATTCAGACTCGGAGTCCGGTGGCGAGCTGGAGTCATTATCCTGTTTCCTCTTGTCCCCATCACGGGAAAAACTCTACCAAATGAAGTCTGAATAAACACGAAGAACAGAGGGAACGGAAATACGCGACGACATAAATCAAGTGTGGCGACGGGTGTCACCCCACTAGAAAACGAAGGGGAAAAGAGCGACGGGTTTCACCCCACGACAATGAAAAATATATAACTGCAGCAACTGGCAGCCAATCGCGCCAAAACGATGACACAGCGGCGTGAGCAGGAAGCTTTGGTACGTCGTACGCAAATAGTACTGAACACTCCATGACATTTATGTTGTTCCCCTGAGTCATGTTTTCCTATATTATTCGCAATAGATCAGTTGGTTTTAAGGAACTACTTTGGAAAATTATCCGAAATATTCCCACTCCTCCCTGTGACATACTACTAGCTGCGCTCCCGGCTGGGGATGGTTCTAAGATTCCCAAGGTCCGTTCCATTCCATTTAGGTACCGTGCAGGCCAAAAAGTTTGAGGTTGGAGAAGTTCCTAGCTTTTGCTTGCTGTTCATACGCCTATGCGGGCCGCTGCCTGGGACCGGTTCCCTTTAAATGTAGAATGTATCCAAAGCACTGATAAGAAAAGCATGAGCGGTTGATAGTTTTTAGCTTCCTCCATAGATGGCAGTACATGCTAATCCTCAACACCTAGACTATCCCGCAGTACTTGTTATCAGCTCGGAACACGGGGCGAATATTGAAGAGTTGGTAAGCACGATTGCTACTGGATCCAGAAATCAGCTTCATGATCAATCATAAGTTCGAGCATCACGTTTAGCCATGGCTATGGGTTTTGAGGTTGATCACCTTCTCATAACGAGATGCTACCTGTATTGCCATTACAGACGTACACCACACCAATCAATGTTTTGTCAGACATGACATTAACATTGCTGCTGTCGGTTGTTATTGCCCTGTGACAAAACGTCTATGATCAGTTCAGACGTAAAATCGGATATCGTCTCCGTAAGCTAACACAGTGTCGGTGAATAATCTATCGGCCACTTTAGGTAGCTTCTGAATCATGTAGTGACCGCCACGCACAGACATGATGGCATGCTCTAGGCTCTAATTTTCAGTTCAATGCAATTTAAAGAGAAAATGCTATAGCACCACATACAGCATTGCATTCTCTTTCTTAAGACGCTCCTTTGTTTTGGAGTACTGGAGTGCCGCTGGAAATGACAAGCTCTGGAAGGGGGAAAATCTCCCAATAGTTCTCTAAAATGAAACTACGAGTATATAATTGGCAAGGTGCCTGGAGACTATAGGGATTATGTGTGAAGTTAGCACACCTATATCAATTCGTTCTGAGATAAATGAGGTAATATGTGCTTAAAAGTATTTTGCATGTTGACATGGTATGTCTAACTGATGCATACCCTTCGTGAGAAGCATAGCATAGCTGTACATAACCAATACAAATGCTGTAGTTTACAACAAAAGACAGGGAGGGACGGGCATTTGACCTTCGCTCACGCATGCACCATGATTCGACGTATGACGCATTGTATGTAAGTGATGCATTGGAATGATTTGTGGATGAATGGCATACCCACACTCATATTCGGTCAATGCATAAAAACGGTGTTGCGGAATGCAATGCTGGAAAAATCGCGAAGAATCTCTATGAGTTATTTAATCATGAGGCCATCATAGATCATCGAGCATTGGTTGTTGCTGTGATGTGTTCAGGAAATGCGCGGTGCATCTGGAATCCACTGCGGACATTGTGAGCTATCTAGTTACTTTGAAGCAACACAAATATGTCTTGGCACGGAAGCAGCGCTGGCTGTTTTTCGAAACTAAAGAACCGTATATGTACGGTAAGCATGGAATGTGCACGTTGCTTTTCACATAGTAGCAACAACTTTTTGTTCGTATATTTTGAGTCGGAATCTGCACAACGTCGGAGTAAAGACAACGAATCGGAATATTCACAAGCTAGGTGTTTGGCTATGTTGAATATCACAAATTTGAGCTGCATTGGCCTTGGTGATATAGTATGGCCTTGACCAAGATTGACCTAAGTGGTTGTACATGGCCTTCACAACCAAGAGCTTAGCAGTTGTGATTATTTGTCTACGTTGACACAATACTCTAGCGTATTGCTTAAATAAAAAATAGTATAACTGGTTAAAAACTTTGAAAATTGTTAGCATACGATGTCAAGCGTATCGGACGAAATAGTTTGTGAAAATCGACAGTGGAAGATGCGAAGCATATTGTAAGGGAACGACTTTATGTTGGTAGTTATTGTTACCTGCCGTATTCACCAACACGCATTCACGCACGCACGCACGCACGCACGCACGCACGCACGCACGCACGCACGCACGCACGCACGCACGCACGCACGCACGCACGCACGCACGCACGCACGCACGCACGCACGCACGCACGCACGCACGCACGCACGCACGCACGCACGCACGCACGCACGCACGCACGCACGCACGCACGCACGCACGCACGCACGCACGCACGCACGCACGCACGCACGCACGCACGCACGCACGCACGCACGCACGCACGCACGCACGCACGCACGCACGCACGCACGCACGCACGCACGCACGCACGCACGCACGCACGCACGCACGCACGCACGCACGCACGCACGCACGCACGCACGCACGCACGCACGCACGCACGCACGCACGCACGCACGCACGCACGCACGCACGCACGCACGCACGCACGCACGCACGCACGCACGCACGCACGCACGCACGCACGCACGCACGCACGCACGCACGCACGCACGCACGCACGCACGCACGCACGCACGCACGCACGCACGCACGCACGCACGCACGCACGCACGCACGCACGCACGCACGCACGCACGCACGCACGCACGCACGCACGCACGCACGCACGCATGCACGCACGCACGCACGCACGCACGCACGCACGCACGCACGCACGCACGCACGCACGCACGCACGCACGCACGCACGCACGCACACACACACACACACACAGACGTACTCTTTCAGTGCGCGTGTTAAGCCGTTACTATCAATAGGCTCGCTTCCGGTGTGGTAACCATGTGCATAGCCTTACGAAAAAAGGCTGTTAGCTCACTGGGCCATTGGATCAACTGATGCGTAGCAATAACACCAGAAGCATGCACAGAATAGTTTAGCCTATTATGGATGTGGTACCATAACTTGAGGCAGGCGCTGAGTTTGCTTTGTGCACGCCAGGTCATACTTGCATGGGTGTTTAAATATGCCCACGTTCTCCTGGCTGTTCAGAACATAAATATCGTTATACGATCAGGAAGCAGAACGTCCCCACCCCACAAGTACACGTCAATTCAATTATTTAGCAATCATTTTTTTCCTTCAAAGATTATAATACACAAGTAGACAGCGATGTCTCCAATGTTTTGACCAAGACAGTGTGCACTATTTGCACCACGAAGCCATCCGTTGTCAGCTTGCCCTGAAAGCAAACCGTCCTGGAATACGCAGCGTGGATGCTGAATGTTCGTTCATGAGAACGATCCGTGCCCTTCGGTTTGCGTACAGTACGGATGCGCAGTTGTGCACGGAAATTCATGTTACGTTATTAATGCTTCCATTACGGGTGTGTATTTGTTCACAAAAATCCGCATGACGTCATCCATGTGCACATCACGGGTGTGCATTAGTTCACATAATCTCTTGTGACATCATCCAATTTGTTATGACCGCGTGGTGAATATTCACCAAGTACTTGACAATGAGTTGTGTTATTAGATGTCGACTTGATGTCTCAGAAAACAACTCGTTCTCCACGGTTAAGCTATTCGTGGACTGAGATTCTTTATTGTATAATTCAGATGTCAGCCAGTGGCAGATTCTCGCAGCGTTCTCATCGCACATTACTGCTCTTTGGTTATTTCTTGATGCTCTTGTACCACAAACGTGCTCTCGTTGTGGTGGAGACAAGACTCCCATGTGTCCGAGGCAGTGATGGAGCCGAAACCAATGATAACCATCCATGCTATACAAAAACTAGTGCCATCATTGGCTTAGCTTGAACAAAATATGCCTTGGTATCAGTGCTTGGACGCGCAACAGGTTTCATTTTGCTAATTCACGGCACCTAAGGGGGTTAGATTGTCCCTGAAGGCAGGCGTGTGTTTGAGGAAGGAGCTCACCCGCAGTGAGCTTGGCTAGTACTGAGACATCGATCAACTGTCCTATGTTCCCGAAGGAATACTATTTTCATCCTGCAGGTGGAAGTTCTGCACTTGTTGCACTGCACTGCACTGCACTTCTGCACACAAGTTGCCTATTAATAACGTTGCAACTTGGCCAGTACTACTGAGCTAAAGTAGTTCGCACCTGAACCGATAAATCAACGTTAAAATAACCTGGGTGCACCCTTAGTATTTCGTTGATTCATATGTTTATGTATATATATATATATATATATATATATATATATATATATATATATATATATATATATATATACACACACACATATATATATATATATATATATATATATATATATATATATATATATATATATATATATATATATATATATATATATGTAGTTTCTTGATTCCGTGCTTGGTACACAAATGTGTGATGTGTCCACAAAAGGTGGATGTTCATGCCTGTGTTGCTCCTAATGTCGGTGTTTGATGGTGCTTCGATTGTCGGGATTTCAGCATTTTGGATATGCTATTCCAAAATTACGCACAATTTACAGCTTGGTGAGTAACACCAGCTGAATTATGAATGACACCCATGAACATCTGTGAATTATGGTGACATAATATATTATTTGCATCAAGTATGACAAATAAAACAAGTATTTCTAAATGAGCACGGAAACGATCCAAGCAGAATGGAGAAACCCATGTCTTCAACCGAGCCCAGCGATGTTTAACTATCTCACTACAACAACTAGATATCTCTTTGAATGGTGTAGTCGATCAGTTATCCCATGATCCAACTGTTCGAGGACATAATACCTACTCGATAAGGATACCTTCCTAAATGTGCATATAGCTTGCAATTCTTCACAGTGAAGGCTGTCCGAGTAACCGACCGATTATTTGATTACGCTAGCATTGTCCCTCAGTTCATCCTACCTGCACTGGGAAGGACCCACCTGTACTGTCGTGCAGCAGTGACTTGCGTGGTGATATGTTTGGATCAATACTTGTGTGCGTGATCAGACTATATGAGGACGTAATCTAATGTCAGATGGTTGTGCCTTATTGCTAGTAGTGGTATTCGAGCTTTTCCTGGAATGCTGAGGTATCAGGGTATCGCTCGCACCATTGGTAGAGGTGAACTAGATGTCCAATTCCTCGACATTCGGGGTATTTTAGAAGTATGAAATCAAGCAGTACGCTCAGACCCGTTTCACATTTACAAGCTCAATATAATCACTTAACCTCTCTTTCATATCCTTGAAGATAAACACACGCATTTTTCGTCACATCATTGTCTGCTTGGTTTCAGTATTACAAATGTTTTGGCTATATCTTAGGCTACAGGACGCGATTGAAATAAATTTGTATAACCAATGTACTGTGAAGTTCATACCTCCTTTTATGCTAACCTGTAATGAGTACTTTTGTTTTGGTAATTTAGCGTCGAAAAGCCTATTTTGTAATCATCAGGTAAAAACAAATAACAACTAAACTGCAGATTCAATGGGATGACGGAAAACAAATGCATTTTAACGTTTTTATAAACTTGGTGCTGGTTTCGAGGTGTGCGGTTGTTTGTTCAGCACTTCCCTCCATTGCGCTCAGTCACTGTGGATGTGTTTGACATGTTCCACCCACATTTTACAGGAGGCCGTGAATGTTGTTTTTTTTCCAACTAACGAAAACTATGTGAAATAATGAAAAATACCGAAAACTCCAGTGTTCACCACTGGTTATTGCTTTGTACCAGATTTGAATAGATTTGAGAGAAAACTACAAAAATAGGTGACCGAAAGATCAGCGTGGCCTTTCTATTTGCACAATAATTCGATTTATTCACTTTCAGCAAACCACGTCGAGTTACGCCCCTTTGATGGAAATTGAAGCGAGAGCAACCGGGCCTCGCGTTCAGTCGATATCGCTTCAGGATCGCCATCTAATAATTCAAACTAACCGTTGACCTAGAAGGTTGACCTTGACATGTATCGATTTGAAATGTTGCACGATGGTTCACCACAGCTTACCATATTTGGGCATGTTTTGGTGAAAAGGAAAACATGAGAGGCAACCAAAGAAACCGGTTTATGTTGAACTTTGACCGTTGAAGTGGTAACGCGAGACATATGTAGCTCCTTCCAGCGTGTTCAAACAAGCAGACACATTTGTGGTGAATGATTCGAACGATCATAAGCCCGTCGCTGAATGCCGATGTCAATACGAATACGCCTCTGGCGAACTCGTCGCTGAATACGAAAACGAATACGACGTTAAGTTAAGATAAGTGCCTAAGGCTGCCCATTACTTACCTCAGTGGTCTTGAGGATACAAAAGGACATCCCTAGACTCGCATTTGTTCAAGGTATATCAATATGTGAGTAGATTGAGATGGGGGACATGCCCTCCCCCCAGTGGTTACACCTATGGCCACAACCACAGCCACAGCCGCAGCCATAGCCAAAGCCACAGCCACAGCCACAGCCACAGGCACAGCCACAGCCACAGCCATAGCCACAGCCACATCCACCGCCACAGCCACAGCCGCAGTCATAGCGACAGCCGCAGCCACGGCCGCAACCATAGCCATAGCCACAACTACAGCCGTAATCGCAGCAGCAGCACCAGTAGCGGCAGCAGCAGCAGCAGCAGCAGCAGCAGCAGCAGCAGCAGCAGCAGCAGCAGCAGCAGCAGCAGCAGCAGCAGCAGTAGCAGTAGCAGAAATGTCGCCAGCCGCAGCCGGGGAAAGCGCAGAAATAAAGCATGCCTGTTGTATATATGAACTGCTGTCAGCAAATATTCGAATAAAGCGACCTTCGAGATAAAACAGAGACTGACTTTGACAAGACATTTGCTTAAAGATGACTTGCAATTTAATTTCTACTGCATCCCAAACATCGCCCTACTCAAATTGGCTTATGCAGTTAATGTTGCAGCCTGCGGTTAATTAAGTTCTTATTGCATTAGCAGAAGTGCCTCGCCGTAACCGACATCAATTTCTTGTATCTGTGTGTCTTTATGTATATGACCTCGTGATTACGTAGCCTTAATGAAGATATACCGATCACCTCCAGAACTCTACTGTCCAAACATCCAAGCCATGTGATTCGTGAAACTGTCCGTCCTGGCTGCCACAAAGCTGTCTTTTCTGACTGTCACAGATCTGTCTGACCTGACCTCCGAGAACTGTCAACTGACTGCCACATTATCGCCTTTTCTGACTATCACGCAACTGTCAGTCCGGACAGTCACAAAGCTATCTGAATGTATCTCACGAGACTGTCCGACCTGACCGTCCATAATTGTCTGTTCTGACCAAGACTGTCCTGACTGTCATCGTACTGTCTGACCTGACCATCCAGAATTGTCTGTTCTGACCAGGACTGTCCTGACTGTTATCGTACTGTCTGACCTGACCATCCAGAATTGTCTGTTCTGACCAGGACTGTCCTGACTGTCACCGTACTGTCTGACCTGACCGTCCAGGCTGTCCCAGAACTGTGCCAGGGCTCTTTCAGAACTGGCTTGGCTTTGAAACCGTCCTTGTGGTTATGCCAGGACACGGTCTCACAGGATGGTAGGTGAGACGGTTAGTTTTCTTGTGGAATAGAGGTCATTGCTTACTTTTATCAAATTACCGTGCACACTATCTGGGACCATTGCTTGTTGCTCTTTGTTGATCACGCACACTCGAGCGAACGTTGTTCTACAACACTGGCTTCACAACGCTCGATTCCGATCCAAATATCAGGTCCACCACAAGATTAGATCTGTATGAATGTTTGGAGCACACCGCTGCAAAACAGCGGAATTGGCTACTTTGACCCTGCACAAGAGAAGAGTTCCCATCTTCCCAAAGCAAGCCACGCAAAAACATCACCTCCAGATTGCCTTAGCGTCTACAGGCCAGTTTCACCATGGTTGTCTGGCTCTGTCGTCCGCTGGTCGCTCTGTGTTTGCGGCGTTCTCGCGTTGGCCGCTTGTCGCTTCTGGCGACTTCGTCTGCTGGTCCCTCCACGTTTCATCCAGCTGGGAGTGGTAGACATGATCGAGTTCAGTGCGTCATCCGCGATCGGTATGTCGTGTCGGTCGGAGCCGTCCATCTGTCTCCATCTCAGTCCGGCCACTGAGCCGCCCACAACAACTTTCTGGTCCGCCTGGCCGCCCACAGCAGCCTTCTGGACCACCCAGCCGCCCACAACAGCCTTCCGGGCCACCCAGCCGCCCACAACAGCCTTCTGGGCCACCCGCCGCCTACTGCAGCCTTCTGGGCAGTCTAGTCGCCTACGGCAGCCTTCTGAGCAGTCTAGTCGCTTACGGCAGCCTTCTGGGAAGTCTAGTCGCCCACAGCCGCCTTCTGGGTCGTCCAGCCGCCCACAGTAGCTTTATAGACTGTCCAGCCACCCACGGCAACATTCTTAGCCCCCCAACCGCCCAAATAATCACCCTGTGTAACGGCCCAGAGGGGCATTCCGGGCCGCCAAACCGATCAGGACGGTCGCCGCTGTCTCTCAACTGTCTAGGACAGACTTTTAGACCGTCACGGACCTCTGAAATTGCCGTCTGGATCGTCATTGGCTCCGGTGCAGATAATCGACTGCCGACCCGTGCTTTTTGTTTGGTTTGACATGCTGTAGTCCTGGCGTGCCATCCAGACGGCGCTGCAAGTGTGGCACGGCGCCGCTGATGTAGCGTTTTGCTTTGGCGTTGTGTACGCTGGCTTGGCTGAAGTTCCATTGTAGTTGTGTTTCTGGTCCGTGGTGATAGCTGACACAGCCATGTACGGTGCGCATCTCTGGCATGACGGCATGACAGCGTGGCATGCTGGCGTGACATGCTGGCGCGATATGCTGGCGTGATATGCTGGCGTGACATGCCGGCGTGATATGCTGGCGCGATATACTGGCGCGATATGCTGGCGCGATATGCTGGCGTGGCATGCTGGCGCGATATGCTGGCGCGATATGCTGGCGCAATATGCTGGCGCGATATGCTGGCGCGATATGCTGGCGTGGCATGCTGGTTTGTCATGCTATGGCTTGACATTCACACTAACGTGCCTTTGAGTATCATGGGCCCTCGTCATGAAGCACGTTTTTCCACTTTTTATCTTCAGATCTTCATATCTATTCAAACACCCATGAAAAAGTTTGACAAAGGGGTTAGTCGTTGCGATAAACTTACATGCACAAAATGTTAGTGCAGCAGATGACATAAACTAGATCAGTAGATATAAGTTTATGAAGTAGTATCAGTTTATGTGAGACCACTGCATGTTGCAGCATGCAGTGGTCTCACGATGACTGCAGGCTGCAACAGAAGCAAATGATTGGACACATTTCAACGATACGTTGCTGAAGTATCGTCCATATGACAGTATCATCAACGGCAGTACATGCCCCATCAGGCAGACGAGTCGCATCCGGTCAGTCGACGTCAAGCAAGATTACGTACTCAAAGCTAAGGGGAATAAATGATTTGCATTTGGCCAATGACGATAGGAAGAACCCATCTTTAGTCCATATGTGTGTATATATATCTTCTAACTTTCATGGGATCCGTACTAGTTGTGAACCAGTCACAACAAGTGTGATGACTAGCTATGAACTGGCTGAGATTCAGTGCTCAAGATATACGACGCTTTGCCGCATTTCCCCACCCCGAAATCGCACTCGCAGTAGCGTTGGTAGTATCTTACGCACACACTTGAAGTTACACACACATACACACACACACACACACATACACCTACACACACACACACACACACACACACACACACACACACACACACACACACACACACACACACACACACACTTATATATATATATATATATATGAAAATATTAACGTACATGCACATATATATCTATATATATATATATATATATATATGTGTATGTACATTAATATATTCATATATATAAGTGTGTGTGTATGTGTGTGTGTATGTGTATATATATATATATATACACACATATATATATATATATATATATATATATGTATATATGGATGCATACACACATACACATAGATGTATGCATACATCAACACAGCGGTCCTGCCACTTCCGGTAGAATGGCCATTCTACCACCCGACATTCACTGCCGACGGGACGCCCAATCGGGCGACAAGCTGCCTACAGTAATGCCTCTCGTGGTGAATCTAGCCGCAGATGTTTCATTTTTAAGTGACGAGAAACGCGTGGTGTTCAACTGCATCAACTTAATTGATAGTAAGCAGAGTACCATCTGCATGTTGCCTTCTGTCTGCGCTTATGCCATCTGTCAGCGCTTATGCAGTGCCCTTTATCATGTACTGGCAGCCGGCGTCCATGGCCGGATATGGAAAAGGGGTCGGAATAAAATGTTGTTTTGTGCTGCAAAAACCAGATATGCTTCCCAGATACATGTGTCCCAAGCCTAATGTCGGTGCTGACGCGAAGCGACTCAGAAGAACCAATCTTCTTGCTGGTGATGGAAAGCTCCAGAAGTGAATACAAGCCGGTTTGCAATGCGTTTTTTTTTATTGAAACCGCACTCGCGTCAAGAAGACACATTTGAACATATTTCAAGCTTCTTTAGCACATAGTGGGGATTTTGCTGGTGACAACTACCACAGAATATCGGGGCTATGCTTGGAGGTACACCTACACACGTGGTTAATTTGCCCGTTCTCCAGCAGTTTAATCTAGTTGGCTGTACACACACCCTATACTTCACCTTTGCATCGAATGCATAGTGAAAGCTCGGGGTATAATCGGGACGAATAAGTACTTGCTCCATGAATCGATGTAGCTGTGTCACGTGGAGCCACACTTTCCTGCCAACACAGATAATATGCTGCCTTGGTCTGTCATCCATCAGCGATAATAGAAATGTTCGTTTAAGAAGCATGCTCTTCACCGCTGACTTTCTTGGTGTTGGAAGCCATGAGATGATTAGTATAGAAAAAGTATTTCGATTGGTTTCATGTCTATTGAAGATCAACTGGTCGTCATTATTTGTCTGGTGTAGCAATTGACAAAAATGAGATGGTTTGCCAAATAACAGCGCCATAAACAATGTTTGAAATAATATTCAGGACAGTGGAACATTGAAATAAGAAGGCCGATCCCGCAAAAGTCACGGTCCTGTTTCAGTTTATTTTTGTTATCCCTCAAATCAATAATGTATGGCAAGATAAATAGAATCAATGCATAAAGACATTGCTTGGCTAACTGTGGGTAGCGTTCCATGGAGAATGATATGTGGGAATGGTGTTCATGTTGTGCATATCATGATCAAGACACGAAGGCATGGTGTGTGTAACTGAATTTAAATTGAAACGTGGGAATTCTATCGATCATATAGTCCTCGTTCCATCGTCAAAGAGCAGAATCAGCGAAGGTCTGCTATAGTTGCCAGTCACTGCTGAGCGATTGCGCCGCCCGCAGCCAGCATGGAGAACATGTCCACGCCGATCGAAGAAATCATCCACCGACTTATCAAGCGCATCCTGTCCGAATGCAAGGAGGCCGGCGCGCACGCCACCGACACGCTCGCCGCCTTCACGATCAAGGCGGTGCTGCTGGACCGACGGCACGCCTGCCTGCTGGAGCACCTGCGTCGCGAGACGGACGGCGACCGGCTGGTGGCGCTCTGCGTGCAGCGGCTCACCGACCGGCGCTCGCCCGCCGGCCAGCTCATCCGCATGCAGGTGTTCTTCGAGACGAGCTACCTGTCGCGCGGCGAGGTGCTGGCCGACCACGGCCGCACGCAGGAGGCGCGCCTGGCGCCGCTGCTGGACGACATCGGGGCGG
This sequence comes from Imbricaverruca yamaguchii, assembly GCA_034440575.1. Classification (NCBI taxonomy): domain Eukaryota; kingdom Metazoa; phylum Arthropoda; class Thecostraca; family Neoverrucidae; genus Imbricaverruca; species Imbricaverruca yamaguchii. Next base: position 1,674,623 of record JAOTOL010001650.1, on the reverse strand, counting down.
CGCCGGCCGGGGGCGACCGCCAGCAGCTGGAGCTGCTCTACCGGCGCCTGGTGGCCTTCACGGTGCTGGCGCACGGGCTCGGCGAGCCGAGCGACGACGCCGTCGAGCGCGAGGCGACGGCCGCCCTGCGCAGCGTGTTTCCGCCGGCCGAGCTGGGCAACTTCCTGGCGCTGCCGGCCGCCGAGCGGCACGTCCAGCTGGCCGAGCTGGCCGACATCGTGGCCGGCGTGCGGCTCTTCAACCGCGACGCCGGCCGCGGCGGCGTTGGCATCGAAGACCTGGGCGGCCTGCTGGAGAGCGCCGTCGGCGCCACGCGCGCCAGCGTCGACGACCGGCTGCGCCACTGCTCGCTCATGGCGGCACGGTACAATGCGCTCGTCCGCCGCCACGCCGCCGATACCGACGATGCCGACGATGCCCCCGACGCCGCCGACGCCACCAACTCCGCCGACACAGGTGAGGACGTGCCGACGGCGGGAGCCACCGACGAGGAGAGCCTGTCGGCGGAGTTCGTGCGGCTCTGCTGCGAGATGACTGCGCACTATCGCCAGCTGGAGCTGTACCTGCGCCTGCTGCTGGGCGACATCGGCCGGGTGGCCGCCCAGCTGATCCATCTGCAGGAGGCAATGGCGCGCCTGCTGCGACGGCTGCACGCGATCATCGACGTGAGCGCGGCCGTGCCTGCCGACCAGGTGCTGCCGTTGTTCGTCGACGTGGCCGACGCGTGGCGCGGCCTGCAGGTGGAGACGGTGTGTCTGAGCACCATCAGCACGCTGCACACGCAGCTGGAGACGTTCATGCAGCTGTACGACACGGAGGACGTGGTGCCGCGCGCCTGGCTGGACGAGCGGCTGCGCGGCCTGGAGCTCGTTACCGACGCCGACGAGGTCGAGCGCAACAGGGGCGTCGCCGTCGCGCAGACGGACGACATGCAGGCTCGGATCCTGCCCGTCGACCGGCTGAAGAACTACGCGAAGCTGCCGATCCAGTACAACCGGCTGTGCCCTCGGGCGCTGATCGACGGCGGCGGCCAGCTGCTGGTGGGCGACAGCGCGCTGGGCGTGGCGTTCCACGGCGGCCGCTACTTCGTGTGCAGCTCGCCAGAGGCGCTGGCGGCGTTCGCGGCGGCGCCGCAGCGGTACGTGGCGGCGGTGGAGGAGCGCGCGCGCCGCCACCCGGAGCTGATCCACCTGCTGGCGCTGGAGCACGCGATGGCGGGTGACGAGGCGGCGCCGGCGCCGGCGCCCGTCCTGCTGGCCGACGCCGCCATGCAGACGGAGCTGCACGCGCCGCCCACGCCGTTCGAGCCCGACTTCAGCTGGAACGAGTGGCAGATGCGGCGGCGCGCGCTGCTGCTGGCCGACCTGCGCGGCCGGCGCACCAGCGCCGTGCAGACGGAGCGCAGCCACCTGCGGCGCGACTCGACCAGCCAGGTGTACGCCGCCGCCGGCACGGGCACGCAGACCAGGCGCGACGACTGCACCAAGGTGCCGCAGCCGCAGCGCTACCTGTACGGCCTCAGGGGTCAGCCGGATGCCGTACACGGCACGGTCGATCTCACGCCCACCATTGAGGAGGAGTGACGTCACATGCGACACCGTCGACCTCACGCCCACCATTGAGGAGTGACGTCACATGCGACACCGTCGATCTCACGCCCACCATTGAGAAGAAGTGACGTCACATGCGACACCGTCGATCTCACGCCCACCATTGAGGAGTGACGGCACATGCGACACCGTCGATCTCACGCCCACCATTGAGAAGAAGTGACGTCACATGCGACACCGTCGACCTCACGCCCACCATTGAGGAGGAGTGACGCCACACACGGCAAGGTCAACCTCACGTCCGGCATTGAGGATGAGTGACGTCACATGCGACACCGTCGACCTCACGCTTTGTATTCTACTCTGTAAGTGCACAGACTGATGGCATTGCGCCATGTGGGTAGAAAGGGAACTGCAAGGGAAACATTCGGTACTGAAACCATACATATGCAAACAATAAACGCAGAGTTGAAATTGTTTTGATCATGACATGAAACGCTGCTGTCAATGTGAAACATCCATTCAATTAGCCTGAGACTATTTCCGCGTAATTGCTACTAAAAGTATATGAAATATGATCTATTCAGCCTCAAAAGTTCCCAATGCTTCACCTAGCTTAGCCCTTTCTCAATGTTTCCGGAACTACCTGCTTACACCCTCTCTGGAGGGGGCAGAACGCGCGAACGCCTCCTGTTTCTCAACGATATCTCACAAACTTGCGGTGATGTTGTATACACATGATGTGGTATGCAATCGGAGGACTTCGTAAAATGTTGATAATCACATCATATGGTGACCTTGAATCACCACCTAACATTCAAGGTCATCAAGGTTACTTAGATGCGATGGTGTGGCGGTGTGGTGCGGCGGTGTGGTGTGGCGGTGTGGTGTGGCGGCCGACTCGATCACATTTGATCCGGAAAGCATTGGTCTAGAGTCATCAAATGCATGCTGAAGCGGGATCTCTAAAGCTGGACCGCGACATCAAATTGCGTGCTTCTTTTGTGCATCATTTCGTTTCGCCGAAACCTCGAATAGCCATCAATTAATCTCACTTGTTGCACTGAGGTAGCATTGCGGGATGTACTATGGTGATTAACGACTCGTCGTAGGTCATAGGTCACTAATATGTTTAATTACATTCGAGGTCATTGTTCCAACTTAACCTCAGGTGACCTTTTAGGTTTCTGAGTCACCATCGAAGGAATGTTGTAAGCTGGAGCCAATTTCCAGCTTCAGCAATAGATACAAGAAACTAGTGTTTTGGGGTACTATTTGGAAGTTCGAGGTCAGCGTCTGGATCTCATCTGCCCCTTGACATACGGGCAAATGTTATAGCGATAATGTCCTCAGATAATGAGAAACGTGATGGTGAATACGTGAAGCACGTATATTTTATTTGGGTAACACCGAAAGCAGTTAAACGTGAAATGAGTCAGCGTGAAAACCGTCGCGTTTTATGGAGTATTGGAATTTTAGATAGTCTGCAAGGTCAAGCAGGAACTCCAAGTATACAGATCGATTACTAATCGCAAGGCCTCATTATGGGCAACTCTCCGTTCGAAAACGCTAGAGGGTCGCAAGCCCTGCGCTACGAATAGAAACAAAATACCGTGCATAGGCGAGAGTGGTGCATGGGCCAGCGTTAGCCCGCCACCTTTTGATGTGGTTTGCCACCAACGGCTTTCTAGGAGTCATCCTCCTCCCCCAATACCTGAGGCGCTAACGACGGATTAGAAAGAAAAAATCAGCGGCAACGGCAGCGTGCGCATTGATCTTCCCGCTGAACCTCAGGTGCCCTGGGCTATCTTATCCCAGAGCACTCTTTTCCATTTGATGTATGCCGCGTTAGATCTGACGTCGTAGGTGATGCCATCAATCCCTCAAAGATATTAAAATTGTATGCTAAATTCGTAATTCAATAGCTCGCGCCGAAGTGGCCGCATATATTACAAACCTGCACCAACCAAGTCTACAAAAGCAAATTCATCAATGTGTTCATTCAATGTGAATGTGCTAAATGTGTGGCAGGTTTTATATGGATGGAAGGTGTTAAATGTTTGGAAGGTCCTTAATACCGCTAATGGAGGCAAGCGAGATTGTTTCAGCTCATTTAAGTTTAATTATGTACGTGTAACGTTGTAGCATGTTTGCTGTATTGTAGCATGTGTGTAGCATTGCAGCGTGTGTGAAGCGTTGTAACGTGTGTGTAGCATTGTAGCGTGTGTGCGGCGTTGTAGTGTATGTGTAGCGCTGTAGCATGTGTGTAGAATCCAATTATTAGCTTGATATAGCGATCTGGTTTGAGGATGACTCATTTATCACCATTTCGTGTGTAATCATGTCTACCGTTGGACTATGCCCATAGGCTCAGACACAGGCGGGACGCATCTCTCCCAACTGGCAGATGAGGGGGGGGGGATATTCCCGTCAATTTTTGTGTGGCGTATGGTCCAATATGAAAACCGTATATTGCAGGTGGATATGGCCGAAACATTTCATCATGTGAAGTTCTTCATCCGCTCTATGGACTATGCTAGGAAATGGTAGCCTTGTTGATGCTCAAAAATGATGTGGATCGAAGAAGTTATGCAAGACTGCATCGCCAGCTCTACTCTGGGTAATCTCTCTCCCCCTCTCTCTCTCCGTCTCTCTCTCTATCTCCCTCTCTCCCGCTCTCTATCTCTATCTCTATCGCTAGCTCTATGTCTCTACGATTTTAAGTGGTGAAGTTGTGAAGTTTCAGGTGTGAAGTTTTGGGCACTGGGGAGTGATTTTTTAGGAGCCCGGTACAATTTTTCCAAACCCCGGCGCGAAACTGGGGGGCCCCACAACCTCTCAAGGTGGAGAGGGGGCGGCTGTGCTTTTTGCCCACCCCTTCGGCACGCCCACTGATGGCAATACACTTTCTGAGCTCAGACCTTCTGGCCGTGGTCCTGACTGTAGCACCTATAGTCGTAGACGTACTGACCGCGTGCCTTCAGATCGTCGTCCTTCGAACCTTGAGCTTTCTGGCCATCGTCTTTTCATCGTAGTCCCTATGACACTAAACCTATTTTAGGCCTACTCCGGACTGTAGGCCTTCTGGCTGTAGTACTTCTGATCGTAAATCTTGTAAGCGGTTCCGATGCGGCAATTCTCCGCGACGAAGCTTGTTTTTGTCGAAGGGATTTCGTCAATGTTTTAGTCGTGTACATACCAAGGGCGATCCGAGGTACTGAAATTGATTGAGACAGAGTTACACCTGCACCCCTTTACAAAGCCCATCGGATTTCGGCCACCTTGTTTCTTGGTTGCCAAAATTAGGACGTAACCCCCCCCCCCACCCAAAAAAAACACTTTCGGACGTTAGTACCTCTTTTCAAGACCTTTCGGTTCCGCGTATGACCACTTTCACACTAGGGTGAGACAAGGCAATTTATTCACAGATTAAAGCGAAATTACCGAGGCTTACCTTTTGCAAACAGCCTTCCTGACACCCATCAAGTTGTCAAGCATTTTCAACAGCTTCGTTGCATTTGATCTCCATTTGTAGATGTAATAAAGGTATGCCATGGAATGCTATGTGAACATCAATGACCGGGCCCCTGAAAATCACGGTGAAAGCCACCAAATGCCACGCAAAGCCCCTGAAAATAATACTAGTATCCCAAAAGGTCGGACCGGGGCTCCTGAAAGTCACTCCGTGCCCCAAGCGGTTACGCCCGGACCCAAAAGTCACATATGGCTCAGAATAATAAATCCCAACTTTTGAAAAGTCACTGTGGCTCTAGAAATTCGGCTAAAACCCCACAAATGTCGTTGGGCAAAAACATGTCAAAAACACAGTCCTAAAGAAATGTTATACTAACAACCGGTCCTTTCGAAAGAAAAAAATAGTTGGCCGAAATCTGGTGACTATTTAAAAAGAACCCTGCAACCCATCTCGGGTTGCAGGTCTCTTGAAAGCCTAGCTTGAAGGTGCTACCAAGCTAGGAATACACCAGAGTGGTGAGCTTCAGGACATTTTCCGAAGTGCTATCTGCGGCGGAAGCAGCACCCGCGGCGTGCTTCTTGCACAGCCGGCACTGCCACTTAACACGGCGACTGTTCGCGAGATCGCGGTATGAGGCTTGAATTTTCAACGAAATACGTGTTTTCGATAGGATAAGGGAGGATCAAGCAAGATTGCGGGGCTGGTATTTCTTTGTTGTTGTTTAGGTTTGTCCAGGCACCACGCCATGCAATTCTGATGCGATCCATGGTCGCTGATGCAGCAATGAATCCAATGGTAAGGCAAGCTGTTTGAAAAACAAAAGCGCCGATGTTCAGCGATGTCGCTCGTCGCTGGTATTGAATGATGGAACGTAGTATTCCGCCATTTCGTGGCCTTCACCATGCTACTTTTCTAATCGTGCAGTTGTCCGGTTATCTTCCACGTTTGCGCTAGCGGTTGGCGCCATTATGGATGAGATGCGAGTCGCTGTTTACTAGCCCTGGTACATACCGGTTTCAGCCATACCAGCCAGTTCCACCAATACCAGCCCTGTTTACCAGTTCAGGTAAACGACGACTGGGGAACCTGAACTTGGCACACTGGAATACAAATTTGAATTCGAACTTGTGAGCAAAAATCCGTTTTTTTCTGGCAGAAGTCCTAGGTAGATATGTTCGTTGCACGTCCTCCGCCGAAACTCCTCAGATGGGTTCGTAACGTTGCTCCGTGAGATGTCCGCCTGTCCATGCAAAACACACCCAACAGTTCGCAATTTTCCATGTACTTCTTGATGCCCAAGCATGTCTCGATGGTATGGGCAACATTAGCAACATACTGGCGTGAGACCACGTGTCATCTGACAGACTTCTGCGAGCTTGACGATTGTAAGCTTTATGTGAGCTTGACCACGATTGTAAACTTTACAACTGGTGCTGATTGAACGCCATGAAACAGAATCTAAAAATGTATATCACTTAGGAAAATCAGCGCCCTCAAAAGATTCAGCTAGAAAGCTCGCCATTTGCCAGCACCAGTGGCATGGAGCTGCAGCGCCAGCACCAGTACCAGTGACGGTACCGCTGCCAGCACTAGTTACATCACCGTTGTCAGCACCAGTGACAGCACCGGTACCAGAACCAGTGACATGAAACTGCAACACCAGCACCAGTGACGGCACCGCTGCCAGCACTAGATGCATCACCGTTGTCAGCACCAGTGACAGCACCGCTGCCAGAACCAGTCACTTGGAACGGCAGCATCAGCACCAATGACAGCACCACTGCCAACACCAGTGACACGGAACTGCAGCATCAGCACAAATGACAGCACCACTGCCAACACCAGTGACATGGAACTGTAGCATCAACACCAGTGACACGGAACTGTAGCATCAACACCAGTGACACGGAACTGTAGCATCAACACCAGTGACACGGAACTGTAGCATCAACACCAGTGACAGCACCGCTGCCAGCACCAGTGGCACCGAGCTGCCGTCCGCTTCAGTTGTGGCCAATGCTGACGGCAGATACCGATTTCCTCACGCCGACAATGGCACTCGACACGCCGTTTTCTCCGGTCGAGAAGTTGCCGGCGCTTTGCCGCCACGTCGGCCTGGTGGCGAAAGTTTTAGCGCGTGTCCAGAATGCCACTGGACAGTGGCACACCCCGGCAGGTGGTCACACCCCCATCGGCAGTCAGAACCCGGCAGCCAATAGCGGCTGGCACTGAATGCATCGCGAGGCTGCTTTGATGTTGAACAGGTCGGCAGCATGCGTCGTCAGTTGCTTCAGCAAGGTGGAACAAAGTGCTGGTTTATTTATTCAACAACTAATAGATTTCTAGCTTCCTTGGCAATACATTCTGAATGCAGCGCCTTGAACATAGCGTACATGATTTGTCACACAGTGACATGCCTATATATATATATATATATATATATATATATATATATATATATATATATATATATATATATATATACAGACACAATTCTGCATGCTGTTTCCACACACGAACGCACTGTCAACAGACGAAATGAGAGCCTGTCAAAGACTCACACCAACACAAAGTATACTGTATTATCCAATGAATGATATATATATATATATATATATATATATATATATATATATATAACTGTTGTGTATCAAATAAGTCAGTGAAAACACCCTTCGTAAAACGGTTCGCAAATATTTGTCATTATTCAGTCTTATGACGAGTCGTGTGGTTTGATAGCTACAAGATAGACACTGAAGTTTGCCAATCTGCAGCTATTAACACGGGCTGACGACAAATAGCTGGGGAGTGGCTGGTTTCATCGCAGTCCTTGCAATGCTGGAGCTGATTGGATGTCATTCACGCTGCCAACGGCGCAATGACTGCATGTCCCCCGGGGAAACTGAGTGGAAAAAGCCGGGACGTTGATGCTGCTGATAGCTGGATTCCGCTCGGCTATCAGCAGCCAAGTTAAGCCATAAACTGGCGCTGTGCGGTGGTTAAGCCTCGCTGTTATCTGCTGTGTATACAGGCGGCATGGTTACGTATGGCAGCGGCTCAGACAGATATAGTGCATGTCGTATTACCCGGTGGCAGCAGCTTGATTGCGGCAGCCGAGTTGGCTCTCCGAGCTGGAAAACGGCCAGAGATGCCTGACCACATCATGCTGTCGCTCGAGCTGCAGCTGCCAGCTGGCTGCTGGCTGCTGGCTGAGCCGGCAGCTGAGTTGCAGCAGCTGGCTATCCGCCTTGGTTGGTTGGTTATTGGTTTTACGACACATCTCGACCGTTGAGTCATGTAACGTCGCCAATCTCTCACGCCGATTGGTCGAGGGCGAAGAGTAGCGACAGGTGAGATTCGAACCCACAACCTTTCGATTGTGAGACGAGCGACTTACCCCTAGGCTACTCGTCCCCCTGGTTATCCGCCTCACACTAGGGATGTGACTGTTGTTGTGTATTGGGTGGTTTACGACGCACTTTATGCAGATTCACGGCTAATTGCTCCGCCAACACTGCTTCGCTGGTGGGCCGCGGGATTGGGAAATGTCCTGAGCGGTGAGAGTGTTGAACCCGGGACCTTTGGTATGTACCCGGAGTTCAACACCATAACCACTCAGCCATTCCCGCGCCAGGGACGTGACTGGATAATCTGGCCTGTCTACCGGAGCCTGCAGCTCAGCAGGAAGGTCACCTCACAGTTGGGAGGTGACTGGATCATCTGGCCTGTCTACCGGAGCCTGCAGCTCAGCAGGAAGGCCACCTCACAGTTGGGACGTGACTGGATCATCTGGCCTGTCTACCGGAGCCTGCGGTACAGCAGGAAGGCCACCTCACAGTTGGGAGGTGACTGGATAATCTGGCCTGTCTACCGGAGCCTGCAGCTCAGCAGGAAGGCCACCTCACAGTTGGGAGGTGACTGGATAATCTGGCCTGTCTACCGGAGCCTGCAGCACAGCAGGAAGGCCACCTCACAGTTGGGAGGTGACTGGATAATCTGGCCTGTCTACCGGAGCCTGCAGCACAGCAGGAAGGCCACCTCACAGTTGGGAGGTGACTGGATCATCTGGCCTGTCTACCGGAGCCTGCAGCTCAGCAGGAAGGCCACCTCACAGTTGGGAGGTGACTGGATCATCTGGCCTGTCTACCGGAGCCTGCAGCACAGCAGGAAGGCCACCTCACAGTTGGGACGTGACTGGATCATCTGGCCTGTCTACCGCAGCCTGCAGCACAGCAGGAAGGCCACCTCACAGTTGGGACGTGACTGGATAATCTGGCCTGTCTACCGGAGCCTGCAGCTCAGCAGGAAGGCCGTCCCCGGTGCGGTACCAGAGCATAATATAGAGTGCGTTGTCACCCCGTTCCTTACTTGTAGCCCTGCTCGGGTAAAATCCATTGTTTAATACAACGAAGAATGGCTCTTAAGTGCTCCTGGGTTTTAGACATTGCATGAGACGAAATGTACGACCCTCAATATACCAGGAGGTGCTGAGTTTACATGAAAAGTAGCGTTAGGGATTATGCTATATTACTCAACGTTTCGGCCAGGGGCCATCGTCAAAAGTGACGATGGCCCCTGGACGATGGCCCCTCTCCTGACGATGGCCCCTAGCCGAAACGTTGAGTAATATAGCATAATCCCTAACGCTACTTTTGATGTAAACTCAGCACCTCCTGGTATATTGAGGGTCGTACATTTCGTCTCACGCAACGGGTAAAATCCGTTGAATCGAACTATTTGCAAGAGCAAGTACGCATATCGGGTTCCGTGTAACTAAACCATTGTGCTCCGTAGGATAGGTTGGCAATGTCTGAACTCATTTATGGAAATTGGGCAACGTGAGTTAAAATTTGTTGGTGTTTGGGAAAGGAACGACTATACTTGCACCGTATTGGGAGACAGAAATTGCAGGTAAGACGGCAGCAAAAAGGCAGTGATTTTAAAAACCTAAGATTTATACGTATGGTGGCTCAGGGTTCTGGACACGAAGCGCAGTCTTCGTTTCTGTTAATCCGAACGACGTTTAGTGCCGTGCAGGGCGGTGGGCTGTTGTTTTTCTCGCTGGCGACTGAGAGCTGGGTGTGACTGAGTATTTTGCTATTTTCTTTCGAACTTTTCCCGTGTGTTGTTTTAAGTTGTCTTCTTTCGACGTGCTTCGACATCCTTTTCCACTAAAGTGGATGTATGTGTCTCATAAATTGCGCGGAATCATGATTTAATGGAAGATGTCATTGCTTCGCGCGGATAGTCGGATGTGGTGGAGGATGATCGGGGAGGCACTTTGCACCGGAACAATCGCAACAGTGTCACAAGTGATCTTGGTGACAATCCTGAGGCCGACTGAGGACGCCCTGAAGCTGATTTGTTTGTCGTAGTTGGCCAGCGATGCTGACGGTGGAAGGGAGGATCGCGTGGACAGAGCAGTCGCCAAGTGCACCCGCTTCCAGTGTGGGAGTCACTTGTTTCAAGTAGGACATCGGGCAGACTTTCCTCGGACGGTTCCTACCAGCGGATGGCAGGAGCTGGAATGTGTGCACCATCCCACGGGATCAACACTGAGCGAACAGCGGCTGCGGCATCAGGCTCGCTGTAATGACCCGCTTCTAAACAGAGCCTTCGATTCGATAGCAGAGACTTCGGTTCGGTGACAGAGCCTTCGGTTCGGTGGCAGAGCCTTCGGTTCCGTGGCAGAGCCTTCGGTTTGGTGGCATAGCCTTCGGTTTGGTGGCATAGCCTTCGGTTTCGTAGCAGAGCCTTCGGCTCGGCGGCACACTCCGAGAGCGCAGCCTCACCTCGTGCTACTGGATCAGACCTATTGGCAGGCTGCTGGACAAATTGTGGTAGCCTCAGCTTGCTCACACTGCATAGCGGTGGGGAGCCTGAAATCAAGCTCTTGAGCAAGACAGTACCGCAAAGATGCCGAAAAGTGAGACACTGCTCTGTATGACCATGTGCACTACTAAATACCGTATACGTAATCCAGAATAAAAATAAGTGCATGGAAAGGAGGAGAGGCATAGAAATAACCTGGGGAAGATTTAGCATTACAGTCCTGTGCCTGATTATAAATGCATATGTTAAACTTCACACACATAGCTTCTATGTTCATTCCAGTACACATTTCCCCTGTACTGTGCTGCAATCTCCGCCAGGTACGGGACTGATTAAAGCACTTGAAGTGCATTTTTAGACGTGAAATGTTTGCTGTTCGTGCACGTACTTTTGACACCTATAAATTGTAGATTGATATTCAACACGAAATACTAATGAGTCTTACTCTATGGCTATGACTTTGCCCATCACCACATTATTATTTCAAATGTGACAAATGCCACAATGAGCTCCTGTTTTAGCTGCACACGAAGCCCCACATTTCCTAAATTAAATAGCATCTCGTCGTGCACGGCAGATTACCGGTCAAACACGAATCTCGTCAACGACTGCAACAATAACTACCACAGCTGTTATGGACGGATTAGCCTAGGAGTGACGGAACTTCAGCAAATAATTGGATCGTTCCAACGCTGAGAACACTCCGGCAAACACCGCTTCGACAACGAGCTTGGCTGGTGTTAATGACGCTGTGTGGACCGGCCTGGTGACGAATGGCTCTGTCAGATCAGCACCGAACTGCGATCTCGCCGCAGTCGAGTCGCTCTGGCGTCAGTTTGCGACGATGCAACGCTGCAGACTAACACTCTGTTTCCGCTTGTCTCATTAGTCGGCCGTAACTCGTGGGAATAATGCATCCACCGCTATGGATGAGATGGATCGGTGACTCGTGCGAGCATCGCGACAACATCGTTCACTGCCATCTAGCGGCAGGAATCGCGTAGTGAGGACAGGCAGGGGAGGACATTTAGGGAACTGTAACGAGGCGATGCTTCTGGGGGCTATTTGAGAACCATTTGCTAGTTCTTCTACACATCTAGTGACAATTCGGGTGGCAGATGCCAGTTGAAGTGTGGCAGCAGTATGTCTGCAATGCGTATGTCTGCAATTTTGCGCCGTATTGATTTACTCCTCGTGCTATTTTGATGTCAAATAACCGGTCGGCAAACATTCATTGCAGTGAGCGTATCGCACTTAAGCTCAAAGACAGAACACTATGGTTAATATTGACGTACACAACTATTCTTGAAGTGCGTTCAGCTACAGTGGCATCGTCACGGATTCCTACCAGGCGGGGTCCAACCCTCCAGGACCGAGTCGCAATAAATTAAGGAGCCTTGCCCACCAAGGACGTAGACAATCTTGGAATAGGATGGGGAAACGGAGGCCTAAGTTTTCCGCCACATTGCCTATGATTTAAATCAAGAATTTCTGGAAGAGAGCAACTACAACTTATATGTCCAGAACTGCATTTGATACAGCACATCATTTCAGTAACATCTTTATTATGCTTTTGAGCCCATCAGACGGTTGTGTCGTTTTATGAAATTAACTCGGATGGTCAAATGACCGGAGATATATGATACAATTCATGTGCACGGGGCCTTGGAAAATGCTCACTGAACACGTTGCAGAGAAAAACATAGGATGCATCAGGAGCGGATACAGGAGTGATGCAGCATTGGGACCATGTGTCCTCCACCCCCACGACGGAAAGGTGACACCTATCTGACCGGGAAAAGGCACCCCTCTGGGGAGACTTTTGATTTTGGATTTTGTAGTCAAATGTGCACATTGGGAAGAAGAGGCACGAGAGGAAGCACGAGTACACCCCACCTCACGCTCAACTTTTTTTTTCTCAGCCGAATGCATCCATCCAGGGACAGTGGCACACCTCCGAGGAAATTGCAGCATTCTGACTAGTCAAAGGTTTCATTTTAAGAAAAATATTAAATTGTGCCCTAAGGTGAAAGATAAGAAGCTGTGCTATTCTGCGCTAAGCATAATGGTTCTCTGTAGTTCAAAATATACGTATTACTTACCGACATATTCTTGCGTTTTCATTCTGTTTTCTGCGAAATAAACTTTGGTAAAAATACGTAAAATTCGGATAAGTGTGTGAGCAGTGTTGGTGTTGGCTTGTTCGAGCTGAACACTGAAAATATGAATTGGAAGCGATAGATTAGTTTTACGACCAAATTTCATCATATCTCACCTGATGGTTGAGTTACTTTAGGTATGTGTCTGGTTGGGAGGGTGTGCACATTCATGCATATGCGTCACCTGAGCAGCAAAGTAAGGGCATATAGTTATCTCCCTAGCACTTTCGGATTCCTTGTATCAAACCAAGATGTGTTATTCAACATACCCGCAAAACAAATGGCAAAACAAATGGAACCTAATTTGCAAGCCATGCGGATTCCTCCCATTTCTGGATTATTAACATTCGATATTTGGTAGTAGAAATGGTAGCAATTACCAGGCCCAAAAATACGTCGCCAGTGTATAACAAACATTTTCAATTCTCCTTCCTAAATTTTCACGTACGAGTCCCCTCCACTCCCACCTCACCCTCCATCCCCACCCTCCACCCCCACCGCGCAACGATATCAAACTCACACATACATATATGATCACAGAGACTGTCTTTCATTGGGGTATTTATATCGGAGACAGTCAAGAATATTTATTGCCTGCAGATCAGCAGAAAAATGAGCTTTAGTTCGCCATTACTGTTGTATGAAATATCGTTCCATTCCCGCAAATTTTCCTGACATGCTCCCAATGACATCATATCTAAGCATTTGACATTGCCCGGATTCTTTCTTCGCATTTATGCACAAAAGATGCATCATCAGATATTCGAAATTTCAGAGCGTTATATCAAACGATTTGACACTCAAGGCTAGAAAGGTAAGTGGTGGGTAACATCCACCTCTCCGTGCCCTCCGGCATACGAAGGAGAATTCCATCCGCTGGGTGAAAATATGCATAGTTTGTGCATTTCATGCATTTCATATGGGTATGTGCCGTATGCAGTCGTGAGATTGAGATTACGTGTGCAATCATATACGTGTTCAAAATAATAGACGGAAATTGTATGCCAGAGGCGATTATTTTCCACCGAAAACCATAAAGTTCACTCTTCAGCAAAAATATCATGATTTCAGAAGCACCAATTTTTTAAAACGAAATCATGCTCACTTACTGTTCTTTCGCTGGCGCTCTTGCGACACTCACTAGACCTGTGACCTGAATATACCTATATCTCAGTCCCAGAATTCAGCCTAGTATCAGCAGAAACCTCGCGGCCCACATCAACTACTTATGCTAATTACCAGCGGCGCCAGTCTTCCGTGATCTCTACCACACAATCCGGCGGGTCATGGCTCCCGGGTGACATCTAATGAGCGACCATCAGGGTAATAACTCATGCCATCTGACAGCTGGTGACATGCCACCTGGCACTCCTAATGTAATTTGAAACAAATTTCCTTGAATGACAACGTAGTAAATATTTTTCCTCCTCTGTATATGCTTTGGTGGAAAGGCTCGACATGAACAATGCAGACCAATTAATAGGTTGTTAATGCTATCCATGTCTCTTTTTGGTTCACCGCAGACGTCAAATAAGGTAGGTACTGGATGCTACAACACTTGTGGTTATTCTAGCATTCTCCAAAGGCAAGGAAGATACACCATTTTAGCAAAGTACCTTAGCCTATCTTAGTAGTACTGGTACAACACGATTCAGAAAGGATAACTGTGAAGGTGTGTGTGTGACCGTTGCTGGCTCCGAGTATATGGTGTGTGTATAACCGTTGCTGGCTCCGTACATATGACGTGTGTGTCTGTGTGTGTGTGTGTGTGTGTGTGTGTGGACTGTTGCTGGCTCCGTGTATATGGTGTGTGTGTGTGTGTGTGTGTGTGTGTGTGTGTGTGTGTGTGTGTGTGTGTGTGTGTGTGTGTGTGTGTGTGACTGTTGCTGGCTCCGTGTGTATGGTGTGTGTGTGTGTGTGTGTGTGTGTGTGTGTGTGTGTGTGTGTGTGTGTGTGTGTGTGTGTGACCGTTGCTGGCTCCGAGTATATGGTGTGTGTATAACCGTTGCTGGCTCCGTACATATGACGTGTGTGTGACCGTTGCTGGCTCCGTGTATATGGTGTGTGTATAACCGTTGCTGGCTCCGTACATATGGTGTGTGTGTGACCGTTGCTGGCTCCGTGTATATGGTGTGTGTGTGTGTGTGTGTGTGTGTGTGTGTGACTGTTGCTGGCTCCGTGTATGTGTGTGTGTGTGTGTGTGTGTGTGTGTGTGTGTGTGTGTGTGTGTGTGTGTGACTGTTGCTGGCTCCGTGTGTATGGTGTGTGTGTGACCGTTGCTGGCTCCGTGTATGGTGTGTGTGACCGTTGCTGGCTCCGTGTATATGGTGTGTGTGTGACCGTTGCTGGCTCCGTGTATATGGTGTGTGTGTGTGTGTGTGTGTGTGTGTGTGTGTGTGTGTGTGTGTGTGTGTGTGTGTGTGTGTGTGTGTGTGTGTGTGTGTGTGTGTGTGTGTGTGTGTGTGACTGTTGCTGGCTCCGTGTATATGGTGTGTGTGTGTGTGTGTGTGTGTGTGTGTGTGTGTGTGTGTGTGTGTGTGACTGTTGCTGGCTCCGTGTGTATGGTGTGTGTGTGACCGTTGCTGGCTCCGTGTATATGGTGTGTGTGTGTGTGTGTGTGTGTGTGTGTGTGTGACGTTGGGCTCCGTGTGTGTGTGTGTGTGTGACCGTTGCTGGCTCCGTGTATATGGTGTGTGTGTGTGTGTGTGTGTGTGTGTGTGTGTGTGTGTGTGTGTGTGTGTGTGTGTGTGTGTGTGTGTGTGTGTGTGACTGTTGCTGGCTCCGTGTGTATGGTGTGTGTGTGTGACCGTTGCTGGCTCCGTACATATGACGTGTGTGTGTGACCGTTGCTGGCTCCGTGTATATGGTGTGTTTGACCGTTGCTGGCTCCGTGTATATGGTGTGTGTATAACCGTTGCTGGCTCCGTACATATGGTGTGTGTGTGACCGTTGCTGGCTCCGTGTATATGGTGTGTGTATAACCGTTGCTTGCTCCGTACATATGACGTATGTGTGACCGTTGCTGGCTCCGTGTATATGGTGTGTGTATAACCGTTGCTGGCTCCGTACATATGACGTATGTGTGACCGTTGCTGGCTCCGTGTATATGGTGTGTGTATAACCGTTGCTGGCTCCGTACATATCGTGTGTGTGTGACCGTTGCTGGCTCCGTACATATGGTGTGTGTGTGTGTGTGTGTGTGACTGTTGCTGGCTCCGTACATATGGTGTGTTTGTGACCGTTGCTGGCTCCGTGTATATGGTGTGTGCATAACCGTTGCTGGCTCCGTACATATGGTGTGTGTATAACCGTTGCTGGCTCCGTACATATGACGTATGTGTGACCGTTGCTGGCTCCGTGTATATGGTGTGTGTATAACCGTTGCTGGCTCCGTACATATGACGTGTGTGTGTGACCGTTGCTGGCTCCGTGTATATGGTGTGTGTGACCGTTGCTGGCTCCGTGTATATGGTGTGTGTGACCGTTGCTGGCTCCGTGTATATGGTGTGTTTGACCGTTGCTGGCTCCGTGTATGTGGTGTGTGTGTGTGTGTGTGTGTGTGTGTGTGTGTGTGTGTGTGTGTGTGTGTGTGTGTGTGTGTGTGTGTGTGTGTGTGTGTGTGTGTGTGTGTGTGTGTGTGTGTGTGTGTGTGACTGTTGCTGGCTCCGTGTGTATGGTGTGTATGTGACCGTTGCTGGCTCCGTGTATATGGTGTGTGTGTAACCGTTGCTGGCTTATTGGAGAAAATAAGCAATCATTTTACTAGAAAGGGCCACTTTTGTGCACAAAAATAGAGCATAGGGGAAATGAGAGAGAACATAATCAATGCACGTCACAGGCACCATGCCCCTTCTGCAATCACCAAGTATTCATAAGTCACAAATGTCGTTGAAGTCCTACACATTTCCTCAAAGCCTTAAGTCAATATTCAGATTTCTTCGTCATTTGCCTCATCCTAACGGGACTCGTTTCCTAATATGATACAACGGCACCATTCACCCAGCATACTTATATTACATTATACGTCTCATTTGCCTAATTATCATGGCTACTTCAGTAAATAGCGCGACGGAAGATCTTCTGCAGCAATATCAGATTTCGTTGAAGTTGATGCCAGAACACATGGAATTCGTCCTATATGGGAGAATGATGTATTTGATCACATCACTTCGTCTCAATTCATGGAATTATTTACCGCTGGGTGCATTTATATGCAATATGAGGTTCTGACGAGGCATCAGGAGGCTTCAAATGCAAAAAGCATGGATGCCCGAGCGAAATTGTCACGCTATCACAAAACATTTATCCGGTTTTCGTTTCGTACAAAACAACATCAGAATTACTCTCACATTTTTTTCTTCTTCAAAGTCAAATCACTCCTTGGTGAAGGTGAACTAAGACTAATCCGCAGCTCATTGATTCGCCATGCCAGAAAGTATTGCATATTATGTAGTATGTGCATGCCAGTAAGTACTACAAGTATTGTGCTATTGTCTGGGGAAGGAGTTCTAGCAACGATGTCGATGAAATTACTACACAGGTGCAAAAATATTTTGCCTTTTGTCTTTATTGACAACTGCCGGGATGGAGGCTTTCAGGAGCCGCTCACTTTGCCCAGCAACCTCCACGAGCTGCAGATAACTGTGCTGTTGAGTAACTCTTGAGGATGCCCGACGCTGAGAACGGGTGCTGAGGTGATCGTAGATTCCAGTTGGTCGCCCTCGCGCTCTCTTCACGGTCTCGTCGTCAGGGCGGGTCTTGGCTTCATCATCACTCACGACGTAGTCACCACGCTTCAGGGACACGGAGAACACCACGTCTCCCGAAAGATTAGTCGCAAACTTTCTTGTTAGGTTGTTGGTGATAAGTCGGTCGCCTGTCTCAAGTCCACAATCGACGACTCACTTCGGAGGCATCCCTGACGGATTTGCTCCATGATCAACTGCAAGCTGTAATTAAACACATGAGCATAATAGTTCCCACGCCCAGACGCTTTTGCACTGGTTAACAAGTTCACCAATTCCTCTGCTCACGCGCACCTCCATGTTCACTGTACTGAAAATCCAACGACAATGACCAGAACCTTACAGGCAAAGACAGCTTTCCTGCCGTGGGAGACGCTGTGTGTGACCTATCTCGATTCAATCGCCTCGTCAGTTAGGGGAATTCTTGACATAGCAACCACTGAATCAGGTTACCCGGTCAAGACACTCCCCACCAGCTGACGCGTCACGGAGTCCGACTCGGGCTTCCCCGTGCCGCCCGGGCTGGCCACCGCACCGCATCGCGGCCTGTCGGGATACAGTTGATCACTATCGGTGTTAGAGCAGCCAGGTGCAGCTGAAACTTGCGACACATATAGTCAAAGGATCGCTGATTTCATTGGGATTGGTCTCTGGCTGTGCGCTGTTGTGCGTTCTTTTTCAACCTTACTTGAACTTCGAGGTACTAAAAAGTTGAACGACCATTGAAATTACTGATTGTTTGACAACAAACAGCATATTGCTAATTGGTGTGTGCTTTTTTTAATTGCTTAACGCAATGAAAATGTTCTCAGCTATCATTTCTTGTCTCACTTGTCCAGGTTTTCAGAATGCAGCTTACCTTCATCAATCGTCAAACTGCGACAACATTTGTGCACGTGTGCGTCTTTTTTCCACACGTAATGTTGTTCATGTTCATTGACTTATTTCTATATCAAATAATGTGATTTTTTTAAAATAAAAACTGTGACTTCGTCTGCTTCAATCATTTGCTGATACAATGGCGCCAGAAACACGGCATTAAAAAATAGTCGAGAAATGCATTTATGACCAGTTTTTCCCTTGAGATATCACACTGTGCACCGGCGAGGCCAGCCAGCCCCAGTGTCACGGCTGAACAACACGACGGGTAAGGCCAACGAGCCCCAGTGTCACGACCGAAGACCAAGACGGACGAGGCCAGCCAGCCCTAGTGTCACGGCTGAACAACATGACGAGTGAAGCCAGAGATCCATAGTGTCGCGACCGAAGACAGCAAGACGAAGGCGACGTGTACACGAGCGGTTCGCCGCAGTCAACACGTGTGCACGTGAGAAACAACCCACACGTGTCCTCGTCCGGCGCACACGAGGCGGTCGGGGCTCGGCGCACTGAGGCCGCCAGTCGCTCGCGGAGGACACCGACGCTCTGCACGAGCGGGAAGAGCACCAGCACAACGACGGCTCGATGGTGTCGCCAATGACGAGATGATCAAGAAAATTATCATTTCGATAACTTTGTGAAGCATGCATAACCGGAGACGTGATATGGTGCTGCCCAAGCTCGTAGCGTCCCCAGCACACGTGGACATAAAACATGCTGTGGTGCTTCTCAAGCTCGTGGCGCCCCCAAGCGCAAGTGGAAATACAAAGCTGCCAACGAACCGAAAACTTCACGTTTGCTCAAATTTCAATATGGTGACTTTTGAAAATCTTGTGAAAAGCAAATTGATCGGAGTGACAGTACAAAGAACCAATAAGATCTCAATGTTAGTAGATGTCCACTGTGATAGCATCTTTTTGTTTTGGATTCGTTGAGCCCGCATTGAGCTTTGTGAGCGCGGCACTTCGGCAGAATACGAGCTGAACAGTATCGTGTGTAACAGGTCTTCTCACTTCCCTCGCCTATTTCACATTCCACAACCTTTAATCCTACCCTTACCTACTCTTCATCCACTCTGCTGCTTTCACATCATCATCGCCAGTGTAAAAACAGCCACTGGCTACTTACTTACTGCGGATGCTTTACGTAGCAAAATACAAATGAATTAACATAGCCCAATCTCCACCCGCTGTACGACAGTATGTAATCCATGATACATTGAGGCGGTCAAGCGGCGTTCGGAACGATGTGTATCAAAGACTTGTCTGGACCCTGGCTTATGCTCATGCTTCGTCCTGTGCTAGGGTCGTCATGTGCACAATGTCGTCGAAAATTTGTCATGATGATAAGCGCAGGATGCTAGTGCACGGATAACTTATCGGTGCAATATTGGCCGCGTCCAGGCACTTCAACGAAAACATGATGTAGAGCTGACGCCGCATCATTAATTGCTTGACCTCGAGTGGTTGGCATACACAGTGAGAAGGTTTTGCTTGCACTTCCTGTAGTGGTGCAAATGGTGGTGGTGGTGGTGGCGATGCTGGTGGTGGGGGAATCACCGTATCCAATGGGTGGGGTCAATTCGAAAACTTCAGGATGGATGGGAAGGAATATCTCCCTGGGCTGACCTCATACATGTTGCATATATAGGCACTTTTTACTTGTTGTCAAGTAACAATTAAAAAGTAAAAAGTAACAATTTGTCTATTTTGAAACGCTGAAGGGATTATCCTTTCCACAAGGGTTGACATTTCTTGAACTCCTGACTTGATGCAATATTGTTGGACTTGCATTTATTTTCATTGGCACATAACTTCTGACTTGCAAAGGCCACCTCCACTGAACTTTTTTAATTTCATATTTCCCTCAGACATGACACAGGCAAGCTTGGATATCTCCCAGATCTGAACCGGACTTAGCGTATGACATACGTATGCCATATTCATTATTCAACCAGCAATTTTCTACGCATTGCCTGCGATGGAGAGACTGGTAGGTTAGATTCCTCTACGTCCACTGACGTACCAATATTCGAGATAGTCCCTCCGCTTTCGTGAATAATTCAACCGCCCGTCCGCCGACTTTGGGAGTCAAACACGAAGTGTGTTTGTTTCCCGTGAAAAGGTCAATTCGGGTCTGTTAGCCAATCATGAAACATAAAAAATGCAGAGTGCCGGGAATAAACTTGCCTGCAATAAGAGTGTGAGAATGTGAGAGAATGAGAGAGGTAGAGAGTAAGTGAGAGAGAGAGAGAAAGGGAGACGGAGACGGAGACGGAAAGAGAGAGGGAAAGAGAGAGAGAGAGAGATAGAGGGGGAGGAGGGCGTGAAGGTTGAAAAAGTACGTAACTTCAAACAATTACCAATGAACTAGCGGAACATTTTCCTCGCCTAGAACTCCATGATTACATAAACTTCATTTGATCCAAATCAACTAAATACAAAGCATTCTAGTAAACAAAGTGGAAAGAGTTACGCCGATGAGACGCCCAGACTGAACCATACACAGGAGAGCCTGGTGTTCGGAATGGGAGCAAACCTTCGAAACCGTGCATTCGAATATACGCATCGGCACTCACCTGCGTTCAACCGGGACACTGGGACGGCTTTTGCAGGTAGTCAGTTCATGCAGGTCAAAGGTGATGGAGTGAGTCACTCACCTGACCTGAGGTGCACTCCCGTCACGTACTGCGTCACAAAGGTGATGTGGTGGGTAACTCACCTGACCTGAGGTGCACTCTCGTCACGTACTGCGTCATAAAGGTGATGTAGTGGGTCACTCACCTGACCTTAGGTGCACTCCCGTCATGTACTGCGTCACGAAGGTGATGTAGTGGGTCACTTGCCTGACCTGAGGTGCACTCCCGTCACGTACTGCGTCACAAAGGCGATGGAGTGGGTTACTCACCTGACCTGAGGTGCACTCTCGTCACGTACTGCGTCATAAAGGTGATGTAGTGGGTCACTCACCTGACCTGAGGTGCACTCCCGTCATGTACTGCGTCACGAAGTTGATGACGCGCCGGTACAGCGAGCGCGGCTGTTTTCCGGCGGCGGTGCGCGGCTTTTTCGAGAAATGTTTCCCCGAGCCGCCGCCAGAGTGTCCGCTCACTGACGCGTACATGGCGCCGCGCGCCGTGCGACGTCGCAGTGTGACGTCACACCTGTCGGTCCGACATTTCTCGCTGACGCTGTCGACGCGTCGCGAGCTGATGCCGCTGCACTGGACGTCCCATGTTGCTCTCGCCGGTGTGACGCCAATTACTCCGGTGTGACGTCACACATGACGATTGTCGTTCTAGATTAACGCAACATAAGCGGTTGTAAGCACGGTAGGCCGCTGTGTATTCTTGCTGTTTGGGTGTGTCCACTGTCTGGAAAAGTCGCACCATGGTGGGGTACAGTGGAAGCAGTCGAAACAGATGAATAGCGGGCGGTGGCGCGGCCAGGGATTTCCGAAAAGGGGACCGACCCCAAAAAATGCGGTGAAAGAGACAAAGCTTCGGACGCACGAAGAACGCCGAATATTTATAGTTTTGCGCGGTGAACATTTCAAAGTTTCCAGATATGATCTAGGGCATTTTGTGTTCTAAGGGAAGGGACATGCCCTCGATCCCCCCCCCCCTTGGCTGCGCTTCTGATAGCCAGTATCAGCGGGCTTCAGTGGCTCGCAGGTCAGGTTGTGCAAAAGGGATCCACGGGCCCATCCAAATGGACCGGGATTGTGAGCTCTACATTCAAATTCCCTTGATTCAGCAAACACCCAACTTTGGTTGTCTCCTCGGAACGAGAAGCGCAATTGTTTAAACGATCGCCAAAGCAAATCTAACTAATTTATCCGGCTGTCGAAACATCCGACCTGTGTTTGACAGTTGTAATTTTACATTATCTCCGACTCACTATCTGCCATTTCCAGTTTGGAAGCATCACAACTACCCTGCTCTTGAAAACTGTATGGTACCTATACAAATTACAGTAAATGTAACTGCCGAACCTGGACCATTTTTTCATCAACTGAGACAGCCGAGAAAACTGCATCCTACTACCGGAGAATATGACGCACTAATGACGTCAGCTAAACAACTCCACAACCGATCAAGGAAACTGAAAAGGTGTCACGTCTGAACAAGCGGATGAATGTGCCAGGCACCTGGAGGCGGATTCAGCCCTGCTGAACGGCCCTGTTCCCGTCCGCACCAGCCGGATGAATGTGCCAGGCACCTGGAGGCGGATTCAGCCCTGCTGAACGGCCCTGCTCCCGTCCGCACCAGCCGGATGAATGTGCCAGGCACCTGGAGGCGGATTTAGCCCTGCTGAACGGATGAATGTGCCAGGCACCTGGAGGCTGATCTAGCCCTGCTGAGCGGCCCTGTTCCCGTCCGCACCAGCCGGATGAATGTGCCAGGCACCTGGAGGCTGATTTAGCCCTGCTGAACGGCCCTGTTCCCGTCCGCACCAGCCGGATGAATGTGCCAGGCACCTGGAGGCTGATTTAGCCCTGCTGAGCGGCCCTGTTCCCGTCCGCACCAGCCGGATGAATGTGCCAGGCACCTGAAGGCGAATCCAGCCCTGCTGAACAGGGCTGCCCACGTCTGAACCAGAAAGGATACGAATTTGTGTTTACTAATGCATAACCAACCGAGTGCCGTATTCATATCCATAATAGGTATGAGGGCATGCTACTATCTTAGCGGGTTTTCTCCCAAGATTGACGTCATGCTGGACACGGCTGTCACTCTGTGAAATTGAATTGGAGGTGGCAATTGGTGTTCGTGATGACATTTCTCTCCGATGTCGGGCGCCATCGGCTGGACAGCTTCGTTGAACGGGGAGGGGTCAGAGGGGAGGGGAAGATACATTCTGGCGGTTTAGAAAACGCTTCCATAGGCTCAATGGTTAAGTTTAGTTCTCCTTTTATGAGTGTGTGGGGAGGGGGCAAAACATTGATTGGTGTAGGGAAATTGATGAATGGGGAAGGACAGTTGCCCCGCCCCCTTAGCGCAAGCAGAGTGACATCCCCGACGCTGGATCAACTACATGCTCATCGTTACCACAATTGATATGTTCACGCATTCGGTACTGCATCTTCCGTACACACTCACGTGCATGTAATTCCAGGATCATCGATTCTGACACTCCGAATGAAAAGGTAACCCACATGTGCAACAACCGAGTCATCACTTGGTTGGCGATACGCCCTCAACCTCAACGACCTTTGGAAGCTGGTCGCCAGTAGCTGGCAGCTGTATAGGAGACTCGTGCGCTATCACCGCTCGTGACCCGTCACCTCTGCCAGCACCAGCACCAGCACCAACAGCAGCGGCAGCAGCGGCACGCAGACGAGGCGGCCAATTGGCCCAGTCTCTGGGCAGCGATATGCACTAATCAGTGCAGTTCCTGCGAGTCTCGGCACAGTCACGCCACGTGCTATCGACCCACGCCGTCCCGTCGCAGCCGGTGCTGTCCATGACCACCCCATTACCGGACCACTCCATCAGTACAACCGGCAGACGTCAGTCAGCACAGACTATCAGTACAGGCCATGAGACGTCAGTCAGAACAGACTATCAGTGCAGGCCAGGGGATGTCAGTCAGTACAGACTGTCAGTACAGACCAGGGAACGTCAGTCAGTAGAGACCATCAGTAAAACCAGAAGATGTCAGTCGGTACAGACTATCAAGGCAGACGTGGGGGATGTTAGTCAGTACAGACTGTCATTACAGACCAGGAGACGTCAGTCAGCACAGACCAGCGGACGTGAGTTTATCCTCTGGCGAATGCGCATAGTTCAGACCAGCGGACGTCATATCAAGTCGGCCGACGTCAGTTCAGACCAGCGGACGTCATGTCCGGTCAGCGGAAGTCAGATCCGGCCAGCGGACCTCAGATCAGGCCAACAAACGTCAGATCGGGCCAAGAGACGTCAGGTCAGGTCGGCGGACGTCAGATCTCTTACTGGAGTCCAGTTCATCTCAGCGGAGGCCGGCACTGGCTCACGCACAGTTGGTATGGCCGACTTCCGGTCGAGTGGCTCCAAGAGTGGCTGTGCCTCGCCTGTCCACTGGTGCTATCGCCCAGGCCCAGGGTACGTCACGTGGTGCTCCGCTGGCAGTTGAGACGTGGCGCAACACTGGCTGCGATGTGAAGGAGGTCGTGTGGTGTTGCTTTGTTAGCCGGAAAACGTGACTCAGATCTGATTAAGTGATGTGTGTGACGTTGGGTTGAGGGACGTGATGTGTTGCTGGTCTGACGATTGGTGAGTGTGTGTGTGTGTGTGTGTGTGTGTGTGTGTGTGTGTGTGTGTGTGTGTGTGTGTGTGCGTGTGTGATGTTTGGTTCAGAGACGTGGTGTGTTGCTGGTTTGACGATTGGTGTCGGGTGGTGTGTGTGACGTTGATTTGAGTGTTGGTGGTCTGACGGTTGGTGGGGGACGGTTGGTTGGCCGACACCTGGTGAAGGTTATGCTGTGCAGTGTTGCATTTACATCATCGGGGATGTGTCAACGCGACATTCGGCGCATTAGTCATGGACTCCCATCTCTTTACGCTGAGCAGTCACTCGTTTGGAGCTTCATGATTGGTTCCTTTGATAACGTTTGCAATATGTAGTGCAGCGACTAACCTTTAATGAAAATGAAAGCAAGACACGTGCGGTTTTAATACAGCATGTAAAACTCGGCCAATCACGCATGAAACGGAGCTGGCCACGTCACTTGCAGAAATTGCCAAAGTGGTTACTGAGCATATATACGATAATCTGACATGAAGCCATGCTCATGGATGGGTAGCTCAAAATTGACTTTAATTTGGTGTTTGAAATTATTCATGGTATGAAGTGCACACCAATTCTACTTCGAGCTTTCGACATCAGGATAATGCGGCCGCCAGAAATGGACAGGGCGCCAGACGGGAGAGGGCGCCAAACGGGACAGGGCGCCAGACGGGACAGGGCGCCAGATAGGATATAGCGCCAGACGAGAAAGGGCGCCACACGGGAGAGGGCGCTAGACGGGAGAGGGCGCCAGACGGAAGAGGGCGCCAGACGGGATGGAACAGGAGACGGGCTATTGTGCTCCGGCTGCAGGCGCAGGATCAGACACCATCCGGCGACAGGCAACTTGTTGACCAGCCGAAACTGCTCTCACTTATCCACCATCCAACCAACTTCCGCGGGCCTGCATCAACTTCAGAATCAAATAAGTCTTGTTCCCCAATTCTGAACAGTGCATTCAATTTTGGAATCGAGGCCGAGTTATCGACGGGGTTGAGGCTGTAGGGAAGGCAGCAGGTGTCCTGGTTAATGTGGCATGGAGAAGTGGCAAGACTATCCAGTATGCTGACACCTTCACCACTCAAAGTGCCCATCTGCCCATCCAGCGAATTGCCGTCAGATAGGAGAGGGAGGGCGCGTGTCGCAGTCATCTGAATAAAAATGCAATTGTGTAGCAGGTGCATGTGGCACCTGCTACATATGCGCTTGCTTAGTATGTGCCCTCTGTATTCCAAACGCCGTAAATACAATGATGGCAGCAATTGAAGGATCAGGGCGAGATGTGATAAAGACCTCTGGAATGTCCAACACAAGCAACTTTACATCCCAATGGAGTAATCACGCACACTCGCTCACACCACACTCATACAGAAGTGTTACCCCGAAGTAGTCACACAATATGCTCCACATAAATATGAAATCCCACGGACAGACCCGCATGCCGTCTGCCTCATATCTCCATCTTACTCAAAACGCATATCACTTGAGGGACAAATTGATCCCTCTCGTCGTGAGTACGATAATATGAGCAATACCTATGTGTAGTGTAGCTCCATGGCTTATTAAATCCCACTTATGGGCATTGCATCATCATTCATATTTTAATATGTCCCAATTTACCAAGCAACGTCAAGGAGCCAGCGATAGCTTTTCTACGCCTGCAGAGAAGCGTGGTATGCTGCTTCAGGCCAATGTAGGCCGATTCCCGAGCTTCCGTGTCATGCGGTGGCCTCTCCTGATTAGGTGCTTCCCGGATCGAAGCCATTTTATCGCAGGGAATCAACATGACAAGATGCTTAAGTTACTGCGCATGTTTCCTCGAATGCCTTAAGTTTCGAGTTTAAAAGCCAATAAAAGAGCAGGCATGCTATATTGGAATTTCAGTCACTGGAAGACCCAATCCCAATGGTCACGTGACACCTCAAGCAATATGACATGAGGGTAACGAGTTAGCACGAATGGCACCACCTTGAGAGCTATGCACCCAATGATGTACAAAGTGTAAACAGTTTCGATACCAACTACGACATGAATCATTATGACTACCGATATGCTCAAATGAAACTATTGACTTATGAAACATGCGAGAGCTGTGTACCAGTACGAGAAGAAAGCACCCTGATCTCGATAGGCGTACGTCATCTCGCGCCGCAAAGGAGCCACTTCAACTGATAACTAGGACTTCAAGCTTCATGGCAAATATTCTCCTGCCGTCGTTCAACCTTGCGAACTCCCTGTTCTGCTTGGTGATGACATGGTGGGCCTTTCCACGCCACCAATGTCCTTCAACCTGAATGCATCGGCATCGGTGATCAAGAAGCTGTGTCAGTCGTCAATTAGGTCATGTGATCGATAGGAGTTACCTCATCTGCACGTTGAGCCTCTCACAATGGGCCACATGGACGTCACAGGCTCGGACACAAAACAGCAGCGTGGAACGTTGGCCTCGCGCTGAATCTGTGAGCTCGATTGGCTGGAGCACCGGAGGCGCAAAACTAGAAACAGGTAAAAGCTGGGAGTTCAGTTTTACTGGGAGGCGAGAGAAAGCCATTGTCTGTGCACGTGAACATGAAGTTGTCAGCGAAATGCGATTCCTTCCAAAATATGCATATGGATCGTTGACCGCCATAGGACGTTGGCCTTGGCGATGCTGCCAAGTGGTAAGTTGACTCCGGTGCGCAAATGTAGCCTCGGCTGGTGTTCAGAGTGCGGTGCAACGTGAAGGAGCGGCGCTGGTTGTTAAAGGTGGTTGTGTTTAGTAGTGTTTGCGTGTCTGCGCTGCTCTGTGTTTGGACGATGATGTGTGTGGTGTGCATGTGGACCTTGAAGTCTGTTGGATTAATAATGTGTCGCAGTGTCCTCTCGAGAGTGAAAGGCGTCTCCTCAGTGATGTTGCGCTCCTGATTTGTGCAAACGGTGTTCAGCTCTGGATTGCTGTGGTCAGAGATAATCCCGCCAAACAACAGACTTGGTCTTGCTTCGCTGCGTGGCTGCTGCATTACAAGGGAATTGGTACGATGCTAACGATGCCAAGCGAATATTTTTGATCGTAATTTTCATGCATCTTTGTTTTGGGACTAGTGGCTGACGAGCGAAATTGTGAAGCGTGCAGGTTGGTTAGCCGACATGGCATGCTGTTTTTTATTTTCTTATTTGATGATTTGTTTCAGGACCCGTCATTGGTTTGGCATTAGTTTGGCTTTGGTCCGCCTTTGGCCTTGCATTGGTATTGTGTTGGTCTGGTTTCTGCTGTATTGCATTTTGCTGAGAAAGAATTTGCTGTGAACCTGGTGACACCTGTTGGGTTTTCATACTAAACTGATTAAATCATTAAGTCTGTAGTTTCAGATTCATGTTATTTTTCTGCGTGTTGGTTGTCCTTTGCATTTTGCACATCCAGATCGCCAAGGACGAAAAAAATCCCATTCACGCGATCACACGTCAATCACGTGTGACTTACTCCAACCAGGCGATACTGGAATGCGAGAAACGTACCGGGCATGCCATTATCCTATTCCTAACAAGTCAAGCACCAACCAGTTTAGGTAAAAAATCCGAAATAGATGCAATGCAAGCAATGAACATTTTGAAGGTGGTGTTGCCCACAGTGAATATCTGTGTTGCCGCAGTAGAAGCAGGGGATTGTGGAGGATTCGGAGTTAAGTATTCTTTCTGTCCGTGTAGACAACATGCATCAGCAAAAGTTTCACTTTCCTAATACGGGTACACGAGTAAAGTTTACTGTACGGCGAACTGAATATATTGAACGTGAATTTAACCATGAAAGCATGTCTCGAAAGTACACTGTTAGAACAATTGTGTATGATCAGGCAAACACCCCATCCCCCCAAAATGATGCCAACATCTTATAAGTGCTATTGCTTTAACTTGTAAACTAACCTAACTTTCACTTGGATCTGAGCCTCAACATTGATGAAGTCCCACCAAGCAGCATAAGCATGCTTTTGCGCCCTGTTTGATGGAGAACGGACGAAAGGTGGACATGGCTTCAGCAACTCATTGAACTTATTAAGTTTGTAATAACGTAACATGCACTGCAAAATACTAAACAGTACAGACGTGCGGTAAATGGAGTAAGCTTTACACATTCACCACTAATTTCGACAGATCGGATCACATATGCTTCCTAGTATAGACTCAAGTGAGTATGTCAAACGGTACATAATCTCGAGCAAAACACAGGTGCTGTCACGGAAATGCATTCCTTACAAAGCTTTCCTTTTCCATACCCTCCTCTTTGCTTTTCTCACGTCATTATGCACAGTATTTTTATCTCTGGACTTTTAGCATTCTATTCGCAGCGTCGCATGAAAGGAAAAAAGTGTTGAGCTCCGAGAGCGTTCCCTTGTCACTCTCCGCCCATAAATAAGAGGTTCCCAATAACGTGTGTTCACGTTGAAATTTGTATCTATTTTGTTCAGATGAAAAGCAGCTCGACAAAGTGGAAACACTGTTCCATACTCTTGCCTTGAACAATATCCAAGTAAATAGTCGGCGTCCTTAGATTCCTGGTTGAATGTTGTTCACAAAGGAACGTAGCGCCAATATAGCGCCAATGCAGCGACACAGGTAGACATTTTTGTTCTTTCAACTCCACATTGGCCAAGCACGGTCGTAGATAGTGCCTGGTCTGCCGGACCTGATCAATCACCCCCACATCCGCAAGTAATGACGCATTTACTGGTGGATTAGTTCTGATGAGCTCCTGCCCAATCGCCCATTTCCACCAGCAGACCTCATCAGCCGGCTTAGACTATCATCCACTTGGCGAGATCGTCGCAATTGGGTGCCCACCCCTCTGTGCCGATACGCACGGCTACTTATCGATGGTCATGCCGTAGCGCATGACGTGCGGGCTGGTCAACTGGTGGAGCCGGTCCCCAACACTGATGGTGAAGCGTGGTCATGCAAAGGAAGCGCGGATACTGAGGAGGTCTGTCGACGATATGGAAGCGCGATACTGAGGAGGCCTGTCGACGATATGGAAGCGCGGTTATTGAGGAGACCTGTCGACGATATGGAAGCGCTGATACTGAGGAGGCCTGGCGACGATATGGAAGCGCGGATACTGAGGAGGTCTGTCGACGATATGGAAGCGCGGATACTGAGGTCTGTCGACGATATGGAAGCGCGGATACTGAGGAGGCCTGGCGACGATATGGAAGCGCGGATACTGAGGAGGCCTGTCGAAGATATGGAAGCGCGGATACTGAGGAGGCCTGGCGACGATATGGAAGCGCGGATACTGAGGAGGCCTGTCGAAGATATGGAAGCGCGGATACTGAGGAGGCCTGGCGACGATATGGAAGCGCGGATACTGAGGAGGTCTGTCGACGATATGGAAGCGCGAATACTGAGGAGGCCTGGCGACGATATGGAAGCGCGAATACTGAGGAGGCCTGTCGACGATATGGAAGCGCGAATACTGAGGCCTGGCGACGATATGGAAGCGCGGATACTGAGGAGGTCTGTCGACGATATGGAAGCGCGAATACTGAGGCCTGGCGACGATATGGAAGCGCGGATACTGAGGAGGTCTGTCGACGATATGGAAGCGCGGATATCGAGGAGGCCTGGTGCAGATATAGAGGCACGCGCTACATACATCGAACTGAACCGATCCGGCCAAAATTGAGCCAGCTCACTCCAGTGGGAGCACACACTCCTACGACCCGGTCAGATTTGGGCCAGCTCACTCCAGTGGGAGCAGTCACTCCTCACGCTATGGTGTGGCTTACCACGAAGTTGAGCACGAACGTCTGTATTTCGACCTGGTGACCTAAGTGACCTGGCGTGGCATGGGATGACCATTTTATCGCACAATTTACTCGAAGGGTAACATTTGGCGCTGCATATTCAAGTTCGGTAATCCTCGTATCACAGTAGCACATGGAGCTCCCACACATGTGCTGCCGTGCTCGACAGATTGCGACTCCTGATCTTTGGCCGATGTTTTTGTCACCATCGGTATCTGATCATACCACGTCGACTGGCTTTGTTTCACCGCTCTGTCATTCTTAATTTGAAAGCCACGGTGAGTTACTCCCATGTGCATAACACTATGTCCGCTTTCGCAACCATTCTCGTGACTTAGACCTCAACGCTGAATTACAAGGGCTCCGACGAATTCGCAAGAAGCAAAGCGACCTCTACGTCGCATTTTCCCTGAATCCTCAAGTTGTTGGTGACTATGAGTCGAAAGCCGGTACAATAGATCAATCCTTCTTGGCTAGCAACATGAACTTCAACACATTTGACCAGATCTGGACGGCGAACTGTACTAGGTGTAAAGCATGCTTTATATGCCTGAACAGTTGCCAGATGGGGCTACGTGCCAGTGAAATTCACGCTCCCCTAAGTTGTTTAAAGAACATAAGCTTGTGCGAGGGGAAAACGTTCCTCACCTCTGAACGAGCACTATAAATGGAAGGATATGAACGGTGGCTGACTATTCTAAGATTAAGCTTATGCATGATAAGGATGGCAACCGCCTTATCTTTGTAGCTCAAAGTTTACAAAGCCTTTCACAAGTTACTTTTAATAGCATTGATTTTGCCATGTCTGTTGCAAAACATTAAACACACACGAGATAAAATGGCGACGCTGACGGAAAGAATGTCGTCAAAGCGAAAGTGTTGAATATTCATCATGCTGTGGCCACTAACGGAATTAGAACGGGAAAACCAGGAGAGAAGCAAGACGATTGCCCTGTGCAGAAATGTAGCATGATTCGTCCTCCTAAAGGGCGAGCTCTGTAAAACTGGAACGATACAGCCCATGAAAAAAATGTTGGTGCTCGTAACGATCCAATTGTGACTTACGTGGGTCATGCTTTGCCAATACCGACTCAGCTATTCCTGAGACACTGCTCGTACGCCAGCACGTACGCCATCAAAGCATCGGAATGTATGGATATATTGGCCCTCCGTCTCTCCGGCCAGATCCTCACACCCCGTCTCGAGGGTGGGGTGGGGTGTGTGTGGGTGTGGGGGGGGGGGTCATAGGAGCCCCTTCTAATCTCCAAACTAAGCGTCGCACGAAAACGAAAGAGGTGTCACCAGAAAGCCCTCGAAGAGTATGGCCCGACACCACCCCGAAAAAAGTTCCACAAAAGTAACGCCACTAGGTGGGCTTAGGTTTCCGCGACTTACATCATGTTATTGGCTTTGGGGGGGGGGGTCATTTTGGACGAGATGGGGCCACCCTCCGGTGCGCCTATGCAAGCATTTGAAACCCAGAATTACTCGATATTGCAACTGCAACCGATCTCAGGGATATGTTTTCATATGCGCGGTGGTGTAGGATGTTTGTATCTTACATCAGAAAAACGCACTCAGTCGGTAATCAGATGAATGAATTGAATTGAATATGCTTTCACTTAGATATAGAAGGCTGAGAGGAGATCTCATCGAGGTCTTGAAATTTGTCCATGGTCTGGAGAGGGGATATTTTGGGGAAATGTTTGAATTGAACAGAAATGATGCAATTAGAGGTCATAAATTCAAAATTAAAGTTAACCACGGCAGAACAAGGTTAGGGCAGACTTTCTTCACCAACAGGGTAGTGGAACACTGGAACTAGCTGCCAGAAAACATTGTCAGTAGGAGCATACTGAACATCTTTAAAAACAGCATAGACAATCACTATAAAATAGAGGGCTTGCTTTTCAGTATTACAGGGAGGGCTGATTGACAGATTTGGTGGGCAACTGGTTCAGTGTACAGAGTGCAACCAAGAAGGGCCCTTGTGGCTCATAGTTGCACTAATCTTTTATGTCTGTATGTCTTTTATGTCTTTATGACTGATATATCCCTCATGATTGGCGCGTCGGGATGGATAAAGTTTAATTATAACTTCGTGATAATAGATATCCTCGTCTACTCGCATGTTGCCATAAGCGGACAACATATGAGGAAGCATATCTTGAAAAGAAACTTCGATAATTAAGTGATAACATCGATGATTGGAGTGCTATTGTCATGGCATGTCTCTCACGTCATCCTACACAAATGATGGACTGACTTCTGTGTTTCTGATGAATCATTATTTACTAATCACACATGTTTTTGCATTTTGCGTTGACCATAGTCTGACAGCATCACAAAGCAGAAGTACCGAGTGATAGCTCTAATCATGTAAGCTCAGGGTGGGGAACAGCGTGGTGGCTCGATCATGCATCCAGCCCCGCTAATTTCCACAGTTGCATGCTACAAATTAAAATGACGTGCGATGTTTCTACGGCAAACCATTCACCGTTTGTTATCGCGTTTAATTCGTCATATTTTCTCACAAGTGAAGGCACGTCAAGCGACTTAATCATGAAAGTCATGTGGAAGAGCATGCCCAACGAAACATGCGTGGAGTATGGACAACTTGCACATAGTATGTTCAGGAACTTGAAGTCCCCGATGCGATTATGTGCAATAATACCAAGTATAAAATGAGTACCGTATAGAATCTGTCTTGGGATTGCATGAAACCTGTATGAATTGATTAATCAAACCAGATCTAATCATTCACATGCAGCACACAGGAATGAATCATGCATACAGCACGTCAGGCTTGAGCCAGTATGTGCATAATTTATAAAATTCTCAAAACCCATGATTCTTAATTTGAATGATTGAAGGAAGTTCAAGGGGAGCCCATTCCATGCGAAATTTAGAAGCCCAAGGTGCAAGTATGCTATTAGACTTCAATGAATATAAACAGGAAACATGAAAATTGGCTCCATTCTGTGACATTAATTATCATGGTAAGGTTTTCTCGACATAAATGCAGAAGCTAAAAAATAGCTCCGTATCGCATTCGTTGGCCATAGATATCACGAATAGGGAAGCTGAGTGATGTAAATTCCATTCCGAAAGCATTCTAAGCAGTAAGACATTTTTTTCGCCACTTGTTTTCACAGTCGGGTTTAGTGCCGCCCCACGTTCTTGGATTTCTTTATAAGCCAACATGCTTAGAGCGATTTCATTAGATAAAGGTCTTTCCTGTGAAGATCCAGTCTGAAAGTTGTTTTCAATTAACAGGCAAACATCACGATTTGTATAAAAATGGTAGGATAACACACCAGCTTTTAGAATGAATTCCAGATAGGAGCTAAGCGAAATGGATCCATCTCAATCGGTAAATTGCACAATTCAAGCCTCAATTGAAAGGATATTACATGCACGTCCGTAGTTAGATTGCAGCCGGGCCACATTCATTCCGCGCTTTGGTTAGCTACCATAGCTATTCTACCTAGATTGCCGGGAGGTAGACAAATACGACCATTCTGCATTTACAACAACTACCGCTGAGAGGAGCTACAGCTACATCTACAACAGGAACCGCTAAGAGGAGAAACGAGGCAACTACGCGTCAAGTCTAGGGACACTGTGGCAGCCATGACCGCGAATGGCGCGCAAGCCACAGGCGAAGCCTGTCTCAGGAGCTCGTAAACAGGTCAATCGACCGGAGCCGGAGGGCGTATTCCATATAGATGACCTATCCTTCAAGACATAACCAAGCCAACGTCTGAATCATAAGGATCGTCATTGAAGTGTTAAATTATGTTGCTGAACACTAGCTTCATATCAAAGTAATGTGAAGTGCAGCGAAAAACGACTCAAGTTATAGACTCGTTCGATGCTAAGGAGTTTGTCATCTGCTCTTTCTTACCCTGCTCCTTGTGTGCATTTTTGGTTTTGCTGAGAAGATCCTTGGCAGTAATGAGCCTACCAACGGCATGCTTGTATTGTATTATCTTGTATTGCACTATCTTGCATTACCTTATATTGTATTGTATTATCTTGTATTGTATTATCTTGTATTGTATTATCTTGTATTGTATTATCTTATATTTAATTATATTGCATTGTATTATCTTCCATCGTATTATCTTGTATTGCATTATATGGTATTGTGTTTCCTTGTATTGTATTATCCTGTATTGAATTATCTTGTTTGCATTATATTGTATAGCATTATCTTGTGTTGCATTATGTTGTGTTGCATTATATTGTATTGTATTGTCGTGGGTTGCATTATCTTATATCGTATTATCTTGTGTTGTATTATCTTGTACTACGCGCATAGATTATCGATATAATTTGGCAACTACCAATGGTAAATTAAGTGACTGCCAATGATAAGACTAGAGGTAAGTCGGCAGCTCCTGATTTCCGTGACATGTATCTTGCTGCAGGGGACAGCCGGAGACATACCTGTAACTGCTGGTAATGCTCAGATAAATCTGCTACACAGCCGGGCCCAAAATAGGTGTCAGCAAGGAAATATTACTATTTTACCTGTTCAAGTTGTCTTCTTGACCAAATGCCCTGTAATGGCTTTCAGCAGCCATTAGCTAAATCATGTTGACGCAATTTGTTGAGATCAAGGCTTTCGAAAACACAATTGGTAGTTGCATTTTCTGGGCAGCAGCACATAAATATTTACCGTGAGCATCCTATAACGGTTTCAGTGACACTGATACTACACGAGGAGAGTTGTCTCAGGGATGTTGTAGCACTACTCTCACCCAACTCTACATTCGCTCTGGCAGATCCAGTGTCACATATTGGAAGGCAATAAGACATACCGCATAGTATGCGGTATGTCCACATGGTATATCATAGTATTGGATGGTGTATAGTATATTCCACATATTGGAAGGCATACTGGACAGCTTAGTATGCGACATACAACATAATATCCGTAATAATAACATAATAATAACAACATAATACAACATAATATCCGACATAATAGACCACATAGCATGCAACGTATTAGACCGCATAGTAATATGACACACTAGACCACATAGTGTGCAACATACTAGATCACATAATGTTGCGACATATAGACTGTATCGTATACCGTATACTATAATGCATAGTATGTGGCATATGCGTATGTGGCGCAAGCTAGTAGGTGTTCTTAAGAGCTAACTCAATACATTGAGACCATATGTCTTTGCATCAGTTCACACACAAATCGGAAACCTAGCGGCTGTATCAAGATTAGCTGACGGAACCAAGGCTCCCACCTATTCATACTCCCGCTGAATAGTCCCTGAGTGAGCTATGAATACAAAATTGTGGCGACGATAGACCCACATGATGTTTGAGATTAAGATGATTTATATCGAAGTTACTAATCTCACCGTCCCTTACATACCGCTAAATACAATATTCACATCCCTCTCCTCCTTTATACGAAGTGAGTTTGGCAGCATTACGTCATCCTACATCAGAGTTCTTCCCACTGTTGGTGTCTGTTCATCGAAACGCTCCTCCAGACTTTGCTTTTCGGTCCGAGAAGGGCAAAAATACGCTGGAAGTTAAAATATAACATCGGTAATTTCCACTGCAGATAAAATCAGTTTATTTCACTCTCTTTAAGTTCATAGCCTGGCTGCTACGTAGAGTTGCCACTTCCACCACAGTTTGCCAGCAAACATATTATCATTTTATATTTTGTTCTTGTTTGCGCCTTGCCACAAGAGTATAGCACAAAACTTGCCACAACAAGCTAATGCCAATTAATCTCACTATAAGGTTCAGCCTTTCCACAGAGAAGCAAGTTATTACGCCCCGCGTCGGTGATTTATTACTTCCAAGTCAGATACAAAATAAGTTGCTTAAAATAAAAGTACTGTGCTTAACGTTTTAATTCAATATGTGCTCAACAGCCGCATGCACAACCATGCATTGTTACACGTAACAAGAAGGAAGAGGCAGACAGGTGCCAATATTCGGCATACATCAACACCAGCATAAAGCAGGCTCCATTTTGTTACCAATATATAGATATTAGCATACACTTCACGGTGTGCAAGTATAATTCGATTTTAATGGCTGAAAACATGCATATAATTTGTCTGAATTTGATGAAAGGCGATGTCTAGTGAGGCAATGTCGTTCCTTCCACTGCATTTGTCAAATTGTGGACCTGAATACCTGATGCAAAACATGTTTTCCGAGCTCACCCCCTCACCCCTGATGAAAGTTCAAGATATCCCAAATGAGAAACTGGTCCTTTGTTGACCAATGAATGCCACGTGAATCGGGCGACCGGCATGCCACAACAGACACGTGTGCCCAGCACGACCTGCCCTGACCCGACGACCATCTGACCCGACCCGACCTTATTACCCGACCATACCCAGCCATGACCTGACTCGATCCGACTCGACCCGACAACTACCTGACCCGACCCGACTCGACCAAGCCACCGCCTGACCCGACCCGACTCGACCAAGCCACCGCCTGACCCGACCTGGCCCGCCACCCCCATGTCGCGCTACAATGAACCGATTCGATCCGATCCGCCCATTCCTGCGGCGCCGCAATGACCTGACCCGGCCGGACCTCCGCCCGACACGGCCCGGTCACGACGCCGCGGCGACCTGACCCGACCTGCTGAAGCTCGCACTGACACCGGCTCGAGTCGCAGCGGCGGCCGCTCGCGGTGCTCTCGTGACGCGTCACGCCGCCGGTCGGCCACGTCACGGCCCCGGCCGGGGTGCCGCGCACACACCCTGCTCCCGGCAGTCGCGCACCGCCACTGAGGCCGGCCGGCGCGTGGGCCGCCGCCTCCACCGCTGCCGCCGCCACCGCGCCGCCGCCGCCGCCGCCGCCACCGCGCCGCCGCCGCCGCCGCCGCCGCCGCCGCCGCCGCCGCCGCCGCCGCCCCGCCCACCGCCGCCGCCGCTGCTGCCGCAGCCGGCGGCGGTGCCAGCCGGACCCTGCGCACGTCAGCCTGACCGTCAGCCTGACCGTCAGCCGGCTGGGCTGACGTGCGTCAGCAGACGGCCCACCGTGGTCTCCCGAGCGGCCTGCAGCGTCCGCTTCTGTGTGCCGAGTTGTCATCACCGTGCCGTAGCGAGCCAGCTGACCTCTGCCCTTCAGTCTGATCCGACTATACCGGGACCGACACGCCCACTCAGTGACAGTGGACATCGCATGGCGTCGTCGCCCTACGTTCCATTAATAACTGGTGCAACATTCCCGTTGCGTCCGGTTCATTGCGTTTTGAGTGTGTTGCATGCATGCCCTGGCGCCAGACAGTTGGCATTATGTGGTGTGAAGTTTGCAGCTGGTTCTGAAGGACCTACCATGGAACAGCCATTGATATTTTTATCTTATTTCACGAATGCTATAAATGACGTCATTTCTGATATATTGCCTGGCCTCCATCTTTGTCATTTGACATAGGCAACCAAGACATTGTCAGTGACCTACAGCAGTCGAAATCCTTCAATTACTCCACATATTTTGCAAAAGTATAATTAACACACAGGAGACTGAGGAACGATCTTACGTTATTCAACGATCTACAAGGAACGATCAACAAGCATTCAAAAATAGGCATAGCACTGATGCACGCGATAATCGTCACTATTTCGAATTTAATGAGGGTCGTAGCAGGAGCCACAAACCTAAATTTTATCAAATGCGATGTCCAACGAGGCCCAAAAAGTAATAGTTCTGTAGCCGAAGCACACCTTCATGGAATAGGTCACTTCCGATTGCTGTTGTGAGTAGTTCATAGGTCGTTCACTAGCATGTTCCAAAAATAAGAGCGAACTACATTTGTTTCAGCGTTAATTTTAGCGTGTAAGCTCATGTGATAGTACTGACCTCCGCTGTCTTGGTCCGGCTTGTGTGACGTCCTTTTGTGAACAATGTCGCGTGTTCCCTTCCTCCGTGGCCAAATGCCGAGTCGTCGAGCCCTTTGGAGCGGCTTCGTGCGGACTGATGTGTATTTAGCTAAACTACGCATACCTCGAACCTATACCTCCTACCTACCATAGGAGGTATAGCCTACCATACCCCGCCTATAGTGAATGGTGTTCCCACGATTCCAACAGTTAATGGTGCAACTTCCTTTCACTCTGTCTAACACATGAAAAACAATGCCATAGTTTTAGATCTACTTATTACACGCATCGCCCATGGGCCTGGTGTGGGGAATCTACATCCCATGGCAACAATCACATGAAGAAGCAAGATGTAGTCCTAACTACAGAACCTACTTTTCATTGATGCTTTAGCTGTACATTATTGTTAAATGAACTTAAAGAAAGACTATGCTGTGGACCATCCATAATATTTATCAAGGAATTCGCAATGCTGCGTGAGGCGCGCTTTCATAGAAAGATGCATGGTTGGCATAGTGGGGAGAGGATCCTTCCACGCCCATGGTGCATTTCAGTCTCACAAATAAAAACTCAAGAACCCCCACTACTCATTTTCCTTGGGAGATGGCGCAGTACGTCATTTCGTCCCATACTTTATATCGTCCAAGAACAATTGTGCCCGTGCACCAATTAGCTAATGAGCTTCAATAAAGGGCTCAGATGATATTTCTGCGCAAAATTACGACGGTCGGATACAAATAGGTCCGTACATTTCCGTCGGCAACCATAGCACCGCGTGCATGCCATTGCCATCGCTTTTCTAGACACTCTCTCGGAAACCTTCTCCAGACTAATATGCTGCGAACGTGAACTGCAAGTGAATCGGCGCGTCATTCATCCTCATTAGTGCTCCTGATGACAGCGACGGAAATGATCCTGTGAGCTTTGCGTATTTGCAAGTAAAATAATCCAGTCAGTCCGCTGGAAACGTCTAACAAAACAGCGGGTGCCGGTTCTGCACGTGCAGGAAATACGCCGGCCGGCAAAGTTCAGGCTTGAAGATCATGGCTACACCTGGTTATGTGGGCCCAGCTGATGTGAGCACTTGGCGCTCAAGT
This sequence comes from Imbricaverruca yamaguchii, assembly GCA_034440575.1. Lineage (NCBI taxonomy): Eukaryota > Metazoa > Arthropoda > Thecostraca > Neoverrucidae > Imbricaverruca > Imbricaverruca yamaguchii. The sequence goes on along the minus strand of JAOTOL010001650.1, from coordinate 1,634,948 downwards.
TAAGACTGCACAGCCCACCTGAGCATGCATCGATGGAGGTGGGGGCTGAAAACTTCATCTGAAAATCGAGTGGTCAGACGTGGACAAGTTAACAACTTCGCTTCGCTCATCAATGGGAGGCGACGGTCCCTTTCAAAATCCAATGAGAGAGATCAGGAGGCATGCAGGTCTAAAAAGGCCAACGTGCATTATATCTTCCAAGATGTGCATACTTCCGCGAGAGCTAATGTCCATGGTTTCGAGCCACGATGTTAATGAAATTAACGAAAGTGTTCAAACGAGGTTATGCGGGCGGGACACTCGGTGTGCTCCCTTGTTCTGGTGACTCTTGTAACAGGTTATGCTTCTGACCATGTTAGCCATGGTCATGACCAAGGTGTGCTGCGCTGGTGCATAAGGAGGAGCAGTGGTGCGTCTTCCTCCACCGCCCAGCTCTGAGCTCCGCATGTTGGCGTGTGTGGTCTTACTCAGCGTCTTCCAAGCCACTGACGTGACATAATACATTTTCCTTTAACTTCCACCAGGTTACTCCATCTTAAGTGACCTACGCCTAGCATGGAACTCAAATGTCCTGGGATATCTACTGTTGCATGAAAGACCCACTCAAGAGCGTGAACTATGAGCATAGCAATTGCTCTGGCACCTGTCACAATCTGTAGACTGCTTAGTGCGGCACGGTGGTAGTATAATGCCATGTCTTGCTTAATCAGACGGAATCGTCACGTCGCTGTTCCCCAAGTTCTAACATAATTGTCACAGCCTAGAACGATATAGCGCTTTACTTCCCAGGTGTGATGCTATTACTAAACAAGTATTGGGATGTGTACGCAAAGTAGCACGTTCCTTGATCTTAGAACAATCGGAGAAATAGGAGAGAAAGAAAAAGATGAAACTGAGGAAGTGATAAAGAGGAAAAGCAGAGGTGTACTGCTAGTGTTCATTTATCCGGTTTCACCATCGAGTTGGGTTCCAGTCCAGGACCATGACTCGCCTGGTGTTGTCCCCTTGCCTCCGAGGAAGCGCTATTGGGGGGGCGTACGTCTCATGAAGCTCACCCTGAGTGGCACTGTCGGCCGCTCGGACTTTAGGGCGCTTGAACCAGAATTGATAATTTGCAAAGTCTGTCTGTCTGTCTGGCACTGTCGGCTACCAGCGAAGTCACGATTGGCTGCGAGCACCTGCTAACTAGTGCGCCCACCCTGCACAGGAAGGACACGCGCTGCCGGCCAACTGTCGGCCAACTGTTGGCTCATGACAATCGATCGTCTGGCTGACCCGGCTCCATCGGTGAACGTCCCCACTGCTGCGGGCTTGGGGCTGCACCGCCCCCCACCAACACATCCCCGCCAACTGCTGCCGGTTTGGGGATGCACCGCCCCCCAACCAACCAATCCCCGCCCACGGCTGCGGGCTTGGGGCTGCACCGCCCCCAACCAACCCATCCCAGCCCACTGCCAGATATAAACCCATACTCTTATATGGCGGCGAATAGAGCATAATATGATCTAAAATAACTGCACGCGGCACCAAATTAACTCCTCCTGTCCAGGTCACGTGACCTGAAAACATAACCTGATATCATATCAGGCTAGCAATGCATGCCAACCGTGACGCGACACCATTACGTGACTACTCCATCGTCACGTGACAGTCGAGTTGCGACGTCGAATCCATGAACAGCATAGGAGCACGATCGGGATAACGCTTTACTCATCAAAGGAAAGCCCATCCTCGCCGCTTTGCTCGAGCATCCACCTTTAGGGAGACATTCTAGCTCTGTGCCCTGACAAGGTATAAATATAAAACATTGCAGCTTCTGCTTAAGGAACTATCGTTAATTGTAGGCCAATTTGTCCCTTTTCGCTTGGGCGTCATGCTCCAGATACCGCAGGGACTTGATGCATGCCCTTAAGGCGAGATTAGTCGCAATTATGCCTTCTTTTCAGCGCAATTATCTTACATAGACATACGTTCGCTAAGAAAATCAATAATCTTAACCTAAGCACAAAGGCATAAAAGACATAAGAGATCAGTGCAACTATGAGGCACAAGGGCCCTTCTTGGTTGCGCTCTGGACACTGAACCAGTTGCCCACCAAATATGTCGAACAGCCCTCCTTGGAATACCGAAAAGTAAGCCCTTTATTCTTATAATGATCGTCTATACTGTTTTTAAAGATATTCAGTGTGCTGCTACTGCCAATGGTTTCTGGCAGCTGTTTCCAGCGTTTCACTTCCCGGTTGGTGAAGAAAGACCGTCATAACCTTGTCCTGTTGTGATTAACTTTAATTTTAAGTTGATAGCCTCCAATTGCATCATTCCTGTTAAATTCAAACATTTCCCTGAGACATCCCTGTTCCTGACCATGAGTAAATTTAAAGACCTTGATGGGATCTCCTCTCAGCCGTCTATATCTAAGTGAAAACATATTCAATTTCTTCGATATTTCCTCATATGCCAGGTTGTTTATACCATTAACCATTTTTGTTGCTCTCTTTTGTACTCTCTCAGCAGAGCTTGCTGATGACTTCCTCACTTTGGAATGATACATTCCTATTTATTTCCTCAAGTATTCTTAGTGCCTTCTTCTTGGCTTCTTTGGTCTGTTCTGATGCCCACAATTTTGTGTTCAGAATAACACCTCACTCCTTTTCTGCTGATTCACAGATAGTACTTGACCACCCATTAAGCATGGAACCTTCATATGCTGCCTACCTACATGCATGCTTTTGCACTTATCAAAATTAATTTTCATTTACCTTTTTTACCACTTCACAAGTTCGTCTAAATCTTTCTGAAGCGATATATGCTCGTTGTGTCCTGTTATTGCCCTAAAGGGCTTCAAATCATGCAAATTTCAAAACCTTATAGCTTAGGCCACTTTCAAATGCTTTTATAAATATAATGAGCAATAGTGGCCCCGGTCCTGACCCCTCAGGGACTCCACTGATAACATTTTTGCCATGATGACCTTGCACCATTTAACATCACTTTTTGCTGTCTATCTGAATGCCACACCTCAATCCATTTTAGGATGCTACCTGCAATACCATGGACCTGAAGCTGCATCATTAAACGTTCATGGAGTACCTTGTCAAAGGCCTTACTAAAGTCAAGACATGCTACATCAACCTGATTTCCATGATCAAATTGTTCTGTAATGGAATTTAAGAAGTCCAAGAGATTTGTGAGACACGATCGCCCTATTCTTAACCAATGTTGGATATCTTGAATCAATCTGTTGCCTTCCAGCTAAATAACTACTATATCCTTGCTAATTTATTCCAGTGCCTTGCAGACTGGGGATGCAAGGCTTACTGGCCTATGGTTTTCAACTTTCCCTCTTTTTACTTTCTCCAAAATAGGCACTACATTTGCCCTATTCGAAGGTGTTGGAATTTCATTTTGTGAAACTGATCTACAAAATATTATACTAAATGGAATTACCAGTTCCATTTCAGCCTCTCGCAATACCCTAGCACAAATTGCATCAGGTCCCGTTGCCGTGTTTGACTTTATTTTCCTGATATGATTTAAAACATCATCACTATCAATGACATCAACATCGTTTACTCGATCACATGTCATTGAACTGTTGTGTACGGTTGGCAAATTAGTCATATCTTCCAATGTACACACTGATTTAAACCGCTTGCTCAGCTTCTCAACAATCTCACCATCCTCACTCTACATAGTCCCATTTACTTCCAGTAGACCAATTGTGCTAGAAATTTACTCAGCTTGGTTTACTTGCTAGAACCTACGTAATGATAATTTGTTATTCGGCATGGCATAACAGTGTCATCACAGACGTATTAGTATCATGTCATGCATCAGGTGTCATAACAGACATATCATGACATGATAGACGTAGCGTTTTCGTTTTCACCAACAGACTTGGCTTTTCTTAGCCACGTATTCCTTGGAAGTTACAAATAATTTAGCGTTCCGGAGGTGCGTTTCTGACGCCAGCATCTCAGCATGCCAGCAACTCTCCAACCGCCCCTGAATTCAAGTTTCAGAGTCGCGTTTCGGACGCCGCTGCTGAAGACCAGTAACTCCCCAACCGCCACCCAGGCAGCAAATTACGTCGCATTGAAGAAATCAATAAAATACATGTAGTTCGCCTCCTTCATATGTAGCTTGTGGAGCCGCCAGTATAGCAACACCTTGCAATGAAGTGCAAAACAACTGAATTAATGATCAGCATGTATTTTTGCTTGGTGACCCACGCGACTTACTCATTATATATCATATAATCGCAAAGTGCGTTCTTTTCGTGCCGTCTATGCCGTTCAGTACGGCATAACGACAAGACTGCTTGGTGGATGTCACTATGAATCCTTCTCGCTCGCAAAATAAAATGGCGTATGCTTCGGACGTGTACTTGAGGAAACTGGTGCCAGGATATCTTGGAACGAATTCTCATTCAGATATTCAATGCTTCAATCTGTGCAAGTGCTGTATAGTGCTGCATAGCATAGTATTTCAGGACTGCGAGTGCGATTTTGCTTGCTTCTTCTCTCGCTTTGTGATGCCCTAGTCTTCCATTATATTTTTCACAGCATTTGCACTGTTTATGCGTACAATGCTAGTTTTCCTTTGACAATTTTTTGTTGTGAATGAAATGATTCTTTCGTGACAAAAAAATTGGAAAAAGTTGGCATTGCTGCACGTTTCCAAAACTCAGTTCAATGTTCGGAATAAAGCTGAAGATCAAAACAAAATGCGACTGACACGATTGACGGCGCATTGGTCCTGCATGGAACAGGACCATCATTCTCCAGTTTCGTGAACATAACCTTAGTGCTATCTGCGTGTGGCAAACTTCACGTGAGAAGAAAACCATCAAGCGTCGTACGGAAAAGGGAGAACAGGAACTTTTGAGATCGACGCCTTCCAATTGGGCTTGTTGTCAACTGCGACTTCAAGTCAGCCTACAGTGGCAGTTTGGCGCGCTTGTGGTCGTTTATTTGCTGTCGTCAGGGCCATAAATAGTTGTGCCCTATCGACGCCATGATAAACAAACAGAAGCACTTCGAAGAGACTCGTCCACGTGCTACTTCCTCAGTTCGCCACTGGGACAGATGAAAACTCACAGATATGGCCAATTGCATAATTTCTCCTCATGTTGACATCTGGTGATATATTTGACTTGCGATTGCGTGCCAGTGATGCGTTCTCATTATCTCTCCACCTCATCACCTCTCCACCTCATCACCTCTTCACCCCAACACCTCTCCACCCCATTACTTCTCCACGCACCGGAATATTTCCTTTTCCACTCGACTGCGCTTGGGAGGCGAAACTCCAGTGCAAATGATAAACAACACGAACGTACCTGGTGCAGCATCGAAGTCCATCGGGATCCTCCTGCGTGCAGCGCCGTCACTTTCAGTCACCGCTGAGTCACTGATGGGGCCTCCGGTCACTGTCATGGGCTCCCAGCCACTGACGTGGGCTCCCGGCCACTCACGTGAGCTCCCAGTCACTGACGTGGGCTCTCAGTCTCTGACGTGGGCTCCCAGCCACTGACGTGGGCTCCCAGTCACTGACGTGGGCTCCCGGTCACCACGGTGTCGCCGGCGTCAGCTCCCAGCGACCACCAAGTCGCCGCCACGGGACCTCAGTCGGCCAGCAGCGCCGGCTGCCGGTCGCCTGTCGGGCGGAGCTGGCTTCCGCCGGCTGGTGCTGGCTCCCGACCGAGCCGGGCTGGCCAGTCGGCGTCGCCGGTCTGCAGCCCTCTCGGCACACTGCGGGTCGAGGCGCGCCTGGCGCCGAGTCCCGACACGGGCCACTCCCTGTCGCCTGCAGAGGCGTGCTCAGCGAAGCCCCGCTGCCGGAGTGCAGGACACGCGTCTCGAGCAGCCAACTTGTGAAGTCTGAGCGCGGCTCTGTCGCTGGCTTCACACTAAGGTGCTGTCTGTCGGGCACAGTGACTTGGCATGGAGGTCTGCCGACATTGTTACGCACCTCTGGCAAAACTCCGGGTAGTCGCTCACAGCCACCGGATGAAAATAGCCTGCGGCTGGACCCCCACACCGCCGGAGGAGGGGGTGGGGTGGGGGAGATACCAGCAGTGCTGGCTCGGCTGCAAATGCCAGCGCGCTCCGACAGCGACGATGATACCACAGCCTGGGAGGGCCTAAGTAAAACAAACACGAATTGGCATCGATAGTGTGGGACACGCCACCGATTACACAGGAGCGGGGAACGACAATTTGATGTTACGCGCTTTAATGGGAAAGGATAATATGGAAAGGGCAAGCCGCCGTAGTGCCGTGAGCATGTTTACTCAGGAACACATTAACTCGGAAGTTGTACATCCTCTGATCTACAGCAAGGCCACATCAGTCGCCAGTTGTCTCCAGTCGCATCCAGTTGACTTCAAAGTTAATTGCTTTCTCTTGTTCCTGTTACAATTTACCATTGTTTCTTTCTGCCATTCTCTTCTCGTTAGATTTTTCGTTTCTGTCGTTCTCTTTGTCTGGGGGCTCTCACGTTCTCAAGCGTGTACTTCATCTTTTAACTTTTTGCGCTATTGTTCATTTGATCTTTCTTTGCTCTTCTTTCTCAATGTCTCTAGTTATATTTTCTCCATACTTTTCATTGGCGTTGTGGTAGTATTTGTTTATACGTCAAAGTTGTTTTTCTCTTAGTACGCGATCTCGATACGCGATCATCATGATCATTGATAATTGAACCGTGAATCTCGTTGTGTCAATTTTGCCCCGATGGCGTCAACGATCACTATCGGTTAGATGGCTAGATGAGGAAAACTTAGATCCTCGGATCTTAAGTGTGCCGTTTTTAGGACGACATTCTTAGGCGCTCGGCCACATGCTCACGGCTTAACCTTCTCAATGTCGTCTAAAATCACTGGCCTTACCCCCAATGGCCTCGGCGGACCTTATGGAATCACAAAAGTTGAATCATGGTAAAAGGTTAGCTGGTGATTTATTCGAGTTCAGCGGCAACATAGACCAAACAACCCATGACACAACTCATACGACACGACACAAAACCATAGGGATATATGCTACGAGAAAAATTAAACTTAGAATCGTATTATAATACGGTAAGTTTGGGAATGGTGAACAAAACTTCTCAAAACGTGCATAACTGCATGTTCTACAAAAAGGTTACGAACGCACACGCTATCTCCAACAAACCGTAAGAAACAAAAAAAAACTGAGCTAGCCTCACGGAAAACTCCAAAAATTTTGCTTTTACCTCGCTGGTCCCTGCAGGCCATCGCCCAAAAACCTACTGTGCACATGCACAAGAGCGTTCACAAGGCATTACACACCGCATCCATTTCACTGCTCTAGCTCCCATTAGTTTTCGGAATGTTAAACGGCAAATTTCCTCAACCCTCTCCTCACTACCAAAGCGAATGTTGAGACTGCTTACCTTTCGTTTGCATTTCCGCACTTTTATCTTTCATAGGACCAGTACAAGGCGCTATTTGAACGAATGTCCACGCGAGGGCACATGCTGAAGGAGCAGTATTATCGAATGTGACATAGTATACGCGTATGTATGTACGTATATTAGTATGTATGCATTATGTTTATGTGTTTGCATATGTATGTATATGTTATATATATACATATATATATATATATATATATATATATATATATATATATATATATATATATATGCTTGCATGTACTTATGTACGTATGCACACATTGACAGCTAAGTATCATTCATTATACAACAGGCTATTTCAGGTACAATGTCAGTTTGAAGGTTAACACATACCAACAGTTGGGTCAGCGAAACACACTCAAGACACTCAACATGCTCACGCCAATAAAATTATACGGTCAAGTCCAACAAGGATACGGCATACATGTGCACAGACACGCGTTTGAATGGCCTAAAACAGCACATTATACACGCTTAAAACCAATCACCCTTGATTCAAGTATTTCAGCTAGTAAGGTGCTATCCACCCTACCAGATGTGCAGGAGAGGCGTAGCCTAACGGTCTGGACCTCACCAAAGGGTCAGCACCAGAGGGTCAGAGAGTCAGAGGGTCTGACGTCACCAGAGGGTCAGAACCAGGGGGTCAGAGGGAGAGAGGGTCAGCATCAGAGGGTCAGAGGAACAGAGGGTCGGACCTCACCACAAGATCAGCACTCTGGCGGGCGCTAAGAAAGCCAGTCTTCCCAGGCTTCCCGGCGTGTTGGTACGTCCCGGACCAGACAGGGCTTCCCGGCGTGTGGCGCGACCCGGGCCAGACGGGGCTTCCCGGCGTGTTGGTACGTCCCGGACCAGACGGGGCTGCTCGGCGTGTGGCGCGTCCCGGGCCCGACGGGGCTTCCCGGCGTGTTGGTGCGTCCCGGACGAGACGGGGCTTCCCGGCGTGTTGGTACGTCTCGGACCAGACGGGGCTTCCCGGCGTGTTGGTATGTCCCGGACCAGACAGGGCTTCCCGGCGTGTGGCGCGTCCCGGGCCAGACGGGGCTTCCCGGCGTGTTGGTACGTCCCGGACCAGACGGGGCTTCCCGGCGTGTTGGTACGTCCCGGGCCAGACGGGGCTTCCAGGCGTGTTGGAACGTCCCGGGCCAGACGGGGCTTCCCGGCGTGTGGCGCGTCCCGGGCCAGACGGGGCTTCCCAGCGTGTCGGTACGTCCCGAACAAGACGGGGCTTCCCGGCGTGTTGGTACGTCCCGGACCAGACAGGGATTCCCGGCGTGTGGCGCGTCCCGGGCCAGACGGGGCTTCAGGGCGTGTTGGTACGTCCCGGACCAGACGGGGCTTCCCGGCTTGTGGCGCGTCCCGGGCCAAACGGGGCTTCCCGGCGTGTTGGTACATCCCGGGCCAGACGGGGCTTCCCGGCGCGTTGGTACGCCCCGGACCAGACAGGGCTTCCCGGCGTGTTGGTAGGTCCCGGACCAGAAAGGGTTTCCCGACGTATGGCGCGTCCCGGGCCAGACAGGGCTTCCCGGTGTGTCGCGCGTCCCGGGCCAGACGGAGCTTCCCGGCGTGTTGGTACGTCCCGGAGCAGACAGGGCTTCCCAGCGTGTGGCGCGTTCCGGGCCCGACGGGGCTTCCCGGCGTGTCGGTACGTCCCGGACGAGACAGGGCTTCCCAGCGTGTGGCGCGTCCCGGGCCAGACGGGGCTTCCCGGCGTGTTGGTACGTCCCGGACCAGACAGGGCTTCCCGGCGTGTGGCGCGTCCCGGGCCAGACAGGACTTCCCGGCGTGTGGCGCGTCCCGGGCCAGACGGGGCTTCCCAGCGTGTTGGTACGTCCCGGACTAGACAGGGCTTCCCGGCGTGTGGCGCGTCCCGGGCCAGACGGGGCTTCCCGGCGTGTGGCGCGTCCCGGGCCAGACGGGTCTTCAGGGCGTGTTGGTACGTCCCGGACCAGACAGGGCTTCCCGGCGTGTGGCGCGTCCCGGGCCAGACGGGGCTTACCGGGGTGTTAGTATATCTCGTGCCAGACGGGGCTTCCCGGCGTGTTGGTACGACCCGGAGAAGGCTGGGCTTCCCGGCGTGTTGGTGCGTCCCGGACCAGACGGGGCTTCCCGGCGTGTTGGTACGTCCCGGACCAGACAGGGCTTCCCGGCGTGTGGCGCGTCCCGGGCCCGACAGGGCTTCCCGGTGTGTGGGGCTTCCCGGCGTGTGGCTCGTCCCGGGCCACACAGGGCTTCCCGGCGTGTGGCGCGTCCCGGGCCAGACGGGGCTTCCCGGCGTGTGGCGCGTCCCGGACCAGACGGGGCTTCCCGGCGTGTCGGTACGTCCCGGACCAGACGGGGCTTCCCGGCGTGTTGGTACGTCCCGGACCAGAAAGGGCTTCCCGGCGTGTGGCGCGTCCCGGGCCCGACAGGGCGTCCCGGCATATGGTACGTCCCGGGCCAGACGGGGCTTCCCGGCGTGTTGGTACGTCCCGGACCAGACGGGGCTTCCCGGCGTGTTGGTACGTCCCGGACCAGATAGGGCTTCCCGGCGTGTGGCGCGTCCCGGACAAGATGGGGCTTCCCGGCGTGTTGGTACGTCCCGGACCAGACAGGGCTTCCCGGCGTGTGGCGCGTCCCGGGCCAGACGGGGCTTCCCGGCGTGTTGGTACGTCCGGACCAGACAGGGCTTCCCGGTGTGTGGGGCTTCCCGGCGTGTGACTCGTCCCGGGCCACACTGGCCTCCCCGTGCGTGTGGCGCGTCCCGGACCAGACGGGGCTTCCCAGCGTGTCGGTACGTCCCGGATCAGACGGGGCTTCCCGGCGTGTTGGTACGTCCCGGACCAGAAAGGGCTTCCCGGCGTGTGGCGCGTCCCAGGCCCGACAGGGCTTCCCGGCATATGGTACGTCCCGGGCCAGACGGGGCTTCCCGGCGTGTTGGTACGTCCCGGACCAGATAGGGCTTCCCGGCGTGTGGCGCGTCCCGGGCCAAACGGGGCTTCCCGGCGTGTTGGTACGTTCCGGACCAGAGAGGGCTTCCGGCGCGTTGGTACGTCCAGGACAAAACGGGGCTTCCCGGCGTGTTGGTATGTCCCGGCCAGACAGGGCTTCCCGGTGTGTGGGGCTTCCCGGCGTGTGGCTCGTCCCGGGCCACACAGGGCTTCCCGGCGTGTGGCGCGTCCCGGGCCAGACGGGGCTTCCCGGCGTGTGCCGTGTGCCGGACCAGACGGGGCTTCCCGGCGTGTCGGTACGTCCCGGATCAGACTGGGCTTCCCGGCGTGTTGGTACGTCCCGGACCAGAAAGGGCTTCCCGGCGTGTGGGGCGTCCCGGGCCCGACAGGGCTTCCCGGCGTGTGGCGCGTCCCGGACTAGACGGGGCTTCCCGGCGTGTTGGTACGTCCCGGGCCAGACAGGGCTTCCCGGCGTGTTGGTACGTCCCGGAACAGACAGGGCTTCCCGACGTGTGGCGCGTACCGGGCCAGACGGGTCTTCAGGGCGTGTTGGTACGTCCCGGACCAGACGGGGCTTAGGGCAGATAGGGCAGATAGGGCTTCCCGTCGTGTGGCGCGTCCCAGACCAAATGGGGCTTCCCGGCGTGTTGGTACATCCAGGACCAGACGGGGCTTCCCGGCGTGTTGGTATGTCCCGGACCAGACAGGGCTTCCCGGCGTGTGGGGCTTCCCGGCGTGTGGCTCGTCCTGGGCCACACAGGGCTTCCCGGTGTGTGGCGCGTCCCGGGCCAGACGGGGCTTCCCGGCGTGTTGGTACGTCCAGGACCAGGCGGGGATTCCCGGCGTGTTGGTATGTCCCGGACCAGACAGGGCTTCCCGGTGTGTGCGGCTTCCCGGCGTGTGGCGCGTCCCGGGCCAGACGGGGCTTCCCGGCGTGTGGTACGTCCCGGACCAGACGGGGCTTCCCGGCGTATTGGTACGTCCCGGACCAGACAGGGCTTCCCGGCGTGTGGGTGCCAAGGGCTTCCCGGCGTGTGGCGCGTCCCGGGCTTCAACTTCCGGCGTGTTGGTACTCCCGGACCAGACAGGGCTTCCCGGCGTGTGGCGCGTCCCGGGCCAGACGGGGCTTCCCGGCGTGTTGGCGCGTCCCGGACCAGACGGGGCTTCCCGGCGTGTGGCGCGTCCCGGACCAGACGGGGCTTCCCGGCGTGTTGGTACGTCCCGGGCCAGACAGGGCTTCCCGGCGTGTTGGTTCGTCCCGGGCCAGACGGGGCTTTCCGGCGTGTTGGTACGTCCCAGACCAGACAGGGCTTCCCGGCGTGTGGAACGTCCCGGGCCAGACGGGGCTTCCCGGCGTGTTGGTACGTCCGGACCAGACAGGGCTTCCCGGCGTGTGGCTTGTCCCGGGCCAGACGGGGCTTCCCGGGGTGTTGGTATGTCCCGTGCCAGACGGGGCTTCCCGGGGTGTTGGTACGTCCCGGACCAGACGGGGCTTCCCGGCGTGTGGCGCGTCCCGGGCCAGACGCGGCTTCCCGGTGTGTGGCGCGTCCCAGACCAGACGGGGCTTCCCGGCGTGTCGGTACGTCCCGAACCAGACGGGGCTTCCCGGCGTGTTGGTACGTCCCGGACCAGACAGGGCTTCCCGGTGTGTGCGGCTTCCCGGCGTGTGGCTCGTCCCGGGCCACACATGGCTTCCCGGCGTGTGGCGCGTCCCGGGCCAGATGGGGCTTCCCGGCGTGTGGCGCGTCCCGGGCCAGACGGGTCTTCAGGGCGTGTTGGTACGTCCCGGACCAGACGAGGCTTCCCGGCGTGTGGCGCGTCCCGGGCCAAACGGGGCTTCCATGCGTGTTTGTACGTCCCGGACCAGGCGGGCTTCCCGGCGTGTTGGTACGTCCCGGACCAGACGGGGCTTCCCGGCGTGTGGCGCGTCCCGGACCAGATTGGGCTTCCCGGCGTGTTGGTACGTCCCGGACCAGACAGGGGTTCCCGGCGTGTGGCGCGTCCCGGGCCAGACAGGGCTTACCGGCGTATGGCGCGTCCCGGGCCCGACAGGGCTTCCCGGCATATGGCGCGTCCCGGGCCCGACAGAGCTTCCCGGCGTGAAGCGCGTCCCGGACCAGACGGGGCTTCCCGGCGTGTTGGTACGTCCCGGGCCAGACGTGGCTTCCTGGCGTGTTGGTACGTACAGGACCAGACGGGGCTTCCCGGCTTGTCGGTACGTCCCGGGCAAGACAGGGGCTTCCCGGCGTGTGGCGCGTCCCGGGCCAGACGGGGCTTCCCGGCGTGTTGGTACGTCCCGGGCCTGACGGGGCTTCCCGGCGTGTTGGTACGTGCCGGGCCAGACGGGTATTCCCGGATGTTGGTACGTCCCGGACCAGACAGGGCTTCCCGGCGTGTGGCGCGTCCCGGACCAGATTGGGCTTCCCGGCGTGTTGGTACGTCCCGGACCAGACAGGGCTTCCCGGCGTGTGGCGCGTCCCGGGCCAGACAGGGCTTACCGGCGTATGGCGCGTCCCGGGCCAGACGGGGCTTCCCGGCGTGTGGCGCGTCCCGGACCAGACGGGGCTTCCCGGGGTGTTGGTACGTCCCGGACCAGACAGGGCTTCCCGGCGTGTGGCGCGTCCCGGGCCAGACGGGGCTTCCCGGCGTGTTGGTACGTCCCGGGCCAGACGGGGCTTCCCGGCGTGTTGGTACGTCCCGGGCCAGACGGGGCTTCCTGGCGTGCTTGTACGTCCCGGGCCAGACGGGTATTCCCGGAGTGTTGGTACGTCCCGGACCAGACTGGGATTCCCGGCGTGTTGGTACGCCCCGGACCAGACAGGGCTTCCCGGCGTGTGGCGCGTCCCGGGCCAGACGGGGCTTCAGGGCGTGTTGGTACGTCCCGGATCAGACTGGGCTTTCCGGCGTGTGGCGCGTCCCGGGCCAAACGGGGCTTCCCGGCGTGTTGGTACGTCCCGGACCAGATGGGGCTTCCCGGCGCGTTGGTACGTCGCTAAGAAAGCCAGTCCGAAGTTGGCAGGGTGATGAGAGTAAGAGGTTGCGGTTCATTGGCATGGATAATTTTGTGCGGAATGTTAAGAGAACGATGTTCGTACTGTTGACGGTCCGTGGGCCAATCGATTTCTCCTCGCACGCCAGTGTTTGCGTCTAAGTTGGGTCTGCCTAATATGACGTACAAAGCAAACTTTTTAACAGCTTCAAGGTGCATGTATGCTTAGAACCACTACCGATGACAGTCAGCTGATTCTGGACGTGTGAGATGATCAGGATGCGACGATAGTCGGAAGAAAGTCAGTTGTAATGCGATGGCGCACGTTGGACAACCCAGTGAGAATACCACAACGCCTTGGAAGAAGACCAGAAATGCGAGCGTTCCAAGTGAGATTCGATTATACTACGAAGTTGTGAGATTCATAAGATCCCTGGTAAGTCACATTCGATTATACCGCTCCTTCATCATTTACCCCCGGCCGTCCATGCTCGTCGAAAAGCACGCCAAGTTTTCTCGCAGTGGGGCGCTCAACCACTGTGGCGTCTCCGAAACGAAAAATGATGACGGCAAGCTCCGACAATTTGGACTTGATCCAAAGACAATGCGCTCTGTCTTACTTTGGTTTACCTCCGGCCATGCTTGTGAAGCCAGTCAGCTAAACAGAGAAGAGCACACTCTGGTGAGGAAATGAGTAAGGATGTTTTCCGTTTGCCAGAGTTCAGAAGTTGAGCATAATCCGCGTACTGGACTAGGCACCCGCTGCCTGCAAACAGAGACAGCTCATTGGCGAACATTTGGAAGATGAGGAGGCCAAGAAAACACCTTCGGAAAACCCAGAGGAAGTTGGGAAAAGACATGGAAGGATGACGATGCCACACCCGTTCTCAATACAGAAAGTATGGCAAGCGATCCGGGTTGGGTAAACGCAGTAGTTCTGAAGATTCGAGCACATTGTCTGGCAAATCACATCGATGCACTTGGACGGGCTCAATAGACAGGAAACAGTGATTACCTACTGGTCCATGATCAATAAGATAGACAGACAGATATAGCAGAACAGACAGATAGACAGATATAACAAGAGACAGTGATGGGAGCAGGTTCCGTAGGCCAGAGCCAGAGAAGCAAGAGGTTGTCGGACTGTTGCAAACCCTGGAGAAGTGCCTCCATACCTGGCACACCATATTTTCCGAAAGGTATACGCCGGTAAACTTGTCCATCTGACGGTGAAATGCTGTCGTTGTGCTTGCGCTTTTCATTAACATATAGCAGAGGTGTACGGTTTTCGGCACCCTTGCCAACCGTGGTTTGGTGTTGTTTTTAGTAGTTAAGCACATTTTTGCGACTTTCTATGCTTTTCACCAGCCACCCGCCAGTTCTGTCAACTCCCATGGACGACTAATACTGCGCTGTGGCACAACTGTGGACTTTTGTTGATGGACGTTCTGGTGCAAAGCTAGCGACCATCGATATCCGGTAGCGTAGCAGATGTGTCGTGGAGTATCTAACGTGTGGAACATGAAACAGTTTTATAAAGCCTACCATTTTGCTTTCTAGCATATTTGGTGTTTAGCCCTATCTCGTACAACGGGTGGTGAGCTGGTAGACTTGCGTTCCTCTCGCAAGATCGTAAGTTGTGACAGGAGGATGAAAAGGTTCTTGGTGGACTTGTAAGAATGATGCTGGCGCTGAATAATGCTTTCGATAAGCTTGTGGAAGACGAGAACAATAATTATAGATCGTAAGTTGACGACTTCGGAAGGGTTGCTTGATTGATGAATAGGCTGAACTATGTAGTATTTGCAGAGACAGGTACCTACAGGGTAAGAGACAGGTGTTGATGATGTGCAAAAGGGCACGGCCGATAGCACTGAATAACGATTTTGTGAATCGCGTATGCAATTAGCGCAAGAATCACAAGCTCATGAACCTTCGATTGTACAGAGGTCGGGAGAAACTGCGTGGAAAACGCACGCTTGCACCCGAGGTGACTGCGAGGAAAGGGAGAGTACACTCGCCTTGGCTAAGGCGCCATCATTCACACGGGGCCGACTCCCACGAACAACTCATCGAGCTCATCGAAGGTGCCATCTGTCACAACACCAGTGGGCTGTTTTATCCTGCATAATTTGCTTGATATTCTGGAAGCATGATTTCGTTAATATTCTGGTTAATATTCTGGGCCCAGTGCACTCACACATATGCTGCTGTCTGGCCTGATATCACGCTGGGTGCCAGATTTGACGTGCCGACCATGCACGAGGAATTCTGGAATCCTACTACACAGAATATGAAGTCTAAGGCGCTGCATCCGAAGGCGACGTCCGGGGAAGACGGACCAGTGGGGCTCCAGAGTTTCTTCATATGCTAGCTGTGATACCTGTAGTGTTTCAATGTCAACAGACCCTCAGTATGTGAAGAGATAAAACAACACTAGATGCATTTCTACCCAATGGATTTCTGAACTTGCGTCACAAAAGCATCGGCAGAACGCGCCTAATTAATTTTCGTTTGAGCACAAGGCTTCCGGACTACCATCTCCAATTTCTGCTCACAGGGACTGCAGCTGAAGCCGTAGCTCCACGGCAAGCCATGGCGATGTGGGAACACAGCGCTGGCCAGCACGGTCGGCAACTGTAGCTGAGGCCGGGGGTCTTTTCGGCAAGTTGTGACGATGTGGGAACACAAGTCACATGGTTCCAATGCCACAGGGGTTGCGAGTCCGGATGAGGTCTGGTCGGGCCAGGTCGCTGACACCAAACAGGACCCAGTGGAGGCGATGGATAATGGAGGGAAGAAACGGAATCCTGGAGAGGCTTATATAGGCTCCAGTATCACAGTCCTGAGTATAAGGTTGTATCTGCCATAAGACCAGATTGTATCCCCTTGTCCATTTTTTTGCACCCGATTCCAAAACTCAACACCTACCACAAGTGGAAAGGTACATGAAACAGTCTAGATGGTCTTTTTCCACTGAATCTACATTCAGATCGCAGGTCAATGCAGAGTGTTGTGCTGAAATGACCCTGATCATTCGCACCCGATGCCTTCCGACTGTTGCGTGTCGCACGTCTTTTGGTTGTACATGTAAAGTGATGTATATGAAACCATATTTCAACACAAGTAGATGCAGTTCACGTCCTCTCATGACGTAGCGATCATGTGAGCATTGTACAAGTGTAATTCGCCGCGGAAAGGGCGTGAATCACAATCAATGTTCGTACCACTCGGATGCGTTGTGTGAGCAGGACCTTGTCAGATGTGTTGTCTGGTTCAACTGAAAGGATGCCGCGTCTCCGCCAGTTCCAAAGATTCCGAGTTCGACACTAGCGCCACCCGGGACATTTCCCAATCCCGCGGCCAACCGGCGAGACAGTGTGGGCGGCGCCATTGGCTGTCAATGTGCATAAAGTGCGTCGTGAACCGCCCAATAAACAGCCGCGTCTCCGCCAACCTTCTGTCGGCGTCCAGTGTACCGATTACTGAAAAAAATTCAACTAACTTGAAGGGAGTATGCAATATAAAACTAAAAGTATAACGGCCTATTTCCGTCATCACAAGAAGACATTTGACTAAGATTTTAAGAGATATGCCACATAATGCCAATATCGCGTGATAATTATTCGACGGGGTTAGATGCCTTCCAACATGTAAGATAACCATGATGTTTGTGACAACTAATGCTATTTTTGGTTAGCGACCACCAGAAAGAACCACTCTTACCAAGGGTGGTTCTGCCTTCTGCGAACTCTCCAGGGTGGAGTTACCAAAGTAATGTGAATTATGAGTGCGTAGATTCCAAACACGCCCAACTTAACCAGTTTTACGGTGGTTAAGCTTCCGCGCAATACAACCACTCTTTGAAGGTTGCTAAACGTTGTACGATTCAGTTGGAAGCTCCGATCTATATTCGCATCGTAGCATTTCATGTTGTTGTTTGTAGCAGTTGTTCAAGTTAAGATTTCGACTGTATTAATTTTGAGGTTATTTATGTTGCAATCACAACGAGATCAAACTACTAATATTTACCATCAGATGTCGGCCAAATCGCTATCGTGCATCGTGCATATGCAAAGCACTTCCGTCTTCTGCTTGCGGCTGGTGTGATCAAAAGTTAGTCCGCGATTTTGTTCGCATAACATATGTTTTGAAACGTCGAGGCCCATTTTGATGTTTCGCTCAGATTTTCCGATAACCCATTGCATGCTGGCACTACACATACTGTTATATTCTCATCACATCGTCGATGGTTGCCTTTAATACACCCCCAGAGTGCCGGTGAGAGTGAAGATGACTGAAAAGTATCCCTTATTTTCAGGTTAAATTTTTTATCAGAATCATTGCTGCAGTTTGATGGTGCTGCCTTTCTGGACTGGTTTTGTATGAAAACTAAATAAGCTTGCTGCAAACACCAGAAAAACAGCGTGTTCTATTTTGACGATGATGACAGTTTGTGCTTTGTTTTGATTTGTAGCTATAATTTGCGATGTCTCCATCCAACATCCAATTATTAAGGGAATTGTCACAATTCATCCAACAGTTTAGGTTGAATGTCATGTCGAAAAATTAGGAAGGCACTTTTGTGATAACATGTAAACTTAAAATTGTGTAGCCCGCCGTGCTCGGCGAAAGTCACGAGGAGCAGTGGGTCAGTCATCAGCACATACACGCCGGCTCAGCAGATTAGCACATCGTACCGATTCGGCGGGGCAGGTGGTTAGTCGATGTGAAATCCAAGGAATGCATGCTTTTCATGGCTCGCCATTACATCAGACGCTGGCGTAAGTCTCTCTTGATACCTTAGATACCCATGGTGCACTTTGCGTCTTACATATCCAGTGCATGCCGGAAGCCTGATGTTAAATTTGTTTCGAATATGGTGTGCACATATTCCCATTATCCGAGTTTTCGCCCATGGTATCAAGTATGTGACATTTAACACGAGTAAGAGACCGTAGCAAGTATCAGGACAGGTTCACGTCAGCGATGTATGCATGTCATCACTAGGTTTTCACAACACATGTATGCCGATCAGGAATCGAATGCATGTCGGTCTTGGCATCATTCATTCTTGGCGACAGCGATTCCTTATTTCGGACCACACCTACCATGCCGGTCTTGGCGTTCACCCTTGGGGCTAGCGCTGCCTTAGTTCGGACCACACCCTCCGACCTCTTTACACTGGGTGGAAAGTGGAACTGCGGCGTGGTCAGTGCGATTCACTTACAGCCCAATCCACCACGATTGTACCCGAGGACTGGACAACTGGGTAACACGGAGGTCAACAGTAGTAGTTCAGCGCTCGCATTGGGAATGGCGATTTCTCCGTATTTTCGCTGCCGCTGTTGTTCCTTCCCTGCCAAGTGTTTGTTAGATGACGAGCAACTTCTCCAAGAATATGGCCAAGTTCTGGAAGACACTCCAGATGGCTGAAGCTGTTCTAGTGAACAAATAAAACAATTATCAGAACTCAGTGGGTCGAAGTCTTTCTGATATGGTGAGAGACCAACAAGTTTCGTTTTAATAATGGAGAGGTCGTGGTGAAAACCGTAGTCGAACAAACACGTTCGCAGATACTCGTCCAGCAAATTCGTCGAGGAAATCATGTCATCGAAAAGGCTAACACAGTGTCAATATCGTAAGTCAAGTTCATTGTCAGAAATATGTCTCATATGATCAAATTATCGTCATACTAAATTATCAAGCGTCAAATTGTCCTACGATCAGATTCTGGTCGGGAGTCTCCTACTGCTAATGAATCGTATGGATGAATTTTGGTACAACAAAATTATCGCACATAAAATATTCTCATGCTACAAGATTATCGCGCGACTTAATTCGCTTCGGATGAATTATCGCACAGCCATTTGCTTCAATGGCTCTTGCTTCGTACACCTTGGGCCAAGTTCTGGCACGGTCCTGTGACGGGATTGTCATTCTGCCCAATTCTAGCACGACCAACTTATCGCAGGTCTCTCGTGTCTTATCTTATTGCCAAATTCTGGTACTACGTAGCTGTGCTTCGGCGAATCCTCGAACGGCGAAATTTACATTCGGCTTAATTATCGTCGGACAAGGCCTTATGCAACGAAGTTCTTGAATATCCAAATTATATTACCACGAAATATCCATATATAAAATGTATCGTACCATTAAATTTCCTTGTGGTCTGATACTTGTTCGGCGAAATCTCGTACGACAAGCTTCTCGTATAGCAAGATGCTTATGACACTTAACTTCGGTACAATCTAATTATCGTTGAAATGTGTTACGCGAATAGTTTCTCGCATGACAAATTTCTTGAATGACTGAATACTGTATGACAAGATCTTTACATGATTAAATTATCATATAGCAACATGTGCGCCGAGCCCAGTTCTTACCAAACCTACCACTTTACAGCTAGGTTATCGTACCACTTGATGCTCGCATTACCAGGGATGGAGAGGGGGATGGCACGCGAGGAATTCCACCTTCGGGTTTTTCGAGGATCATGTTGAAATTAACAACTTTGTGGGGGATATTTTAAGTTGCCGAACGTTGATGAATCTCACACATCTTCGCGCCGGGATGGAATTGCATCAGATCTCGGACGTGTTTGTAACACCACCCGCAAAGATATGCATTGCCAGTTTTCCCTTCTGAGAGGCCTAGCAAACCGCATTCTTAGCCGAGATCATCGCGATATGGTTCCAACCAGAAAACCAGCCAGGGCTCCAGTGCGATTTTTTTGGCCCTGCATCATTTTGTTTTGGAATCAATAGCTCGGGATTTAGTGACTTCGACACGTTTTTGGCCTAAACACGATTTACGGGCTTTCGTATGATTACTGGGCCCCTCGAATGATTTTCCACATCGGGAATCTTTTTTCGTTTTAACGGCTTCATTGTTGATGGCTCCGGGTAGCCGGTCGAGCACCTGGCGTGATTTTCAGGTGGCTAGGCGGTTATTTTTTGGCGCCCCAGGCTCAGCGTAATCTTCAGGCGGCACAGACCCGGCCATTTGGAGTTCTCATGGTGATCTTTAAAGACTCCGTCACGATTCTTTGTGCCCTCGGTGTAATTTTCGAAGGGTCGGGGGGGGGACTTTTCTGGCCCCCAGCATGATATTCATGAATCCCGGTCCGACACTATGGGGCGCCGAAGCGATTAACTTGGGTCCCGGCCCGAACTTTTGGACCCACAGCGTGATATTCATGGGCACAAAGTCTTTTGGGGCTTCAGCGTCATTTTCAGAGGTCCCTGCGTTGATTCTTGAGCTCCCATCGTGATATTCAGGAGCCCGGCCCGACGACTCCTCAGACCCAGACCAGGTCTCCATCCCATTCCCCGCCGGTACCACCCGTCCCCCGCGGGACCTGGCTGTCCTCCACCGCCACACCTCCAACCGGCCAGGGTCCCCTCGCCACCTTAACGCATTTCCACCACTCTCCCCATGACTTTTGATCACTGTCCCATCCATCTAACTGGTCCAAACAAAATCCTAGCGCCACGGCCACCACAGCCTCTACATAGATCTCCCACGGCCATTCAGCCTCCACACACAAACCTTCCACAAGTCCACGGCCACCCCAGCCTCCACTCAGACCTCCCATAAACCCGCGGCCGCCGTCCCCTGGCAGACCTGACTCCACACCATCTCCTGCGCATCCGCCCAAACGTGTATTCCAAAACTTCGTTTGATGCCACCATCCGGGCCGAACCAACCACTCCTGCCAATCCCGTCAAGGCCGACACCACAAACCCAACCCAACGAGTCCCGTCCGAACCTACCGCGCCTCTCGAGCTCAAATCCCGCCTTTACGCCACCACATCACCTCCCGGAACTCGTGCGTTCATATTCATGCTACCACCTCCGTCTAAGCTACTGCCCATCCCACTCTGCGTCCACCTGTTCCACCTTTCCCCAATACGACACCGACATCACCCCGGTATAGGAGCACCAACAGATGCCAAACGCACTCGGCAATGGAGCTTTTTTTTGCTACAGTGGGACACCGGTGGCCTTCCAGGCATGTTTATATAATTTAAATAATCAGAATTCCTGTAACAAATATCGTTGCCAGCCGCGCTCAGAGGAACTTACTTTCGAGACTCGAACTACCTTTGGAACACAATTACAGGTTACACTTGGCATATCGATAACCTAAGCGGTCGACATCGGAAATGGGGCGCAGCCATACTCATCGCTAACAGCATACCTCACCGTTGAGTAACGTTAAATTCTTCCCTGAACTGCGCAGCAATCAGCCTCAAAATTGTCCATTGCCAAACCACAGTCATCTCACTATGCATTTCACCGACAGATGCAATCCCCACACCACAGGAGCTGAGCGACTTGCTGCTTCAGGTTCCCTCGCAAGTTCCAATTATGAGAGATTGTAATGCTAAGCACCGCTCCTGGGAAAGGACTGGACGGACCCCATAGAACGCGAAATTCATCAGTTAATCTCGGATAACAACTTTGTGTTTCTAAACATCGGGCCGCCACCAACCACACCCTAACAGGATTATGCAGTTGTATTGACTTAACGTGCTACTCCCAACGACTAAGCTCCCATTTTACTGGTCAGTTTCAGACGTTTCCGAGCCGAGCGACCGCTAGCCAATTACCATTAGGCTCAGCACGACGCTGTGCACCACACTAAGCTATTCAGACCATCTTGGAACTTGAAAAGAGCGGACTGGAAAAAATTCGAGGATCAGGTGGACCTCAACTTACAAGATCAGAGACCAGCAAATCGAGACAATACTCAGCGCCATTAGGTCAGCATATGACTCAGTCACAAAAAGGAATCAACCTATGAAAAAGGTATTTACTCCATGGTGGTCGCCAGATTGTCAAGGAGCAATCGCCGCACGACGCCGTGCTAAAAAATAATACAAAAGATGCCTGTGCGAAGTATGCCTATCACCTTATAGAGCATATGTTGTGCAGCATGACACGAACCCCAAAAGGTCGGGCCGGGGCCCCTGGAAATCACGTTGAGGGACAACAAATATCGCCATGGTCTGTGAATATGATTATCGAATTTAATCAATATAATGCTACCACCAAACTCCCATACGCTGCATTTCATCACGTCAAAAATGACGCAATGACCATCATTTCATAGGACTTAGAAAAACATAGTAGGCTTAGCAGAAACCGTAGAATCGCACGAAGTGTGGTGAACATGCGGAACGTGCAAAAGCGGTTTGTGCAATGCGCAACACGTGCACAAAGGTTGGCGTAGTGGCGACCGGAAGCTATGAACTGGAATGTCTGAAATTGAAAGCATTATTTTTTTAGTGATTTGTGCAGGTGTAATTTCGACAGTGTGTGGTCACTTATCAAAGAATACTAAAAGAGAAGCATTCGAACAGGGTGGGGAATTAGGGTTGAAATCCGATGGCTCAGAAACGATGGTGGTAAATTGAGTAAGGACAATGAAGTCCCAGGACAATGGACTGGAAAATGAAGTCTGTCTCCACAGGACAATGAAGTCTGTGAATAATTATTTTATTAAAACGTGCCGCTTTGAAAATGGTGGTCGAAATCAGTGGACTTTTCCAAATATGGGAGTAGGTGGGCGCCCTTCAAATTCGTTTCCACTTTAGCGCAAATCCTAGGAGTGTCACTGTTTTCCTGAGAATGCTCATCTCATGCTCGTGATGATCTCTGGCGTTAAACAATTACCACACAAATTAAATTTCCACGCAATGAGATTAAAACAACCGGAAATTTCCTTAGCCAAAGTACAGTAACCGAGAACTTATTTTTAATTTCCAGATGGAAGGTTGGTTGTTCATCTTCATGAAAGGACAGCATGATCTAAGATTGCCGCTTATCCGCTACAGCCACTCCGAACGGCGGAAGTTTGAACATTTTGGAACACCGCTCATTTTACCCGTCCCAGGCCAATGACGTTTGCTCACCTGGACCTGATATGCTTGCAAAATATGCAGAACAGATGTATAAGAAGCCAATTAAAATTGTACGCCAATGCGTCTACTCGTCCGGCCGTTATAACCGAACAATCTGAGGAGGGGGCTCTAGAAAGCCTCCTCAGTTTGCGAGGGTGAGCCTTCGCTTCAGTCGGACTTTATGCTAACGTGCCTCCTACATTAATATTGTATAATTATGGAGACATTTTCCCGTGCAACCGTCAATCAATAGAATACAATTTCTGGCTTTGAACTTCAATGCATCTTCAGAATTACGTAAGCACCATTAACACTCCTGGAGTGAGTTGTTTTGTTGTAAGTATGACATCGAGTGCCTAAAATGAGGATGAACGGGCGTTGATTTCTGAAGATTATTGGAGGCACAATGCATGAAGTCAATAGGCGGACCAAAATGGATGGGGAATGGGTGACGGGCACTCCATAGAGTTCCATGGTGAAAGTCGAAATTATTGGGAACGGGAGCAAAGTCATCATCGAGGTGACACTTCCCCCTTCAGAATATATGAAAAACTCCCCTGGGGTGGTGTAGAATTCGCCCTGAATGAGATTAACTGTACCAGATTTGAACGGGACGAAAATCTAGAATTGCTTAAACTTTGTCGCACGAGTTCAGCGAGAATTATATGAGGGAGGAGTTGGCATTGCAGTAGTTTAACCGTACGGCACTTTGTCATACGGAAATCCGATCTTACGGTGATTTTCGTGATTTGTATGATAATTTAGTGGAAGGAGACTGCCCTAAGAAAACTATGTCGAATAAGAATTTGGCGAAACGAGGATTTTCCACCTTCAATTTCGTCCCTTCTTTAACCTGCCTTGAAGATTTTGTATCACCATAACTATGTCACCATACGGAGTGTCACTGCCCACCATGGAGGATGGACAGCATCTTGGATAAGCATGTGAGCTTTTGAAATGTGGCAGCACCCGTTGTACCACTGGTCGCAGCACTGCATTTGAGAGCTCTGCCAGAGGGCAGGCTGACCGGTTCGGGCTTGCTTGTCACGTTATAGGTGGCGTCACTGAGGTTATAGGTGGCGTCACTGAGCACACTCAGAACGTCCTCGCTTATCACCCCGTAATATGAATCATTTATCACCCAATAACAGGAAAGGGATCCACAACGGATGGATAGATGAAGTGGCAGTTATTTCCTTATGTCTGAAGGGAAGTAGGTAAGTTCCTCATGCTGCTTGTTCTGATCTTCACGGAGACCGCATGAGGACCTAAACAAACATGCTGGAGCCAGCAGGAAGCGGTATGTTCCTAAAAAAAGAAACAAAAGAAACGGGCATTACATAAGCATGATTTCGCAATCTAACGAAGCAAAGCCACAAAATACCAATCAGATGAGAGGGATCCATTTTATATTTTACTGCCAAATATACATCATTTTTATTGTTGTTGAAAACCTGCTAACTGTATGCGGGGTGTTGTTTTACATGCTTGCATGAGAGAGGGGCATGCCCCCACCGTGAATTATAAATTTTGTGCCTCCAATAGTGAATGTTCCACCAATGTGAAACGAAAATGGACATGCAGCAAAATCATAAACATACGGGCTACGATCGGAGCGGGAGCGCCGATGACCCCGCCGATGGCTCTGTAACTAGTGACGTCCGATAGTTAACACTGATGACCTGTTACTCAGGACGGCTTCCAAATGACTGACCGCCACCGTTAACGTCGCCACTACACCATGTAGTGTGGCCACCGTAATGCAGTCCGGAGACACCGCGCCGACTGGCACCGTTTGTGCTGTTAAGTGTCCTGCCACCATTGCTGACATCAGACCTGAAGCCGAGGCTTCCAGTAATCTGTGAACTGCGGTGACCAGTTGGCCAAGAGGAGCTTCCTCTGACAACAGCGATGATGCTACACAAGCTGCCTGCGGCAGCTGCTGAAGAAATAGTCCTAAGCAGCTCTCGGACGTATGGGGCATCTTCTGCTGTACCAAGTTCGAAGTGCCTTCGCAGGAGCAGCTGTAACGGACTCTGGATTCCGAGCTGCTGGCGGGGCAATAGGGCTTCCAGGAAGGACGTTCGCAAAGGTGCTAACCTACGTCTCAGGGCGTTGATAAGTGCCACGAGACTGGGCGTCTGAGCCGTGATAACATGGACACCGACCTGATGATCGGCACAAAATGGTTTGGATTCCATCCACCAGAAGCGCACAATTCGTCTGCGTCGGCTAGAGGTCTGCTTCTCCAGAGAAATGAGAAAACTGTGATAGCCTGAGTGTGGCCGCCCTCCGGCTTGCAGATGCAGGAGTCAGGGGCAAATTTAAGGGGAGAAAACTGGACGCATGTGCCCCTTCCATGGAAGGTGACTGTTCCTCCAGTCTGGAAAAGGCGCCCGTCCGGAAAGGCTCGAGTGAACCTTCTATATGTTATTTTCAGTCAGAAGAGCCCCTTCGAGGGAAAAAGGCTCCTCTTCAGTGGGCTCGAATGAACCCCCAAGAACATTTGCCAAATTATCCTTGATGGTGCCCACTAAATGTTCCTTCAATCTGACTATGTTATGATGACTTCTTCAAAGAGTTTCTCGTACATTCAAGTCTTGAACTAAGTCACTTAAATCCGAGAAGACATCTTACTTCATTAATCGGGAGTTATCCTGTTTCTTGTATACTTTGGTTAAGCTCATGCACCATCAGTTAGCATACGTTAGATTAATGGTCTGTCTACGCATATTATCTGAAATTAAGTTGCTATACTTAGTTAGATAACATGATACTAATGGAAGTTGCAATTCATAATTCACACAAATTGTGAAGTTAGGTTGTTCTTTGCTTTGTGGGCTAAGACATTCCATGTATATGGTCTGCAATGCTATTGCATGTTTCTGGTTACTGACAACCAATCAGGTTTGAACTATTCTGTATTTTTGAACATTGATTCGATGACGGATGCAAATTCGGATCTGGTATGAATATGTATACGAATTTGATTGGTTGATACGAAAATGGATTGGGTCTAATTTAAATATGTCCATCCGTGTCCTGCTCTACAAGAATGGCGGTCTTCGGCTGCAGCCTGTAGCATATGTTGACGTCAGCATTGATACGGTGCGCATCTTTGCGAACTCAAACGCATGTGCGTCCTCCGTTTACGAGTCCAATGCCATTGAGTAGCTGCGCAGAGGATAAATAGTGATGTCATCACGCACATGCAGATGGCGCGGTGAGCGTCGGCGGTCGGCGTAGGTGGCGCTGTCGGCGCGTGTGTGTTCTGGGATAGACACTGTGCAGCCCACAGAGAGGTGTGTACAGGCGCCAGGGTTGGACGGCGGTGGCAATCACAGAGGCTTCGGATAACCGCACCGAGCCTCTTTGCGTCATCCGATTTCGCTCGCTTAATTGTACGTTCCAGCTTACTTATACCAATCCAAACATCATGGGTGCAATCTCTGGAGGGGACATGTCCACCCACAACAAGGAACATTGGCTTTTTATATTCCCATTTCTGTCGTAACCCCCCGAAGTCTCAGGTACTAAAATACCATTATCACAAGAATACATACTATGTATAATAATAAAACATATGTATATATAGTAATATTAAAATACTATGGTCACCCGACGAGTACACCGGATAGTTCTAAAAGGATCGCACGAAATAATGCAACTCAAGTAATATGCGTAAGGATGATAATACAGCAGTCATGAGTCCATGCAGAGTTCTACAATAACGGGAACCTGTAGGGATGTTGTTAGCGTGGCAATTTTAGTAGACGCTATGCCAATAGAAATGTCCACATAAAAGGCAAGAAACAGCAAGATGACGTCGCTCACAACAGGTAATACCAGGGTAAGCACTTCAGATATGCGTGCTATATGTTAGGTACGCATAGCAGATGTGTGTATTACATAGATATACGCTGTTATGTATACTATGACTGGGAATGGGTCATTTTTAAGAACTTACAACAATTGCATTAGCTCCCTCCCGGGACATGGGGTAGGTAAAACTACCCACTCAAGTAATACAAAACACTAACAATGATATCGGGTTACGCTACCGACTATGTCATGCTATGTCATGTACGCATGTAATCATGCATGTATGTATGTACGTACGAATGCATGTATGCATGTGTATATGTATGTATGCAAGTATGTATGGGCGTACGTATGTATACATGTATGTATGTTTGTATGTGTGCATTTATGTATGCGTGTGTACTGTGCATGCATGCATGCATGCTTGTATGCATGGCATGCCATGGGTATGACTATAGCCATGCTATGTATATAGTATTTTAGTCTTGAGTCGCTATGATAATACACGTACTTGTAGTTTTCGGTACGAGGGACTTATTTAGCCGCAGAAACTCGATGCACATGTACGCCATAGAAGCAGTCGTTGCACACGACGTAGACAGCAATGCAAGCGGCAGCCATCTCGACTGGGAATGGCATGGGCAGACAGGAGCTTTAGCTTCAACCGTCAGTTTCAGTTTGAGAAACACCTTCGAAGGTGATCAGGCGAGAAGCTGGCAGTCACAAGCCAAAGCCACCGGATGGTTCCAAAGAGTTGGCATTGTGTATTTTCGCGTTCACTTTGCCATGCTTTGCAGTCTGATCTGGCCGATCACTTGCAGTTCCGGCATTGGCTGGGCCCGCATCAAATGATTAACGCCACGAGTGACAATTATGAATGCCCTTTTAATAGCTAGTAATCAACCTGCCAGGCGCTCAGATTAACACTACACTTGATGCCAATTTAATTGGATGAGATTTTGGTGGAAACAAAGAACAAGATACTATTCTACTAAAACCACGGGTCAAGATGCAATCAGCTGTTCACACCTCATTTTTGTCATGATTCCTCCCCGACAAAACTGTAAAACCCTAATTGCTCTCGCAGATATGAGCGAATTCTCAAATTCGCTTTTCGAATACATTTGATATTAAATTGAGAAACAACAAAATCAGAGTATTCACTAGGGTCGGTTTATGAGAGAGGGACCATGTTAGCCAGAGCTTGCTTCACACACCGTGCTTTTACCATCCGACCGTGCTATTTCAGTTCAGCGATGGAATGTTGGCCGGAGTTTCGGGCGGTGCCAAATACACCGCTGTCGCCGTGGTGACTGGACGACACCCAAGAGCCGCTCAGTTCAACCACCAAGTAGACTTTATAGGCTGACGAAATCCGCACAAAATTTAGAACCAGAGCGGTCGCCTTAGTCAACATCAAATAAATTCGTTGTCCAATCCAGGCCCTTCAAGCTTATGGACGCAAGACGTTGCCGTCCGAGCCCCTTGTCAACAGCAAGCGATCCAGCTGCTGGATATAACACCCGCAGAGGAGTTAGTTATTTGGGCTTTAGGGCGCATCGACCAGGGTTGATCATTCGCGCACCCGCCGAGGAGCGACACTAGTCACTGGGAAGGACTGGTCGAATATTCTACTTACACCAACTTATTGATGGCATGCTGCTGCATTTTCTCGAATCCAATCCACTACACACGCTTTCTGCAAGTCGAAGGTTTTCGTCGCGCATTCCTCGAGGCTTGTTATTAGACGATCACGGATACTTTTTGATTGCCAACTGTGCCGCTGACTTCAGGAGGCGTCAGCGCTGCTGGAAACAAAGCGGCGGCGTCGGGCGGCCCAGGAGTCCCAGGTGCCGGGCGCTGCGATGCTCTGCCGATGTCCTGGTCCCACGACCTGTCTGCGCTCTGACCCGGTTATTCGGCCTGCGTTGCTCTGTCGACGCCACGGTCCCACGACCTGTCTGCGCTCTGACCCGGTTATTCGGCCTGCGTGCCACGGTCGCACGACCTGTCCGCGCGATGACCCGGTGAGCGGGACCTCGGCTGACGACCTCCCAGTGCCCGGTCCCGGCCGGTCGGCTGACGACCGCCCGGACGTGCCGTGGCTGACACGGACACCGAGACGCCGCCGGGGCCACATCTGTGTCGCCGCAGCCGCTCCTTATTGCCAATCTCTTCGGGCAAATGGCGCGTGAGTGGTGCCACCGCCCTGGAGGGCGTCCGCCGGCGGGGCACCGACCGCGCCTCTCCGTACCCAACCGTGACCTGGGTAGAGTGGGGAGCGAGCGCTAGCAGTTTAGAGATAAGGTGCCCGCCCCATCCGAAATGTTGTGGGTTCGAATCCCACACGTCGCCGCTCTTTGTCTGCGACCAATCGTCGTGAGGAATTCGCGGCGCGACTGATAGCCGATACAATGGGGCCGGACAGTACCGCAGACACGTGACTTTCGGGGGCCATCATGAGCAGATCAGTGCTACTGCCCAAGGCCAGCGATTGCACCGCGGCATTGCAGATCCTCAGTTCCGAACACATTTGAGGGTTTGTTCCGACTGAGTACAAATGGAATTGCTGTAACGTCTTGCTCTAGTGTGCCAAGATATGATGTCACAACACGGCAGCGTAAGTAAAGACTGGTGGGTGCTGGTTCCGGTGTTTGCGCTTCAGTGTGGAGATACCTGCGACTACCTGGAGGGGTGGAGACCATCATGCATCTTCTGAGCGAAAATCTTCTCGGTGTGGATCGCGGGGACCAGATTGCACATAGAGATTACCACGGACCAGTGAGACGCGGGTACGTAGCCGACGGCAGTTCAGGCCCATTGTTCTGGCTAACAGCGAGTTACTACCATCTTTTTGCGTTTTTTTTAAGCGACCGAAACCGATCCCAATCTCCGAGCATCTTAGTCAGTATAGTTCACGAAGAGACAACCTTTATGCCAGCACCGTGTATTCCTCAGCGATCGGCGGTAACCAGACTGGCCCCCGCACAGCTCACACCCTCCCAGGTCAACTCGACACCGCTCCCGCGCTTCCGACACCCCCGATCGCTGATTGGCCCATCCCTCACACGCCCCACCACGCCACGTATCCGGCCTGCCTGCCCCGGTCACGAGATCGCCGCACTGGATGACTCATCTGCCGGCACCCTATTACCAGTGCAACCTCACATGCAATCTCACTACAGTCAGCAAGATTCGGCGAGCCGTTCTGGTTCACCACCGTCGACGCTTACACTCAGCCGGTATCGAATGTCGATGTGGTCCAGCTGCACTGTCGTCATTCCATCTCGCCCCCGACATCCCACTCAATACTGGATCCATTCCCATGAGATTGCTTCGCTGCTTTCTGGCGTGACTTGGCTCTTTATTACACCGTTCTGGCGTGGGACTGCCTCTACCGGACCGAGCGTGCGCGGGAGTCGGAATACACCGAAGGGTAATACGACGCCCACGTGTGAGAGTTGGAATACCCCGAAGGGTAATACGACGCCCACGTGTGGGAGTTGGAATACACAGAAGGGTAACACGACGCCCACAGTGCTCGTGCACGGCACTTAACTCTAATGTAGAGGGTGATTTGCACCTGAAGTGCATTGAGTCACTATCACGAACATTGTCCATGAATCTTCTGTTGCAGCAATGCCATGAAGAGGATGGGAGAGATAACGTTAACCACCATGTCCAAAAAGGGTGGGGCGGCTTTGTGTGGAGAGGTTAAAACTGAGCTCTTCTTCCATGCTCACACTATGTCGGTATCTGTGTCCAAAATTACCAAGATTCGCCGCACTGACAAGGCATAGATCTGAAAGCTACATTCTACATTGAAAGTGGTGGGAAAGGTGATTTTTTTATAGAGGTCCAGATCATACAGGTCATTTACGTCGCCTTTAATGTGAGTGCGCTTTGTAAGCAAGACTAAGACATGTGTGCATATGCGAAACGTGGGGCATCACCCTGTCCGCAGAAAATTCGGCCACAGTTACAAATAGTCGTCTCCACCCCACACACACAATGCTGTTTGAAATCGATGAGAAAGCCATCGAACAGGTGAAAGGCTTCAAGATCTTATGAGTAAACGTGGACGAAAAACTCACTTCCTCAACACCCATGCCACTACCCACATTGCACGTGCAGACTGGGGCGGAGACAGGAAACAATATTACGACTTTACAAATCCATAATACGACCCGTCCTGGAATATAACAGCATCGTCTTTCATCGTCCCGATTTGATAAAACCAGAGCAAAAAGCTAGAAATCGTTCAAAACAGCTGGATCAGAGTAGCCACAGACGCCCTCAGCACCAAACCCATAGCCAGTCTTCTGGTAAACATAAGCTCTGACTCACTGGGCATGATCCGAAGAGTTCCTTCGCGTTAACGTTATCCCGCGTACGTCCGGGGGCAGATATCTGCCCCCTCCGGTTTTTCCTCATTTGCCGCCGAACTAATCGGGTTAGCAAGGCAAAACCTCGCATAGCTATTCATTGGTCATGTTCGCATATCCTCATAAATTTGTAATACTGGGTCATCTCAGGTCAGGTCACCAGGTCACGCGAAGTGACCCAACTACACTCTAAGTTCTAGGTGGCATAACTTCCACAATAATTGGGCGATTGATTTCAAACTTATAACATGTCATGATCTCATCAGGAACCATAATATGTATATGGTTTTTTCGTAGCATTGACCTTAGGTCAGGTCGTGGCCAAGGCTTCCCCATTATAGTGCTATGGTAAAATATACAAATGCTTCCTAGTTACATGTTTGTGTTCGGAATGATCTCACAACGGTCGTGGCATGTAGATGGAAGCTATGCTCAATGTTACCTCTGACATTTTTGCTCAGTGACCTCACCAAGGTCTCTGAGGTCACCTGAGATCACTACACATTTCTGCGCATTATATCGCACTGCATTGAGCTAGAGGGCTGAAATTACTGTCATTGTGCTTGTATCTCCAATACGTGTCGATCGATACATTCATGACCTTGACCTGAGGTCGTGAATTAATGGCCTTGACCTGAGTTTCTGTTGACCTAACCTTAAATTACACCGCCTATTGTCCGTAGCGCATTTCAAGGGCTGCCGAATAGCGTTCGCCGTTTGTTTATATCTGTTACAGGTCCTGATATATGTGTCAATATCTGAGCCCTACCTGATCTGGTCGAATTTAACCTATGATGACCCAATGACCTCAATATTGACCTGAGCGAAAAATGACCAAAACACTTTCGATAGAGTCCATCACCAGCTATCCAACGCCGTTTTCCGTTTGTCGTTAGCTAGCATAGTTCTAGAGATCTTAGACGGCAGACATCTGCCGCCCGGACATGCGAAGTTGGTGCGGACCACCGGACGTGCGAGTGTTAAGATATCCATAGCTGGTAAACAACACGTGTTAAATGTGATATATACAACGCATACGATTCTGACGTCATTACAAGTCCATGAGGTCCATTATAAGTCCATACGGGCCATTGCAAGTACATACGGGCCACTACTAGTCCACACAGACCATCGCAAGTACCAAGGGGAAGGTGGCTACAAAAACCGACAAAAACGAACTAAAAATCCAGACGGTCCCAGACGAAGTGAATGCATTATATTTCGGCATTCCCCCATTTGACACAAGCCGTAACACCACGAGAATGACTTACGCAAACTCCCTGCAAGTGTCTGGGTATCGATGTCGCGGTGGCACGACACTTTCTCCTGACATGCACACCTCCTGGCATTGATATTCTGAGCGGTGGTTGCATCCACTCGGAGACGGCCCCCAGCCCGCGCACCCAGTCGGCGAGGAGCGCTTCGCCCAGCAGCCGCGCAACGCTTACGGACGCGCGGCGGATGGCGGCGAATCCAAATGTTCCAATTTGCCTGTCAAGTGGCAAATGACAGTGCAGGTGAGGCCGGCTTGCAATTTGCAAGATGCACACGCTTCTGCAAGACGCGCGCGCGGGCCGCTCCTTAGCGTGAGCCACGCGACCTCCGTGATGGAGACGCGCCTCGTGGATGTGTATCTACCCACTTCGTCGCCTAAAATACATCAGATGGACAATAGATAGATCCCATTGGTGGAAAATGGAAAGGGCGAGACACGTAGCCAAAAATGAGGGAAACTAGAACAGGAAACATTCAGCAAAGCAGTCAGGACACCCCAGCCATGCTGAAGTCTTCCAACACAGTTCTCCCACGCACTCTCCTGTTTATCTATTCCTGCATCAACCTGTCTGTGTTTTCATTCTGGTCTGATGGCTTATAGAATGCCCCAATACTAAATATTGTTCCATTCTTCAGAATGATATGCAACCACAAATATTCTACTCCTTCACTATGTACCCTACCATCTACAGAATGACATTTAATTACTTGCCTCACATATAAGAGTATCACACAGTCCACGTCATATCCTTCCCTTCCTTTGATGAGCATGCATGCTGTAGTCAGGTAACTAAAATTCTTGCAAGTCATCTCCAAAAATGCTTTCATTAACCCATGCCTCAGTAAGGCATAGTATGGCATACCAAATCTAGCTTTTCAGACAACATATATGCTTGCAGTTCCGCAATTTTGTTCCTAACACTTATGGCATTTACATCAAATCATGACAATATATTTATATCCTTGCTTGCAATACTTCTCCCTTTATCTGCTAAAACCCCTATGTCCCGCCCAGTTCCCCCTTTTCCTACTCAGATCCTCATCATACCTATTGCTGGGCAATTTCGTTCTTTTCTTACTGATATGCAGCCCATCTGATGCAACATTTTTATCCATCTCCAAAAATCACCCACCCATCAAAGAAATTTATTCCAAGCTCCTCACAAATTTTTCCAACCCTGTTATTCAGTGAAATGTCCATTCTATACTTGCACCATTCTATACTTACGCTTCCCACAAGAGGATGGATGTCACTACTCCCATCTTCCTACTTGCTTCTAACGTACCTATCAAATCCCTGTACTCTTGTATTGCTTCCTCAGTTCTGCGTCTT
The DNA here is from genome assembly GCA_034440575.1 of Imbricaverruca yamaguchii. Lineage (NCBI taxonomy): Eukaryota > Metazoa > Arthropoda > Thecostraca > Neoverrucidae > Imbricaverruca > Imbricaverruca yamaguchii. The sequence continues at coordinate 1,600,872 of JAOTOL010001650.1, read as the reverse complement.
CCTACATCATTCACACCAACATGTGCAATTACTGTTGCACCCTCTCCACTTCCCTTCATTACTCCTCCTAACCTACCCCCAACATCCTCTACTAGGGCACCATGTGAAGCAAACTCGAGTCCGTCAACCCGAGTTCCTAATGAAAAATGAGCGGTCAGGATACTTAACTCTTGAGTCTGCCATGACTAAAATATTTTCTCTCTCTCTCTTTCTCTCTCTCTCTCCCCCTCTCTCTCTCTCTCTCTTTCTTTCTTCGTCACTTGTACCTCCATCCGAAGCAGCATTAAACTACCCTCTTGCAATACCTTAAGCCTATTCTCAATTCCAAAGACTGTGTCTACTTTCCTTCGAGATAGTCAAGTACTCCGACGTCTAATTACCGTCCAGTCACTTCCCTGGGCCTCACGTACACCATCCTTACCACTCCTCAGATCCAGCACCTGGATTGCTTGACTTCTCTTTACCTCCTATGATGGGCCCTGTCACGAAACTCCTCAGACCCTCCACCTCACTTGTCACCACATATACTCCGCTACTCAAGTCTCCACGCCTTCCATAGTCACCTTCTATATTTTTATGCGTTTTTTAAGTTGCTAAATTTGTGCTTTGGTTTTGCATTTTTCCTATTATTATTAGTAACGAAGTGTGAATTATACGCGTTTGGTGCGAAACGAGACCGCGAATTCCTCGGTTCCAATTTGAATTCCACTCTTTGCTGCGGGACCTTCGCGGAGCTTCAACTCCGATAGACCTATACTCCGTGGCCCCACCATTCAGGTGTCGTTGACCACTGCCTGATTGAGGTGAATCTCCGCGGTGGCGGTGTGTCATCCAGGCGCTGGGGCATGACCCTGCGGCAATCGGGACCGGCCGCCCGCTTGATTGGTTACTGATGTGATTGTGGCGCACCACCGCCTCGTTCAGCTGCGGCCGCGCGCCTGCAGAGGGGAGCAATCCCCGGGGAGTCTTCTCGCCACCTCTCTGATCACACTCCCACCCCGTCCGACACGCGGCACTGCCAGTCCACGATCAACGACTTGTGCTCGACTCTGTCGGAGCTGACTTCTAAATGGCAGGCTGGGTGCTTGCCACTGGGAAATGTCTGACGCACCTCGACGCGATTCGCACAGCTCAGGCTCACTGAGGATTTGAACCGAGCGGACACGGTCTCAAGGGAAAAGAAAAACGAGGCAGCCTTCGCTAATTGGTGAAACAAACAATTGCCCTTAAAGGCATTCTGTGAAAATTTAAGCAGCTAAAAAGAAGCTTTCTTGCCTATAAAGATAGCAGGCAGCAGATATTCCTTGACGTGCAAACGAGACATGTTGTAACAAGGTTCAAGAATATCTGAAATGCCCACGATACATCCGGTTGATAAAGCATATCCATGAACTCGTCGGAGAAGGTAAATCCGTGGCCGACTCTCACAGTCGTTTGGCTCCGGTACTTCTGAGCCGAGGTGGCTAAAGAGCGAGCTGTTCTCTACCAAAACCGGGGTATATCAAAAAGGCGCAGGTCCATTCCTAGACTACCCACGGCCAGGGTATCAACTACCTGACATTGTACTAAAACAAAATAACAGCAGATCAACAGAGAGACGTTCAGAAGTAGCTTATATCTTGGAACAGGATCAGCAAAGTCAACTTGCATTAGGACAATTGCCCACCAGTCTGTGATTGGCTGGGTGGCTGGGAGACCCTTCTCCGTACATTTGTTTGTACCGACGAGGGGATCTTCCACTCCCTTCCTTGTTTTCAATGTCTCTGATCGCATCAGTACCATTATTTTAATGGTGAGCGTCAGCATCCCACACAGTGCTAGTACAACTCCTTTTTTTGCTACACACATTGAAACACGTTCATCCTCCACATAGTATACAGCATGGTGAAATGTGTTATTTTGCAAAACAGGGACATTCGTAAGCGCTTTGCGCCATGGCCAGGGAGCCATCACGTCAAGGGGAGCCTCGAGCAGCCTCGAGTGCAGTCAAATGGAGCATTGAGTTCCTACTTAACTAGCAAAGCAGCACACTGTAAATCAACGTAGCGAAAACGCTTTACGTGAATGAGCATGCACCCGTTAAATTGGATGCATGCGCCCAACTGTTTTTTCGAAAACAGTTGATTTCACAACTTTAACCAATCGAAGTGATCTCTTCTCAACTTCCTCTCAAACCGCAAGCATTCAGCTTGACCACATTTACCAAGGTAGTTAATGAGCTGTTCACAAAACATCCCGTTAGTGAATCTCCATGAGTCGAGTCGTATATGTGCATGCTGCCGTCTCGGGGATGGGTCAGAAACTTTCGTTTATTCACCTTCAAATTTATATCAATCATATTTAAATGTTACTCAATCTTCTTCCTGGTCGAAATAATGGCCTTCAAAAGTTTCGCATTTGGAAATGGTTCGCATCTAATTGTAATTAATTTCATAAGATATGTGTCCAATATTAGTGCACGTATCGCAGATATCCTGCGACAAACATGTGCATTTGATCCAGCATACTACCTGTAATCAGATTATACAATTGTGTTTACCTGTCATCTCATGCGCGGTAAAGTTAGGTAAAGAGTACGTGTCTTCGAAACCAAAACCAGAACATTTTGTTGATGCAACTGACCGTTCTTCCGTCACTGTCTCCCTTCGACCAGACGACGAAAGGTCAGTTTTATATTCCTCTCCGTGCAGGCTAGGCAGCCATCTGAATACGATCAGTAAAAAGTATAAGTTTTCCTCTTGGTGTTGACTAGGCCTGACCTAAAATATGCAAATCGAGGTGTGGTTTGAATCGATCCCATTGGCTCTGTGTTGTGTACAGTCGCTCAGGTGATACCAGTATCAGTCCAGCACTGATTGGAAGAGAACCACTACGCGTCGACCAGGCCTGCGACTCGGACATCGCGTGGTCCCGTTGTCTCGCCAGTCGCCGAGCACGCCTACGACACTCCATACCCCAGCGGCGGCGGCACGGCGCTGTTTCTCCAGTCCGGCGCGATCTGCATGCCGGCGAGCTGCAGCCGCATTTCTGAAGGGCAAAAAACACGGCCGTCACTGGCGGCCGGCCGAGCCGCCTGCCCATCTCCCTCCACGCGCCGAATTTACATTTTAACGATCTGGGCCTCCCAGGCGGCGGCTACTCTCGATATGCCCGGCTGTAGTCGCCATCTGACACCGTTGTTTCCTGGACAGGGTCGTCCCGCGGCGGCCGGCTCCTCCGCTCTGAGGACGGCCGGGCTTATTTTCGAGTTGTCAGCGCCGGCTGGGAAACAACGGCCGATCTTGCTGGAATCCTGAGCCTGTGTGGCCATTTGAAGCCGATCCCCCATCCCCTCCGCTGAGATCTCGCTGGCCTATCGCATCAGTGGCTCCTATCCGAAGGGAATGTCTGTAAACAAATATCTCCATTTTTCCTTAAACACGAACGGAAAGTTTCAACGATGGTCCAAATAGCACCTCGACCACCATAACTCCATATCCATATATATCTGTATCTATCTATATATATATATACATATACATATACATATATTCACATTTACACACACACAACACATATATATATATATATATATATATATATATATATATATATATATATATATATATATATATATATATATACACTTATATATATAGTGCGAATTTGGAGCTATTTCTTTGTTTCATTTTCAACATAAGGTTGTTTTTCGCCTTTTTCTCATTCCTTATCATGCTCAATGCTGCACTGCACTGAATCAAGATGTCTGATGTTCAGCGGGCAGCTTGAACAAACTTCGTTTTTCTTGTCAAAGGTTTCCTCGGAAACCATAAGACAGAGAACAACATGGAAATCGTTCATAAACTTGCGGACACGTACCGGAGCATGGGCTGCCGGACGTCGCTGACACTGCACCTACTGCACACCCACCCTGATGAGTTAAAATAAAATATGGGGGGCTACTCAGAAGAACAAGGTGATGTATTTCCACAGAATGTCACCTCTTTCGTGGAACGCTACAAGGGACAGTATACAGTGCTAACAAGCTGAGAGAACATATCTGGAGCCTTTTGCGTGGGAGTGACCTGAAATACAATCGCCAGTTCCGTAGACAAACTTTTTAAAAAAGAAGTATAATGCTACAATTTGTGTAGCAATTTTTCGTTCCAATTATCTGTAGCAATACTCTGTATCAACGCTCTGCATCACTAGGATTTATCACGGTGTGTATATTAATATATTGTAATGCATAATTATACTCTACTCGTTTTTTCTTTTTCTTTTCATTTTATTCATTCATGTACTTATTTATTCACACATTCGTTGCATTTATTTTCATTCATTTTTAATTAATGATTTTTAATACTCGTGCTAACATTAATTAAAATTATATTCAACATGATTCATTTGATTTAAAAGCAGATAGTGTGAAAAACCCTTAAGTCAATAAGCAAAATGGCAAAATATCAATACATCGGTGTCGTGAACTCATAACCCAAGTCTGAAGTTGGTGACCGCTCATTTCTATTCATTTATGCCCTATCGTATCGTATCGTAGATATTTTAATTTAATTTAATTTAATCGTATAGATTTTGTTCATGTAATTATGTGCTATACGGTGGTATGAATGATTCTGACAAACACAAATATATACCTGGCAAACGAATGTTGTCAAATAACGTAATTATGTTCCAAAACGAAAATTGTCGTCGGTACATCTACATCACAGAGAAAGAGCAACGAAGTGTAAAAGAAAACCATTGGGATTTCATTGCAAAATAATATTTGTATGCTACAGCTTTTTCATTGTGAAAGTATTTCTATGCTTATTCTAATATGTTGTAATACTTTCTGTGATGCCTTCATGAAAATCAGCATTTATCTAGCAAACTAAGGTCACAAAAAATCAACTTTAAAATGAAGTTGCGCAAAATGCTTACGCTTGCTTGCGTAACACACTTACGCTTGCTCCCTTGAGCAAGCGTAAGTGTGTTAAGGGGTGCTTAGGTGTGCTTAGGCGTGGTAACGCAAGGCCAGCTCAGAGTCGTCTGTCCCACGACTCCGGTTCATTATTGTCGGCTCTGCGACGCCAGTTCAGAGCTCATGGACGTTTCATGAGAAGTCGTCTGTCCCATTACGCCAGCTCAGAGTCGCCAGCCCCACGACCCCAGCTCATGATCGCAAGCCCCACGACCCCAGCTCATGGTCGCAAGCCACACGACCCCAGCTCAGAGTCGGCGACCCCACGACGCCAGTTCAGAGTCGCCAGCCCCACGACGCCAGCTCAGAGTCGTCGACCCCACGACGCTAGCTCAGAGTCGCCAGTCCCACGACGCCAGCTCAGAGTCGTCGACCCCACGACGCCAGCTCAGAGTCGCCAGCCCCACGACGCCAGCTCAGAGTCGTCGGCCCCACGACGCCAGCTCAGAGTCGCCAGCCCCACGACGCCAGCTCATGGTCGCCAGCCCCGCGACCCCAGCTCAAAGTCGCCAGCCCAACGACGCCAGCTCAGAGTCGTCGACCCCACGACGCCAGCTCAGAGTCGCCAGCCCCATGACGCCAGCTCAGAGATGGACGTGGCCGATGAACGGGGCATTGTTCACACCCAATGGAACGGCGTGCGTTGGGTAGGATTGATGAGCGATCTGCTGATGCCACTCGTCTGTCTTTCGCCTTTGACGCCGGCGCTGGCTTCGGTGCGGTGTTTTAGAACCGTTATCGACTGTTGGCTTGTTGGTTCTGCCTCCGTTCGGCGCCCTTCTGTGCTGGTAATTTTCCGTTCAGTCGCTCAGGAGCCCCCATGGACACTGGTATTCTGTGGCTCAGGATATTGTCATGCTCGGGCCACATGTCAAGACGTCGGCTCCAGATCACGATGGCAGGCACAGTGCGCGGAAGAATGCCTCCGAATGATTGTCACCTGGTGTGTGCTGTCCCCGTTCTTTATTGTGGGGTACTTGAAACTTCACCCGGCGGAGAGTATCGGAAACGTTTTCAATGCGCAGTCCGGTAAGAACGGGACGCGAGTTAGCCAACAGCACGGTTTGGCGGCTGAGTTTTATACTGTACCGCAGTGCACTGGTGCTGTGCGGGCCTGCGCCCTGATGCAGCCCAGCCGGCCGATCATTACCGTTGTTGCCAAAGTGCGCAACTTCTCCTCTAGTTCCATTATGGAATTGTGTAATTGACACGAACGAGCGCTTGGATCATTTAGCATTGACAGACCACTAGTCTCGGCCACTATCCCCTGCACCGAAGTGCTGACTGCAACGCTGTCACGACCATATTGTATAGATAATGAAAAACTTCATGGATCATTATGTCACGCACCACTACTGCCTGAGACGAATAGCTGTACCAGCGACCCAATGAACAAGCTACAGCTGACTACTCCGGACACTGAGTTTCATCGTTGTCCTGTATCCGTTGAATCGCTACCCGTGATTACCGACTAGAATCTACTGCTTTGTTACTCGCCAATTTCCTGCTGCCCTGTGCTACATTCCCGCACCACCAGCCTGAATTACCACCATGCTCCACTCCCACGCATCACTGCCCTTCTCCGCTGGCCTCCACCAATGCACTATGTCGACAAGTTGTCCCGGATCTGGCTGATGCCCAATTGTCCCACCCCACTGCCTTCCACCATTGCCTGCACCATTGCTCTGCATCGCTGCCCTGCGCCGGGCATCACAGTCTCTCATTGTTCTGCTGCCCTGTATGTGTACCCGGGGTACGGAGCAGTTGCCGAGCCATCATCGCTGCTACGGAATGCTCCGGGGAGCGTCTGATGGAGGTTCGGTCATCACCGGTCGTCGATCGACTGCGGCTCGATCACCGTCCCCCAGGCACTTACCCCCCCCCCGCTGTCGGTAGGGGGTTCACACAGAGGGTCTGGTGCTGGGTCGGTAGACTTGCTGCGTGTCATGACTGGCCGAGGTACGCTGTAGCAACCGAAACCGAATTAATTATTTCTTTATGATGCGCACAGCGTTTCAAAGTTGGAAAATATTTGCGTACTTGCAGATGATACCACCGCAGTCGTCACGGGTAACAGTGTTCTTGAATCACAAGACAAAGTAAATGAGCTAGTTTCAAAAGTCAAAGCATGGTTTCATGCCAAGCTAATTATATGTATATCCTGAAAAGACAGGTTATCAATGTACACATTCCAGGAAATTATTTGATGATCTTGATATAAAAATAGACACTTTTTCGCAAAGCACAGCTATGCAAAATACCAATGTTTTTAAATTAAATAGAAGTACCATTTCAATGCCATTGCATCTTTTTCTTCACATGAGTATTGAACTGATGAAAAGCAAAAGTATTCTCTGTCGCATAATGCAGTGTCAAGCACTGTACAATTATCCTATCTCACCATGTCTGAATAGCTGTGCTGTTGCATGGGAAGTTATTTGCCACATTAGAGATAATGAGCTTCATGTGTAGCATAAATGTCTATATATTCCTGGAAAATATTTATGTAACATAGATATTCATTGACAATATTTATGTACTACAAACGATGAAAAACTGCGGCGCAGCGCTGCAATTTTTGTAAGCACTCTTTGAACTTATTTTCGTTTAGCGTCGACTTTTCGAACCCAGGTTATGCAAGATTATTGAGCTTGTTCATGTATGAAAGATCGCCTGAATAAAATGCGTCATGATCGAACATTTAGGCAAGTAAGAAAATATTGCAATGAAAATTGCTACGAGAGCAAAATTGGGGCTCCCTCACAAAACGTATATGACATATTTATGTTTGATGTTCGATCAGTTACATGATGTCACGGCATGTTTTGAACAATTTTATGCCGAATTTCTTATTTGTAGTATGTATGTTCTTCTAGCCGCATTTGTATCCTGATTTTCACGCATAATCATTCTGGGAATATCCTGGCCCAATTTGTCGGGCGTCCTTCACGTGACCAGGGGTCAGGTCAAGATAAATGTTGCCAATGGGTTAAACCTATTTAGGTGCTCTGCATTTATGGTTTATTCCGCTTTATTCATGGTATACGGAGTAGAACAGCTGTTTGTACCACCCTCGGTACTTCATAAGTTAGAAACTATGAACCATTCTCAAGGTCAAGGTCATCCAAGGTCAATTACCTCTAGCAAGTTATAGTTGTATTTAGGGACCAATTGCCTGTATACGAAAATATATTGAAATCCGGCTAACTACTGGACCACAACTTGGCAGCGCTTAACACGAATTTCTGGGATAATGATTTCATGCGAGACCATCGAACTAAGGTGACTGCTAATTCTGACCAATTTGATGCTAATGTGACGACGTTTATCATATTTGTTTTACTAACCACGTTGTTTGACTTTGTTTGCATGCTGAATATTCAGAAGTCCCCAATTCAACTTATTAATTACCATCAAGCGACTCTTGAGGTTCGGGAGAGATAAAGACGAAAGGGAATGAAATCCCTTTAGGTATCCTAATTTGCATAGTACATTTTTGACAGTGCAAGGTCTAAAGATGTCAAAAGTACCTCGAAGGACCTAAATTATTCGATTAAATCAAAATTATGACTCATAGTCGAGGTCAGGGTCTTCCAAGACATCGAAAATTGTATTACTAACTGCAAGCATTACTAGGTACATAATGCTTGTTGCTAACATTGCTAGGCAATATTTATGCGTTGCGAAAAATAGCCTAGGAAATACCGTAGCTTTATCTTTGTGTCTTTACCAGAGATAGAAATGCCTTTCGAAAGGTGAACGTTTTGTCAAAGATCACTATCTTGAATTAAACAAAATTACAATACACAAATATGACCATTTTCGGACTGTATTCGGCTAGGTATTTCTGATAGTACACAGTTCACTTTGTAATGCTTAGTTTGGAAGCTAGATGGGGTGGTCTTTAACCCTCCTCCCTTCTCACACTCGTATGGGCGAGAATGGAGGAGGATTAAAGATCATCCCACAAAATCGAGATTGGGTGTAAGAATCCCACCAGAGAGATTAGAGCAACATTTTGCTAATCCACGGGCAAAGTTCATCCATGTAGGGGCGATGCACTTTTTGTCACGTTTGCATTTTATTGCAGTGCAAGATACATGCATTACATTACTCGTGGTATGCAAATTACATTGTGCTCACGTCGTAGATAATGTGGTATATCCAGCTTAGTTGTCTGAGTAAAGCATTAATGCCGTAATGCTCACCACCTTAATGCCGTATTGTTCACCACATTAATGGAACAATAAATGCCCGAGGAAGTCGACGGCACTGAGAACTACAACGGAAGGACATTCATTCACTAATAGATAGGTAGTTGGGAAGTGGATGTTTGTGGCCAATTGATATACACTACAGACACTGGTCCTACCGGCTATGCTACGCCGAACGCGCGCTACGTGCGGTCTTGTTGTTGAACCCGCTTTGCGTGGTTGCCATGAAATGTGTTGCGAGGATTGATTAGTCATACAGATAAGTCACTATCACCAAATGCAGTTGTAAGTTGTTGGCACTCTGGCTGGGCACATCTCCGGTCGATCGCTTCGCTTCGACCAGTGAGGACAGCACCGATCTTCAACGCCAAACCGATTCGTCTCCAACCGTGGACTGCGTTTGGGTCGGTCCGTGGCCATCCGGCGAAGGTGGAGGCATTGACGCGCCGGCGGCGGCGATGGATATTTCCTTGGCGGCATGCCACGGATGAATTCCGGGCCCAGCTGGCGCGGCCGCACGCGACACACACGCTTATTGAACAATTCTCCGCACAGCCGGGCACCGCTGCGCCAAATTGAAAATAAAACACGGTAAATCGGCCGAGAAATGCAGAGAAAATGGATGGTAATTTGAAACGGGCGGATGATTTTTCACAACAGTCAACAGTCTAAAGAAGCGCGGGGCAATCCCAAAAACAACTCGAAGAAAGTTAGCAGCATATTTGATACAGCATTTGTTAACTACTATACAGACACCTTACTGCATCGAATTATCATGCAATCTACATATACAATATATATATATACACACACACACACACACACACATATATATATATATATATATATATATATATATATATATATATATATATATATATATATATATATATATATATATATATATGCGAGCATTACTGTGCCAGAGGATCCAGCAAATCAGAATGTTTTTCGACTATTCAAGGCGACTGTGCACTTCACTTTTCACTAAGGTTTGTGTTTGTGTCTAGGGTACAATCGTTTAACTCAAGTATATAATTACACTGCATAAAAGCGTGCCGTCTAGCAGCCAGTCTAGCATCTGACAAAGGCATGGTTGGGCATGGTTGGGCAGGTATGACAAAGTAGATATGGTTATGTTGCACACATTGAGAGCACACCTCTTCGGAGAGGTGTGCTCTCAATGTGTGCAACATAACCATATCTACTTTTTACAATTCTCAATAATGCTTATATTCGCCATCGCCTAACACCAAGCGAGAGGTACAAAGGAGATGGCCGCCTTCACGTAGGTTTGGGGTAACCGGACAAATGTACGTTAGGCAAATGTACGTGTGGCGCAAATGTACGTGAGCGCAAATGTACGTATGGCAAATGTACGCATGCGCAAGTGTGCCTAAACGTAAATGTGCGTAAGCGTAAATGTACGCAAGCGCAAATGTACGTAAGCGGAAAAGTACGTACGTGTGAATGTACGCCAGCGCAAATGTACGTATGCGCAACATTACATAAGCGCAAGCGTGCGTAAGGAACAAAATACCTTAGTGCAAAAGTACGTAAGCGCAAAGGTGCGTATGCGGAAATATACGTAGACAACACCTACAATTAACACCCCGGCCACCGTATGGTGATATCGGATGCTTACGTCTTTGAAGTCGGTTGGAAGGTGGTGGTCCGGACGGTGCCTGGTAGTAGTTGGGGGAGGGGTTGGGGGTCATCGTCTTTGGTGTTAACATTGCAAACATACATGGTTGTCAGGTCATACACTTCTATTTCTTTCTTTCATTCTTTTTTCTCTTTTATCTAGTTTTCTTTGTTTTTCTTTCGGTTCTTTTTCTACTTTTATTGCTTTTTTGTCTTTTTTCTTTTTTCCAAATTCCTTTTTACGTTTCTTTAAGGTTCTGGTGTCGGCCTGGCACCAGCCTGTTTCGATTTTTAAAAAATAAATTAAATACATGTCATAGGGAGAGTTGGGAGAGACTGGGTTGAAGAGTTGTTCGGATGTGTTTGTTCCTATGCTGTCTGTTGTCGAGTGGATTTGTTGCGTGTTCTGGTTTTCATGGTTGTTGTGGTTGGTTTGTTCGTGGATGTAGTGCTTAGCTTGTTGGTTGCTCGTGTTGTCGGTGCTTGGGTGGTCGGTGGAGTGGTTCCTACGGTGTCTGAGATAATGTCTTCGCCCTCTGAGTCTGTTATTGGTCCGTATTGAAGGGGGAGTTTGCGTCGTGCCGATGGTGCTTGGGGTGGGTCTCGGGGAGTGATAGGGGTGGTGGTTTGTGTGCTTTGCGTTGTGGTGGGAGGAGAGGTGCCTGTGCTTGTGCCGTGAATTTTGTTGTGGTTTCTGGCCGAATGACACTTATTGCCGAAATAGCACTAACTCATCATTGGAAGGTACTCTAATCGTGGCACCAAACAGTTTCTACAAGCGTTTCCCAAGCTTCTAGTTAGGCAAATTTGCTCCGTTTATTGCCAAGTCCTTGACGTATTTCTACAACGTGAAACTACTGAAGATGAACCAGGTTGTTGCACAAAAAGAACCGCGCTGATTTTACATGTAACATTTGTCAATCACGCAGGCAGCTCTCAGGGTGTTGCCCGATTTATCCCAAATTGTTCTGGTATAGTGCAAAATTAACGCGATAAGCTCCTAGCCACTGTCGTTGTCGGTCGATTAGTACCGAAACAAACATGCCTTACCTCAGAAGAGGAATATTTTCCGGGAAGGCCCTTATATGTTTGCATTTATCAAAATGCTGCTTATCAAGGTGTTATAACTGTTGCGTAAAAAGATAATTGTTAGTTCTACTTGGCGTACTATTACTTTTCCCAGCCAATGCCACTGCACCCGACAGCCGAATATATGTGATGCTTGTCATGAAGCCGTTTCAAGTAAAATATATAATATAAATGCCGCAAACACTATGACACAGCTGGGCCTAGAAGTAAGATTCTTCACATATTCTTGACGCTCCCATCATTCACGTCGGTCACGGGTCTTACATATTGCGGCTTTAACAAATTACTAACCCTTTTCCCGTCATATCCTGCACACTCCTCCTCGAAGGCAAAGGCACGCTTATCTCTGCGGAGCAGCTCTGCCCTGCGTGACGCAGGCACCAGGTGTGCGGTCCCCACGTGTGTCGAGATCACCAGGTGTACGGTCCCCACGCGTGTCGAGAGCACCAGGTGTACGGTCCCCAGGTGTGTCGAGAGCACCAGGTGTACGGTCCCCACGTGTGTCGAGAGCACCAGGTGTACGGTCCCCAGGTGTGTCGAGAGTACCAGGTGTACGGTCCCCACGCGTGTCGAGAGCACCAGGTGTACGGTCCCCACGCATGTCGAGAGCACCAGGTGTACGGTCCCCACGCGTGTCGAGAGCATCAGGTGTACGGTCCCCACGTGTGTCGAGAGCACCAGGTGTGCGGTCACCACGTGTGTCGAGAGCACCAGGTGTGCGGTCACCACGCGTGTCGAGAGCACCAGGTGTACGGTCCCCACGTGTGTCGAGAGCACCAGGTGTGCGGTCCCCACGTGTGTCGAGAGCACCAGGTGTACGGTCCCCACGCGTGTCGAGAGCACCAGGTGTACGGTCCCCACGTGTGTCGAGAGTACCAGGTGTACGGTCCCCACGTGTGTCGAGAGCACCAGGTGTGCGGTCACCACGTGTGTCGAGAGCACCAGGTGTACGGTCCCCACGTGTGTCGAGAGTACCAGGTGTGCGGTCACCACGTGTGTCGAGAGCACCAGGTGTACGGTCCCCACGTGTGTCGAGAGCACCAGGTGTACGGTCCCCACGTGTGTCGAGAGTACCAGGTGTACGGTCACCACGTGTGTCGAGAGTATCAGGTGTACGGTCCCCACGTGTCGAGAGTACCAGGTGTACGGTCACCACGTGTGTCGAGAGTACCAGGTGTACGGTCCCCACGCGTGACGAGAGCACCAGGTGTACGGTCCCCAGGCGTGTCGAGGCACCAGGTGTGCGATCCCCACGCGTGTCGTGGACACCAGGTGTACGGTCCCCACGTGTCGAGAGCACCAGGTGTACGGTCCCCACGTGTGTCGAGAGTACCAGGTGTGCGGTCACCACGTGTGTCGAGAGCATCAGGTGTACGGTCTCCACGCGTGTCGAGAGCACCAGGTGTACGGTCCCCACGTGTGTCGAGAGCACCAGGTGTACGGTCCCCACGCGTGTCGAGAGCACCAGGTGTACGGTCCCCACGCGTGTCGAGGGCACTAGGTGTACGGTCCCCACGCGTGTCGAGAGCACCAGGTGTACGGTCCCCACGCGTAATGGACAGCCGGAGGCTCACGCTTCCGTTCGCCAGCGGCTTGATGAACCTCTGCTCCCCGATGTAAGCGGGCGCCGGTGTGGACCCGCTTGGCAGAGAAGCGGTCTGCGCAGCTGGTGTCGCCCAGCCGGGCTCGTTCCGACCAATGGAGCCGCTCCAGTCGCCGCAGCTGGTGTCGCCCAGCCGGGCTCGTTCCGACCAATGGAGCCGCTCCTGTCGCCGCAGCTGGTGTCGCCCAGCCGGGCTCGTTCCGACCAATGGAGCCGCTCCAGTCGCCGCAGCTGGTGTCGCCCAGCCGGGCTCGTTCCGACCAATGGAGCCGCTCCGGTCGCCGCAGCTGGTGTCGCCCAGCTGAGCCCGTTCCGACCAATGGAGCCGCTCCGGTCGCCGCAGCTGTGTGGCCCATCCCGTCGGCGCAGCTCTGGCACCCGTGGCGCATATTTCAGAGTCATTTGTCATCTTGGCTGCTTATCTGGATAGCGGCAAGACAAAGACGCACCCGGCCAGCTTTCGAACGCCCGGATATGAGGCATCGCTCTTGATTTGTTGACACTTCGCCATGGAAAGCGCACTTTAAAGCGTGGCCAGGTGTGTCCGTATTGCGATCGCATGCTCTTCGCATCTAGCTTTCGCCATCCATCCCAGAGCTGCAGAGCCGGGCTCGTTCTGGCCAATGGAGCCGCTCCGGTGGGCGCAGCTGGTATCGCCCAGCCGGAGCCACAGCACTTCGAACAGGAGGTGGTGGGCAGATGGCGGACTTTAACCCTCAGATCCTCTGATCTGAGGGTTAAAGTAATCCCACGGTGGGAGGGGGATACTCCGGTCAGATCCTCACACCCCGTATCGGGGGGGATAGTAACCCCCTTCTAAAATCCAAACTAAGTGTCGCACGAAAACGAAAGAGGTGTCATCGGAAAGCGCTCGACGCGTAGGGCTCGGATCCACCCCAAACAATTTTTCCCAAAATGAAGTCACTAGAGTGGCTAGACTTTCGCGACTTTTCAGGACTTACATTACGTTTTGACTTCTGGGGGTTCATTTTGGGGATATTTGATAATATTTTTGTATTATTTGGAATCAGAAAAGGGCAGCGAAATCGACCAGGGTCATACATTATTTCTGGCCCCAAAAAATACAATTTTTTTTGTTGAAATTTCAAAATTTTGAGTTTTCAAGTTGTCTTTAATTGTCGTTTTTCAATGGGTAGAGCAGACCGAGAAACGTTGCAAGTCAACTTGCTGCAATACAAAATGCTTACTTCAGCCAGAATCTTCGATTTGAACTGCAATAGGCAAGTATGCAAAATGTATTAGTAAAAAACGGAAAAAGAAAAATGAATAGGTTAATCTAGATTATGTTGCATTTGTGATTTTATGTAACATTATTTGGTATCCTATATTATCCAACCCAAAGCTCCTTTGTTTAGTGTTGCTTTGTCTGCCAACTGAGAAATATAGAATTACGGAGGAAATGGATGGTCACATCATGCTAACTACCTTTCCAAATAGTATATTGGCAAAACAGTGTAGCAGTTACAAAATTACGTGTAGGGCAAAAACATATGTACAATACTTATACATACCATAGGTATTGTGACTTGCAATTTTTGAGTATTTATTCCTTGTGAATTCATTAGGAGGATCAATGAGCTGTGGAGTTAAATCATTACATGTACTCTTAATTTTTATGAGCATGAATGATCAAAACCTGATTGAAACATCTGAAGCCAAAGTAACAAAGAATACCAAACAGTTCTAGTCTTTTTTCATGTTCTGAAATGCCCTAGTTTTACACTTGCCCTAGTCTAATGACTTACCCAGGTGACACTGTGCGATCCAAGATGACCGTTTTGCAGTTGATCGTTTTCTCGAGTAGCTGTTGAATCTGAATTCGACTTCACCTCTCCTTGTTACCCCAGAAATGAACAAGTTATAGAAATAGATGAAATGCAAGAAGTGAACCACTGAACGTAGGTGACCTTGCCCGGTCAACTGCTGCCACATGACCTATCATCACGTCTCTTGGCACCATGTGTTGCAGCGCATCTTTCTAAGTCCACTTTTCTTTCTTTCATAGCTTTATCTTTCTTAGCTGGAAAGGTACGGTAGAATTACTTTCGAACATGAAAATACTAGGTGGCTTCTCAAGCATCTTTCGCGTGATCTTGATCTTACCTTTAAAATTTGGTAATATTATGGTAATCACTAGCTCAGCTAGCTACTTGTGCCACGTATGACACGCACATAACATTCAGTTTGGAGTTGAGTCGTGTTAGAAGCCGGAAACAAGCAAAATTGACCTGTCAGTCTGCGACACTTCGACCTTGAACCTTTCGATCCGAACCTGGAGCCTACCGCACTAATTGGGACTAGCTCAAGGCATTTACTGCCTTGTCAGTAATATTCATGGGCTTGGATTTGTAGAACATCAGCACGAGGCAGAGCATTAGCCATTGTTCAATGAAACGTGATTTGTGGTGAACACAGGATTACGAGGGCAATGTGCACCCGACGCGTGCAGCTTGCGACACATCCCACCAAATCTGCACTGCCGCCGTGAACGATGCATGAACTAAAACTGAAACTATCCCATAGTTATTTAGCATTTACGAATGATCAACATTAGATACTCGTCCCCGTCGCATTCGATTCAAATTTATGCAAGACTGGCAATTGTATAATCGCCGACATGACATGACGTGCTAAATAGACGTGCTAAATCATTGTTCTGTATCATGAAGTTGGTCAAATGAGAATTACACACATGATGAAGTGGATATATCGGTTAGTGTTTTAAATCCCATTATCACTACATCAGCCATAGTCATAAATCTACTGATACGATTGTTTCCTTTCCTCGAATGTCAGTTTCATCCGCCAGTACCCGCGATTTCAAAGATATTACATCCATGGAGGGTCCTGCAATGCTACAGCACATCAGTTCAAAATAGATTAGATGGGCTGGCCTATGTGATCCCTTGCCAGAATTTCGTACATGGTCTCATGGCAAAGACATGAGTAGTTCGAGCATATCCAATACTATGCCGAGTCATCCAGGGCTTATGCATTTTGCATTGATGCTCATGCGCGAAGTAACTCTTCGGATAGGGGCGGGGACGAAGGGGAGAGCCCCTCCCCTCAGCTTTAGATAAGCAGCATTGACCGTGGATGTTGAATGCAAAGAATCGACTTCAAAATGGCTCTTTCCGCACTAACTTTGAAACAGTTCCTGCGCCACAGTGGGTCCTATGAAGCAACCCCTGGACAGTTTCGTGCACCGACCAGCTGTAGCGCTATTGATTCTTCTTCGTGACTGATTTGAATGCCCGACTCCGCCTGTGCCTGCATTAATATGCGCTTGGCTATATACCGCCAGCCCAGAGCCCTTCCTTATCGAGTAACGCGGGCGTCGACGTTGTCAGCGCCCCGCGCGGCCAGTGTGCGAACTAGTGCTGCTGTAAGAGCAATCAGCTGAGTTTGCGGGCAGTCATCGGGGCGCGCCGGTGGCGTCAGGGTGCGGCCGCCGCCGCTTGGAGCCGTGCTGTGGGAGCGTGACGTCCGTGCGCCATATCCGGCGGGCCCGAACTGCGCCAGGACGGCCGACGGACGCGCACAGGTGCGCCAGGCGTCGGCAGTGGCGCCGTCATCCGCTCGGCGGGTCCCAGCCGCGTCCCTGCCCCGACACGGCAAGGTGAGCGGGCTCTCGGAGCCATTGTTCGACCGGTTAATTGCCGGGCCGGGCCCAAGTCCACGACGCTCGACGCTTGTGTGTCAGGCGCTGATGAGGCACGGCCGCTAATGCCAGGCTTCAAACAAAGGCTGGAATTCGGGCCACGTTTCCCGCCAGCTGATGGCCTTTGAAATGGCGGGACGCAACGGATGACGTCCATCGGGTCCTGTATGCCTATAGTATCTGCTTCGCGACTGTACGCCTGTAGGATCTTCCCCGCGTCCTGTATGCATGTAGGATCTTCCTCACGACCTGAATTCCTGTAGGATCCGTCTGGTGTAGTGTACGCCTGCAGGATCTGTCTCGCGTCCTGTATGTATGCAGGATCTTCCTCACGTCCTGAAGGCCTGTAGGATCTGTCTGGCGTGATTGGCGACTGCTCGCAGGGTGTGTAGAATGGTGCTTAGTCTCACACAGCTGAACTTTCCAAGGCTTTAAGAATATACTGCATACAAGCGTTTTGTAGTTGCTCCTGTTAAATATCCTGGCGCACACCTATTGCGCCATAGGTGCCGGCTTACAAATCGTAGCAGAGGAACCAATACATCCGGAAGGGTAACCTTCCTCGCCAAAGCGCACCGGACCGATGATTTTCCAGATCAAAACGCACTGGGTCACTGCTTTTATAGTTTGCTTGGTTATTTGGCGACCTTGACAAGTAGTCCTCTTTATAGGCCTTGTTAGTGCCACTAATCTATCATATCGATTCATCGTGGACACAGGAAGCACAGATGCGATTCGAACCCAAATATTCTTGACTCGGAATGTGAACTTTTTGACAGGTAGGCTAGCCCCACATTACCGCAATTAATCAAAAGGTACGTCACATTTTAGGCATTATTTAATATCCGCCACATTTCTACCGTGATGACAACGTACCAACGTATGGACAACATACCAAAATTAGCCCAGAAATTACTGATGCGACCGGTGCACTTGGGTTTGAAGACGGTTAACCAAGAACTTTTCGGAATAAACGGTCACCTATGTACTCTAACACGCAAAATCCAGCATGGCGATATTAGAGTAATTCCAACAGAGATATATAATGGACGTTGAAGTTTGAGTCAAAATATCTGGAATACTATCAAAGATTGAAATTAATCACGAAGTAACAAAATTCGTCGATTGAATTTAGGATAGAATACAATTCGAACGATAGTTTAGTCAGGTCGAATTTAAATTCATCCGATCGGATCGGATCGGAGATAGTCGGATCTGAAACTAAACATTGTCGAGTTCTGCGAACTCTGGAAGCATTACTTGATCACTCAGTCGATTGCGTAATTCTGGACGTTCAAGTGTTTGAGAAAAAAATTTACGATGCCATATTTCCATGGAAGCGAAGATAATATTCCTGGCATTCGTGGCATGCATAGTTGTGCATGCTGTGCTCACTCTGTATGTTATTTCTTATTTTATTTCACAGGTAATGCATGCATTCGCACTGAAGCGCCTCCGAGTGCGAGGTCTGGTACTTACGAGGTTTAACTACGGAGTCGCTGCCATTGACTCCAATGACGCCAAATCCGAGCTTTAACCATTAGTGCTGATGGCTAAAGAACTGCTAAAAAGAGCACACCACCTGCTCAGTTCATGCACTCTGAAACCCAATTGGAGCTCTCGACTTCCACAATAATGCTTAGCAATGCCAAATGGAGCTGGCCTGTGGATAATGGGGCGGTCATGAGTGGAGGGCCACGCCCCTGCCCATTTAACATGCTAGAGGTAGCCCTGCCGCGCCAGTACTGCGCGAATTTCGCCTCCAATTGCATACACCGCCACACCGACTGGATCCGTTCGAAATTGGCATACATTGCAGACTGGGGCACGGAAACGGTGGGACACCGCTCCGGCCAAATTATCCACCTATATAATTTGAGTGGGGAGACCCAGCAGGTTATATTCCACTCACCCCCATCCCGGTCCACCAATGTTTGGTCTTGTTCTACGGATGTGGTATGCGATGTCCAGAACAAGATCCCTCGCCGCTGCCCAGCGATCTTCTGGCAACTCATTTGAAGCTTGAAACTGAATTCATTGGAGAGAAATGGCATGGGTCCAGGGTTTTGGAATGGTCACGAAAGATGAATGCCTCCAAATGTAGCTAAGTCGCACTTTGTGCTTAGTGATGCTATCAGTGTTGCATGCGATGTTAATATCCTAATCCCACTAGTACGAAGAGGCCACACTGCTGGCTGGTTTGAGTATTTCGATTTGCTAACTTGTTTGATGACGTATAATTTTTCTTCTCGCGAGAACGAGGTAAACATAGCCTGTTTTTCATTTAGTGTTGTTATATGCGGCGAAGTGAAACGCGGGTTGTAGTATAATGCATACATGAATGAAATACAAGTACCCAAGATAACCCAATCCAAAATGCTGAAACCTCACCAAAGCAAACATAATTTTATCATATTGTGTTTCTGGGAGTTGGACAACTAAGAATGCTATGCAAAAGAGCAAGCACCGGGGTAGGGGTGGAAGAGATACAGAGAGGGCAGCGGCCACACATATTGGATAAGTTTAGCATTGACCTGATTGCATGGGCTTTCCTTGCAAATAACCAACTTCAAAATGGCTTTTGCCTTCTCGACCAACAATTCAGCAAAATGGGTTTGAAATCAGAAACATCATCGCGACAGTTGGAGATGCACTTGCAGTCCCAGCCTGCACCACAGGATCACCCACGTGAGCATACAACCGGTCTAAAAAGTGTGTGTCTGCGGGATGGGTGGGGGGTAGGTCATGACTACTTCGAAGTCGTTGTTCCACTGCAACATTGTTTGACTAATCCAAAATTGAGGCACCCCTGTGCCATGTGTATGCACGGGATACTTCAATGGAGATGCAAGGGAGTCGTTCTGCATAATTTGACGGGAGCAGTTTCTTCCGGCTATGTTACTGTGCACCCGTCCACCCTTGTCTGGGATAATATATGCATAAGACATCCGTGCGATGAACAGGCCATCAACAAAGGAGTGGGTTAGCTGTGATGACTATCTACCGGGAATAGAAATGAACATTCAATCAAGGAGGGCCGATATTTTCGTTGGCGGGCTCTCGCTTTCCTCCCCGATGTTCGTACGCTGTATTCTATTCACTGCGTCTGCAATATTCTGTGTGTGTAGTGCTGCGTCTGGGACGTATTTCACGACCTCCAATGAATAACTTTGGCCACCTGACTTCCGGAGATAGTCACTGCTCGCGGCGAGCTGACCTACGCCCCCTCGTCGCCACGCCTCTGACTTTGGCTTTGACCTCGGTCACCGTGTCCGGTGACGTGCTCAAAGCCGGAGCCGCAGCAGCCCGACCGACGGCTGCAGTGCCGAAATATCGTCACCACCTGGCGACACCCGCGCGACTCGACTAAGCACCCGGCTCGACTTTGGACGCCGGATCGTGCCGTTTTAACTGAGTCCAACTCAATGCGGTTTCTAGATCGCGCGGGCGGGGTATACCCTGTTACGGTGCCAGTGGTGTTTACCCGGTGGTGTTGAACACATTCGTGAGAGGCTTTTACGGGCGCCACCAACATGGTGGAGAGGGGATTTCCCCCGATGCAACCTTGCTACCCTGATTCGCATTGAAAGCTGCCCGGTTGCTGGAACAGCCCCCCTCAGCTCTTGCGTCAGCTCGTCAAACTGGGGGCATTCCGACTGCCCAGCCATGAGACTTGGATTGCCACCTACGAAGATACCATACATCGACAAAGAAGGCATCTATGTTAAAACCTGTGTACCCCGCAGACGTTTGGGGTTGTATCAAGCTGATGACTATGGCTCTCTTGACGACGTAGCCCATGGTTCTCTTCTGAGCGTCGAATCGGCGGCTGCTCCAGATAGATAGGTAACGCGGAGGTGATCTGTTGGGTGACGGGGTCGACGTGGTCGGCCTCCACTGGGGCCAAGTCCGTGGGGATGGTGAGTCTCCGCACCGTACTCAGCGTTGGGGACACCCCTAGGCTCACCTACACACACACACACACACACACACACACACACACACACACACACACACACACACACACACACACACACACACACATCCTCGGGTTCGCCGCGCTAACGGTCGTAAAGCACTTATCTTATCGCCATCAGTGGTACTGGGGAGCGAGTGTCACCGCGATCCGGGTGCGTGCGTGCCGATCCCACGGAGGGATCCGCTCTCCATCGGCGTACCGTCCCGCCCGCTCCCCCCCACCCGCCGTCTGGAATGGCATGCGAGTGGCCAGTGGGGCTGCGCCGAGCGAACTGGAAGGTGTGACAGTGGTCGGTTAAAACCTCACTTCGTTGTTGCTGTCGAACCGCTTCGGTCACGTCCTACTACATTCTACTACATACTACAGTTTTGGCTATTACTTGGCCGGTCCCTTGTCGCGGCGCGGTTAGCCCTTATCGCGCGATAGCGGTGTCTAAGTCGTCTGTGCAGTGAGACGTTAGATAGCGAAATGGAAGGTGTGATAGTGATCGGCTAATTACTAGACTGGCGATGATCCGCCGCTGAGGCAGTAGCGGTTTAAAATTGGAGAGCTACGAAGTCCGCGAATTCCGTCTTCCGACAGCTGGGGACTTCGCAACTGGAGCTCCCAGGCACGATATATCAACCGAAGCGAAGTGCTGATAAACGAAAGGCGGGAACGCTTCGGAGGATACTCTGAATTGCATGCGGGCTCTAGATTCCTGACGAGGCGCCGCAACTCGCGAATAATCTCGTGCACCACCGCTATGCAACCGATCATCGTAGCAGTTATATTGTCAGCCAGACGAAAATGCGCCGCGCACCCGCTGGCTCTGTGATCGATTGGACTGTGAGAGCATGCCGAACATAGTGAGAAGCGTTAGGTGATGACCTTTGGCGGGACGCGCCCGGCGGCGACCCTTGGCGAGAAGCGCGCGGCCGTTCGTGTCGTCGCCTGCACCTGTAACCGAGGCGATCCAGGGTATCAACGTCAAGCCAGCTGCGTTATACCTTGGCTCGTTAGTTGGCTGCTTGGCCTTCAAGACGAGGCTGCACCGTCGGAGGGATGATACAAGGGCATGCAGAGGTATTCACGAATGATTTACAAGCGTTTTCCAACCGAAATAATGTCTTCTTCTTGGAGCAGCTGTACGCTTTGTTTCCTCTCAAAGAAGCGCACCGAGCTGGTGGCGGTGGCAGAGGTACCTGCTCCCGGGTTGGGTGACGCGAGAGACGCGATGTTCTGGCGGTGGTGGTCGGCCAGGTTCCCAGGAGGATTTATCATTTTTCGCGAGAGTGGCAGCCGGAGTGGCATGCGAGAGTGGCAGCCGGAGCTGTGTCGGAATGCGGCCCGGACCTCGCGAGGTCTGGCGTGTCGAAGCGTTGTACACTTCGCGGTACACTTCCATCTCGAGGTGATGGGGCTAAAGCTAATGTGCACACGGGAAAGCTCTACGTTGTGGAGGTTCTTGTACGGTATGCTGGTCCGAAGCATCAATATAAAAAGAAGCAATTCAGCTTCAAGTTGCAATCATCGCATTTTTTGAAACACTCAAAAAACATTATTTCAATTGTTTGAGGGGACAGCCTTAGTTGTTCCCAAAGACTCCATATGCCAAACAAAGGGGTGCGGCTAAGGTATTCTTAAGATGGGTCCCACCTCACAAAATGCTATGATGAAAGAGGAACAGCTTTCGGCACACGAAGCACGCTGAAAGTTTCTTGATTTGCGTGATAAAAATGGTAGAATGTATTGTCTGATCTGGGCTATTTGTGTTGCAAGCGGGAGGGGATGGAGAGGGGGGGGGGCGCCTCCCATTGGCTGCGCCTCCCGCCAGACATATTTCGTGACTGCCACGCACACCTAATCACAGCATTGTACTAGTGATTATCACAATAAGATTTGCATCATTACTGGAGAACAGCTGGTGCTGGTGCTGGTGCTGATGGTGGTGCTGGTGCTGCTGGTGGTGGTGGTGGTGGTGCTGGTGCTGGTGAGTGCCGACGGCTGCGTAACCTCGCGAGCAGCGCACTGGGAACACAGTTCGCTGCATCTCGGGAGACGAACTGGATGGGGCGTGATAAAGGATGAGACGACAGTGGCCGTGGGAGGTGTACTCACCATCCATAGCGGTAGCGATTGTGTGCTCGACGGCATCGGCGACTGGCTCTCCCCGTCTGACCCAAGGTCAGGTCACCAGCCGTCAGCCAATGAACGTCTCTGGCGCGCGGCGGGGTTATGGTCAAACAGCCGGCGAAGCTGCGCCTGGTTAGACCTGGAATGCAAGTGACACAACGACGGACAGTAGCCGCCACCACGGCGTAAGCGCAGATAGAATCAGTCCTTGGAATGACAGAAAAATCGAGATGCTGGTTGCGTGCTGGTTGATAACTATGCATGAAGTTGCTGAGCGTGTGAAAGTGGATACTTCATAACTATTCATAAGACGTTAGCAACTTTATTCCACCACGCGACGGGCAGTTGTTTTTATTTTAGGCACCACGCTGATTTCGGGCAACAATGACTCCTTTTGTTATCCTGTGTCACGCACTAGCTGTAATAATGTCGTTGGTTTATATTTTATGTTGTCGTTTATGTGCCTCTGTTTGTCGTTTGAAATTGAAATTTGTGTATTCATATTGATTAAGATGAGTGTCGTCGTTTCCTATATGAGCGCTTAATAATTTGAACAATGTTCTGGGAGGGTAATACGTCGGACAAACGTTGCTTGGAAAAAGTTAGGACGTCGCGGTTGTCGTCCTATAACGCTAATGCTGCCCTGCGCCTGATATTAATTAACGGAAGAAATATATCTGCGTATGATCACCTTTCCTTACGTTGGTACATGACGAAACAATGCTATTGAAAATAAATAATGTTTCGAGCACAATGATAACATGAAGATTTAGTCGAATTAGGGAAAGGCAGACAAAGTTAGTCGGAAGTCAAGGTTGCAGCCTCGAGTACCAAGTTCAATTATGCCTATCACAATTCACTGGGTTAAGCTTGGAACGAATATTACTAATTATTCATATTTTAGGCGAACCTTATTATTCATGACGTTACACCTAGCATGCCAATATAAGGCAAATTTTCGTGACTGCTTAGCAGTGGTGGTTCACCTTCCTCAAAGAATTGCCACTGAGCAAACCAACATCAAGCGGTCTTTTAAGCAATGCGCGCTACTTTTGTATGAATTATATTAAGAACAAATGTTATTGAGTGGAATCACGGATAACCAGCATCAACCAATCAACATAATGACTAGGACAACCAACTTCTGCAACGCTAAACTGCTGCAACGCGACCAACCAACATATCTTAGTTCACCGGAGTCAAATACTGGTATTTTCTTTGTGAGAAAATACCAGCATGCGTCCTATCGCATTAAAAGTCCGTACCATCCGTCCCAATGTAGGGGCGGATGCTGCGGCAGCCACCACCCAAGCTTTGAAACACAATGTGCTAGTGCTATGAACAAATACATTATGCTGCATGCTGCACCGTAGCATGCTGTGATGCATGCTACGGTATTTCGTGATTGTTACCCGATTTGCGAATTATATGCCACTGGGGACCTCTCAGGTCATCTTAACGGTCAGTTTTGGTGGCAAAAATCGACAATTTTCGCGTTTAATTAGCCTCTGTGTAAGGCCGATAACGGACACGAGCTCGAAAGTTCAGTCTGACATTCCGCGGTATGCTGGAATGCCAGCGACATGTCATATGCTGCACTTGAATCCATAAGCTGGAAGTGTTGACCGCATTTCGGCCACTTCTGAAACAACGTCCGCGAGATTATTCCTTGAACCTAGTGGTACAAACAGGCGCCGTAAGCAGTTGCATTGCCAAAGCCAGCCCAACAGCGGCTCAGACACCAAATAAGTTAATATGAGCTTAAGTTAGGTCAATGACTTCAACTGGCTGCAGAAAGCTCATTGGCTATGGAAGTACACCAGATGAGCTGTCTAACAACCTACCACTTACATCACCAGCCATTTTGTGGAAATAATTCAGCTAATTTGCCGATAATTTCCGATTTGGCATAAAAACGGTCGACCACTCTGATTACGTCATAACTCAGTGAATTAAGACATTGCCAAATATCTCAGACCACCAGGCGACGGCGCGCGTCCCGACGCGAGCAATTCTTCCGTGATCACGGAAGAACATTTGGGGGGGGCATCAACTACCCCCTGCAGGAGTAAGGGTTAGGGTGCGGAATGAAGCCGAGCGCACCGAGAACAACGACAATGCGAGCGACCTCATGGAATCACAGCGGTGCAAGCGATGCTGCTCCCACGCCACTGCTTTCATCTCGATACCAGTCACTGAGTTCTTGCCTGCACAAGATACACTGCCAGATGTATCGCACGTTACACTGACTGCCCAAACAAGGCTGGCGTATTAGCGCGGCACCCACACGAAAATCCTGTGGCACCACCGATTGTAAACAGGTACATAGCATCAGAATCCAGTTTGGCGTTACTTACCTGGACTGGGCGCCTGATTAATTGCAATGTGCAAATGAGCTGCTGATGCCGTCGTGCTGCAAAGCTTGCAGTCTTGCAATGGAGGTGCAGGTACCAATTGCAGGCTGCAAATTGAACTGGCTGGGTGAGGTCCGTACGGGTGCTAACAGGCTGAAATTGCACAAGCTTATCGGCTCTATTGACATGCCGTGATATTTTGCTTGAAAAAGTTTCACATGCACGTGCTTTCACTTCAGATGCGGTATGTTTAGTCGGACTTTTAGGCTGGACTGCCGGCCTTCCGAGAACCTTGTGTGTGCTGAACAAGGAACCAAGGATCGGCTGGTCCCACACTCTGCAGACGGAAAGAGCACACCAATTGTCAGTCGGCAAACTTCTTGTGTAGACTCAGGCGACAGATAATTGCTGGAGTGGAACTGGCTGGAGTCGAATTGACTGGAGTGGAGCTGGCTGGAGTCGAATTGACTGTAATGGAACTGACTGGAGTCTAATTGACTGAATTGGAACTGGCTGGAGTGGAAATGCCGGTGGAATCTATTGCATTGTTGCTTTGCTGTTTAAAATAATAAACAAACCTTTGCCTGGCGAATTACACATCTATTCCATCTCTCACTCGTTATATTCACTTTACTAATTTCTCATGAGTAAGGGAAGTAACGGTAATATTACGACAATATACCGCCAGGGGGTATGGTTTTACAATCATTGGGAGGGTATAATGCATGAAGGCAATGCGCGAACCCAATTAGATTGGGGGGGGAGGTGCATACCACACACGGTCCGATGTTAAAAGCTGAATTTATGAAGGGATACAGCCAACATTGGGGTATTTGCCCTCCCAAGAGCGTACAGATTCACCCCTGTCTACCACATTTACAATACAAAATCGGAAAGAAATCACAATGCATGAAGTGCATGGACCCAAGACCTGCAATATCATGATCGGAGAGGTTTAAATTGCGGATAGATTCATGATTTCGGTATCTTGAGCATTGGCTACCTGTACTTCTGTAGCGCTAGATTTTACATTTTTACAACTGTATTAGTGTTGCATAGTATGTCGTCTGTCTCCACTTGCACCAATTGGGCAATCGCTCCATGCTCGAAGTGATGGGCTCGACCAACCAATTTCAAGTGGAAATGATCCGATATCTATAACTTTGCACGAGCGTATGACGTTTGGAGTCGAGTTCAATCACATTCCATGCATTACTCGGCTTCGGCACTTCTGTGAGGCAGGGTGAAATGAGAAAACTCGAGCGAGGCAGAGTCGTGATGCATTCGAGTTCGGCGGAAGACCGAGCTGCCACAGGACCTCGGCATGCGCCGACACCGCATGTGGACACGGCGTGGACGTGCGCGACGACGGTGGACACGTTGTGGACTGACGCGTGGTTGCGCGTGTTGTGTTGTGTCCCGTGCACGGAATCGGTCATTGCCCAAGGCGGCGTTCGGGCCGGCGCCCTGCACCGACGATCTCCCGCTCTCGAGTGGGGAACGATGGAATGCATCGATACCATCTCGTTCTGCCTTTCGGTGACTAACGACCGCACTTGGCCCGCCGCCCAGTCTCTTTTCATCATAATGTTGCGATGCAAAAACACCCAGCCGCGTCGTGATATATTCTTGACACGAGCCGTTACGACCGGACCGGCGTCCCACCTCACGCCGCTTCACTGGACAGATGGACATGACTCATTCAGACATCGCTTGGATTATTAGTTGCCAGATTGTTGCGTACGCTCTTCAGTGGCTCTCCGAACCTATCTCACGTACAGACAAAAGAGAACATTCGGAGGCAAGTGAAGCGCTCCATATCGCTTGTAAGCGATGTGGAGCGATCCACAGTCCGTGCACTCTGGATAGCAGAGCTACATATTTACATACGGGCACATGCATGCTTACATACCTGTATGCCTGTTATATGTGTGTGAGTGGGTGTAGTGGCGGTGGTGGTGGGATGGTGGGTCTACGGCAATGGACACGGTGCTGGAACACGTCCTTAGTCATACTCCTGATGGTGAGGCAGGGTGGGAATTTTGGGCCTCTCCTGGAGTATGGAGACCTAAGGACATTTTATTCTCCAGGATTGTGACTGCAAATGTTGAACTTTTTTATTCTCCGAATGAAACGTGCCAATTTATGGATGACATTTTGCTTCCAGGATCTCAGTACAGCTCCAACAATGCAGTTGCAGTTTCCAGTCCATCATACAAATTAGAAGCCTGGACAACAGAACAGAAGAGTATGGCATAGCAGGTCATAAGGCATGAAATGCAGGTTGCAGTCAATTGCCCAGGAATCATATCATGTTATATCAGAATACCTACAAGTTTGTGGTGGTTGTTTCGATTGCATTGTGCATGTGTCAAACAAACTATGTCCTGGCTCAGTCTAAGCCCCAATCAAGGCCGAACTCGCGGGGGTTACTCAGGTAATTGTTGGTGTGCACGATGCCTCCAAATCCGAACGAAACAAAAGCATCGACATAGCATAGAAACAATAGAGAACAAAATAATGTAAATTTCGGAACTAGTTATTACCTCAGCCAATTACTCTCCAGGATATTTTCACACTGGCAGGACGGCGGCCCAGCACAATAACTCTGTAACCACAGATGAATCGTCATTCGGCTTGCGCCAATCTCGTCTCATTCTAAATAACAAAGATATGAGGGATTAGGTTTTCGTATGTCTTCAGAATTCTGTCGAAATGACGCTTCAGAAGGAAATATTGGAATATACCACGATTCTTCTTCATAATTCCGGGAAATACTGGCGTTACACCAAAAAATCTCCATTACGAAACCTCTCGTCTTGCTGCCATATCTTGCGACCATAGTGGAACTCGAAATATGCACATCGACGTCATATACTAGCATATCGGACCCGAGGTCCTGTTCTCCAGCCGCATTCCGATCGGAGACTACCGGAGAACGTAATTCTGGACATCTCAGACAGTTTTAAGTAATTCTGTTAATTTCATGAAATAGAGCATTCAATTTCGAATTGAAATGCATAAAATAGCACCAGCTAGCGAACTTCATTGATGGCAGAAGACCTATTTTTGGGAGCCGTGTAAATGCTTAAAAAAATGCAAAAGACCTTGGGTTACTTTGGTATGAATTCCACCTCAATTCGCAAAACTACAGTAACCCATCAAGAGAAAAGCATCTGAATAGTAGTTTTATCACTTCAGCAACTGCAGTAACTGTGCATGTACGGAGTTATTACGTTCTCCGGGCCATTTATGGTCACAATTAGACGTCATTTAAAATAGTTACGAAAAATCTATCATTTCATCATTTGACCACCCTTGGATACGTCGCCGTTAGGACAGGACAATATCCGTACTAGAGTAGGATAATTAACAAATTATTGGGACGGTCTCGCCCGATTCATGTTTTGATCTAGGATAAAGACAACGTAATTTCATGATTAGGAACATATATCTTCAGTGTATTGATTCCTATATAACTGAAGAAAAAAGGTAACACCGTATTGACGTATGAATTCCTATTAAAGGCGACAGGAATTGAGGTCAAGCAGCGGTCTTGAAATTGTGTAAATATTGCAGTCATGTTTACACAGCGACCACACTTTGACCGCGCGTTTCGCCTCGCTGCTTTGTCCCCTTCCCTTTGCGCGAAGATCTTTGTCTCGATTGGTTGGGTATACTCGGGTTGAGACAAAGTTTTGAGAGCTTTCCGGAGAAAAACCTAGTAAGTACGAGTGAATTAAGTGGGCGTAATTGAAGTGACTTAGGGTCCAGTAAAGGGGTGTAAGTAAGCGGCTTGTACGCTTTTCAGCAATCATCTTTTTTGGGGGGCTCCGACACCAGTAGCTTTGTTTTTTTTTTAGGAGGGGGTCTGAGGCCATTTTTTTATTCTCCGACTCCATGGGCAGGAATATCTTCTTTTTCTTGGAGGGCTCCGATACAAATTTTTTATTCTCCGACTCCAGGTCAGCGAACCACTTTTCCCACGCTGTGGTGAGGTTAGACGGGAATCAGACGGCACCGGTGCAGATCGTCATACTCGCCTGGACTGACGACGACGGCCGTGTGCGTCGTCGTCGGAGGAGGGTGAGTGGCGTTTCTGTCGTGGGTATAGGGTATGCGTTTGATTTGGATGTGCGTGGGTATGCGCTTGAGCGGTCTCCACGCAGGACGTTGACTGCGATGTGCGTCGCCAGCGGCTGGGCCCGCTGGCCCCCCTCCGTCTTCATCACGTGGCCCGGTCGCGACATGGCACGACCTGGAAGTCTCGGAGGGCCCCAGCCAATTGTGACGAGGCGTTCCGTCCGCTCTGCGAACGCCGCCGGACGTCGCACGGACGGCCAGCCCGTCCGGAGTGGGTGGGGCAGGGTATCTGTGGAGTGGACCCGGGCCACGAAACGCCGCTGGTCGGCGCACGGACGCCCAGCCCGTCCGGAGTGGGAGGGGCATGGAGTGGACCCACGCCATGGAACGCCGCCGGACGGCGGACGGACGCCCAGCCCGTCCGGAGTGGGCGGGGCAGGGTGTCTGTGGAGTGGACCCGGGCCACGAAGCGCCGCCGGACGTCGCACGGACGGCCAGCCCGTCCGGAGTGGGTGGGGCAGGGTATCTGTGGAGTGGACCCGGGCCACGAAACGCCGCTGGTCGGCGCACGGACGCCCAGCCCGTCCGGAGCGGGCGGGGCAGGGTATCTGTGGAGTGGACCCGGGCCACGAAACGCCGCTGGTCGGCGCACGGACGCCCAGCCCGTCCGGAGCGGGCGGGGCAGGGTATCTGTGGAGTGGACCCGGGTCACGAAACGCCGCTGGTCGGTGCCAGCAGCAGGGTATCGCGGCCCCGAGCAGCACAGGCCGGTACGTCGCCCTGTCCGTGTCTGGCCGTGTGCGTCGTCACAGACACGTCCATCCCGGATTGACGGCGGGCCCTTTGCGTGCCGAGCGGCTTGAGTCGGCTCCCCCGCAGTGCAGAAATGGCGTACATCCGGGCTTGCGTTTGATCCGCGTCGGGCTGCGCGTGCCTGGTCGCCAGACTAGAGTGTAATCGTGTTCCGCTGGCGGACTGGTGCCGGAGCCGGTTACGTCACGTAATCGCCCGTGGACGGAGCGTGCACGTGTCAAGCCGCGACCGTCCTCGGTGCGGGGCCGGAACGCTATGCGGGGACGAGTAGTTTAGGAATAAGTTGCCCGTCTCACAACCGAAAGGTTGTGGGTTCGGGTCTCACCTCTCGCTACTCTTCGCCCGCGACCAATCGGCGTGAGAGATCGGCGACGCTACATGACTCAACGGCCGACGTGTCGTAAAACCAACAATCACCGGAACGTTATGCTTATGTATGCACATATACATATACACGCACATACTGTAGCTGCATAGCTTATTGCTCAGCATATGTACATGTACATATGCATACCTCACAGTACCCATAGGTGGAGGCTACGAGTGATCCGTCCGCGTACAGGGCTGCCGCACCCATGGTCACACTACCTGGATCGTAATGAGATGAACACAGAGAAATTAGTAGTATATGTTGCTAACGATGCACGCAATTTGGTCATCTATTAGGAGGAAGAAATGCATGGTGGTAATGGCGAATTACGGTTTGGCGTGTTCGGCTTTACGTTACGTACGGCGGTAGATATTCCAGTGAACATATGTTTTTTGTTGTATTTCGGCAAAACGGCCTGCCCGAACTTATGACTCCATACCACGCAACTGAGGCTAGCGGTCCATGCACCTGGACCAACTCGGGGCTGAGCCCGAAGAAGAGCCGGTGGCGAGCACTAATGGAAATGTGACATGTGACATGCTGCCCGGGAACAAAATATTGCAAACATGGAAGCTATTCAGTAATGCTGGAAGTGATATCCGTGTCAAGCTGAGTGGGTGTATGAGACCGGGCTGCTGCGAGTTTGCTGTCTTTAAACCGGTGATGGGATCGCTACCTAGTATTTACGTGCGTGTGAAAAGTATTTTTGTTGTTAACTATGCCTCCATAGGAATATGACGTTCTTATTTGTATGCCACTCGACACAAAATTATGTTCGACCTCGAAAAGTGTTAGTAGCAAAACTTACAAACAAATGCGACGAAGAATAAGTGGGCGGTGCGACGCAGGATATGTGCACAATGATGCAACATTTCTCCACGATGTTACGCAGAACATGCGCACAATGTGACGCACCACATGTGCACAATGTGACGCACCACATGTGCACAATGTGACGCAGCACATGTGCACAATGTCATTCGGCACATGCTCACAATGTGATGCAGCAAATGTGTACAATGTGAGGCTGATCCCATACAGACGACACCGTCCCAGTGAGGCGGATCCCATACAGACCACACCGTCCCACTGAGGCTGATCCCATACAGACGACACCGTCCCACTGAAGCGGATCCCATACAGACCGTCCCACTGAAGCGGATCCCATACAGACGACACCGTCCCACTGAAGCGGATCCCATACAGACCGTCCCACTGAAGCTGATCCCATACAGACGACACCGTCCCACTGAGGCAACCCTACAGAGGACCGTCCCACTGAAGCGGATCCCATACAGACGACACCGTCCCACTGAAGCGATCCCTGAGACGTCCCTGAATCCCATGCAGACGACACCGTCCCACTGAAGCGGATCCCATACAGACGACACCGTCCCACTGAAGCGGATCCCATACAGACGACACCGTCCCACTGAAGCGGATCCCATACAGACGACACCGTCCCACTGAAGACCAGACAGACGACACCGTCCCACTGAAGCGGATCCCATACAGACGGCACCGTCCCACTGAAGCGATCCAAACACACCGTCCCACTGAAGCGGATCCCATACAGACCGTCCCACTGAAGCGGATCCCATACAGACGACACCGTCCCACTGAAGCGGATCCCATACAGACGACACCGTCCCACTGAAGCGGATCCCATACAGACGACACCGTCCCACTGAAGCGGATCCCATACAGACGACACCGTCCCACTGAAGCGGATCCCATACAGACCGTCCCACTGAAGCGGATCCCATCAGACCGTCCCACTGAAGCGGATCCCATACAGACCGTCCCACTGAAGCGGATCCCATACAGACACGTCCCAAATGAAGCGGATCCCATACAGACACCGTCCCACTGACAGACCAACAGACCGTCCCACTGAAGCGGATCCCATACAGACGACACCGTCCCACTGAGGATCCCATACAGACGACACCGTCCCACTGAAGCGGATCCCATACAGACCGTCCCACTGAAGCGGATCCCATACAGACGACACCGTCCCACTGAAGCGGATCCCATACAGACTACACCGTCCCACTGAAGCGGATCCCATACAGACGACACCGTCCCACTGATCCCAAAGTACTGGATCCCATACAGACGACACCGTCACACTGAGGCTGATCCCATACAGACCGTCCCACTGAGGCGGATCCCATACAGACGACACCGTCCCACTGAGGCTGATCCCATACAGACGACACCGTCCCACTGAAGGATCCCATGCAGACGACACCCCCCACTGAAGCGGATCCCATACAGACGCACCCCACTGAGCGGATCCCATAAAAACGACACCGTCCCACTGAAGCTGATCCCATACAGACGACACCGTCCCACTGAAGCGGATCCCATACAGACCGTCCCACTGAGGATGATCCCACACAGACGACACCGTCCCAGCGAGGCGGATCCCATCCATACGACGCCTTCCACTGAGGCGGGTCCCCTAGGTGGTAAGGTCAGCCTCAGGGGCGTCGCTAACATCGGCCTCACAGGCGTGGGCAGGAAGAGCCGCAAAGGGGTCGCTAAGAAGACCTCGGATGCGTCCATAAAGTCGACCACAGGGATGTCAGGAAGGCCAGCCTCAGAGGCGTCGTTGAATTTATCCTCGGGTTGCCTTAGGGGTTCATGTGCTGAGATCATCGTCATGTTGGTTGTGCAGAAGAAGGCCAAGAACAATTTACATGTTATCTCCATACGCTTACATCAGTGGGCCACGTTTGGGTCCACCCAAACGTGTCTCGGGAGTCTCCTATTCAGAAGTGGACCCGTGACACCCAGCTGGTGCTTCGTGGCGTCGTGATGTCACTTGAGCAGCAGACAGAAACTGAAGCGGTTCTGGTGACGAGAAGACTTACTTTACCGCTGGATGCAGTACTTTATGGTACCCACACCATGACGGGTGATGGAATTGGGCTTATCACTCGTCATGGTCAGCACGAGTGATAAGTTTGATGACATCATCCGTCACTCGTGTGAAGTCATCGGTGAAAACACCGACTCCCATCAGTAAGAGCTATGCTCACTTAGTTCATGTACTACTAGACCAATTGGATGATGAGTAGGTCGTTGGGCCAGTCGTGAGCTAGTTATTGGGCTGTCGATGGTATAGTTGTAGGAATAGTCACTCGACGTGTCGTCACATCAGCTGATCCGTTTGTGGATCAACTCTGACCCACTGGTCGGAGAGCCGGTGGGATCACTGTTCCGACAGGCCAGTTGGCTGGAGTCCAGTCGGGACAGTGATCCCCCTGTCCTGGCGGGACAGGATTCGAGTCGCGCCACCTGCTTACGCTCGGTCGGCGCTGGCGGTGTTGACTGGCAGCCGGCCGATATCAGCGGTCACACGACAACGGGGCAGCTGTGTTCGCACATTGACGACACGTCGCACCCTCGGTGCAGGTTCTGCCACTGAGCTGGATTTCGAGTGGTGTGGTGAGGGGTCACTCAACAAGCTCTGCCTAGGGTATGACCCACTCCATAAAGCCCTTTCAACAAACATTCCGACTCTAGTTTCATTTAAGGATGCGTAAAAGGAGCTAGCGCGTGCATTAGTGGATGAGTTAGAACATGATATGTATATGCGTTCGTGGGTGAGTTAGTAGATGAGTTAGTGGATGACTTAGTGGATGCGTTAGTGGATGAGTCGGTCTTGAGGGGACACATGACAGAGCGTCCGGTGACAGTATCTCAGGGTGACGTCACCACACGTCAGGGCGGCCAGCCCAACCCAACAGCCGGCGTGCTACCCAGCACAGCGCAGGCTCGCTGTCGACCGACCGACGCTGCTCAGAAGTTCGGTGTCGCGACCGGCTTTACGGTCACGAGACTGGCGGCGCTGCCTGGTCGGCTCTCCGCATCACGCGCGCGGCCGCCCCGCCCTCTCCCGTCCCCCTCCCCATCGAAGACCCGCATCATTCCGGCCACCTTTGCCGTTCGGCTTAGGCTGTCCTTCAGATCACGTATGGTGTAGTAGTGGAGTATTGGGATGACTGCCAGACCATTCCCCCGCCGAACTGGTGCATCGCATGGACCCATGATTTTCCAATAGGTCTGCTTTTATTTGGTAATTATTCACGGACCAGCAAGCAGCACACCCCGCATTTTCGTCGTATCTATGATTGTGTACTGGACCAGTTGTATAAAACACGTTATTAATGCGTCGCCAAGTCTTTAAATGGAAGCGTCATAGTGACTGTGTGTGTGTTTTTTTTTGTGTACAGGCATGTGGCCGTGCTGCTTAACAAATCACACCTTCACGAAGTGCGATTAAGAGAACCTGAACTATCTCCCACACAGGGTGCAAATTAACTGCTCTCGAAGTAGGCAACAAATTAGCTTGCTAACCATTCATACGCCAAGCTCTTAATTAGATGACACGAAGCAACCATGTTGCAAGGTCACAGGATGAGTGAGAAAATGAGGGATTACCAAATGGATGGAGTTTGCTCTTGCAATGTGTTAGATACTAAGCCACTTCCGGGTCAGGGAATGCATTGCCGGTGCCACCTGATGCAGTGTTGCCGCTGGCCATTTCCGTCAGGCTAACTGCCCGGCACAACTTACGAGACGTCTTAGGAGGCGTCTCATCTTTCCCCTCCCCCGTGGAATGTCCGCATGCAACGCGCGGAAGCACTGCCAGCAAAAGTCGGCGAACGGGACGACTTCATCTCGGTTCCGGCGAACTGGCATCGCTTGCAACGCCGTCTGCAAATATGCTGTCGGCGCCGCGTCTGCATTCGTCTCCGACCGGACCGATATCTCGGCTTTGTGCTCGAAATTAGGCTGGCTGGTCGGCCGCGGCGGGTACGTCGCCAGGTGACGGGCCCGCCATCAGGTGGGAGGTACGTCGCCAGGTGGCGGGCCAGCCATCAGGTGGCAGGTACGTCATCAGGTGGCGGATCTATCGTCAGGTGGCGGCTTCATCGTCAGGTGGCGGCACCGTCGTCAGGTGGCGGCTCCGTCGTCAGGTGGCAGATCCGTCGTCAGGTGGCGGATCCGTCGTCAGGTGGCGGCTCCGTCGTCAGGTGGCGGATCCGTCGTCAGGTGGCGGCTCCGTCGTCAGGTGGCGGCTCCGTCGTCAGGTGGCGGCTCCGTCGTCAGGTGGCGGCTCCGTCGTCAGGTGGCGGCTCCGTCGTCAGGTGGCGGATCCGTCGTCAGGTGGCGGCTCCGTCGTCAGGTGGCGGCTCCGTCGTCAGGTGGCGGCGCGTCATAATCCGTCGTCAGGTGGCGGCTCCGTCGTCAGGTGGCGGCTCCGTCGTCAGGTGGCGGCTCCGTCGTCAGGTGGCGGCTCCGTCGTCAGGTGACGGATCCGTCGTCAGGTGGCGGCTCCGTCGTCAGGTGGCGGCTCCGTCGTCAGGTAACAGATCCGTCATCAGGTGGCGGCTCCGTCGTCAGGTGGTCCGCTCGCCGGGGAAGATCACACGGAGCGGCCGACCGGCCTCCAGAGACGGCCGACGCCGCCGCAGCAGCGCGTGCCGACAGCTGACGCGGCGACCCAGCGCGGTCGGCCGGCCGGGATAAAGGCGGCGTCAGCGCCTGAGGCTGGCGACAGACGCGCCCGCCGCCGCCGCCACGGAGCCCACCGCGAAGCTTCCGCTCGTCTTCCCGCCCGGCCGGGGCCCGTACAATCCATTCACGCCGGGACAGAACGCGCGCCTACCTGGGTCGGGCGCCTACGGGCTCGGGCGCCTACCGGGTTGGGCGTCTACGGGTTCGGGCGCCTACCGGGTCGGGCGTCTACCGGCTCGGGCGCCACGAATCGCGCCACTTGCGCCGGCGGCGGCCGCTGGTGTGGCGGCCGGGTGTTCGCGGCTCGTGCGCACGGTCGAGACGACCCGCTGCTGAGACTGCAGGCGCCCGGCGCCGCCGTCGGCGTGCGGCTGAGCACAGATCCGGCGCTGTCGCCACCGTCTCGACAGACGGCAGATGTGGCGCCCGCCACCGGTATGGTCTGCACACACAGCGTCAGCAGAAGTCGGGGCCCACTTAACTCGGCATTGGCCGGGTTTCTCAGCAGCTCACCATAGACCGACGACGGGTAAACATTTCCCCCTCTGCTTATCTCAAGAACGGCTGAACCGATTAAAAAAAGTGCAGACGGCAATCGGTAGCGCCTTGGCGTGCGATCCCAAGGCACTTGCGGGATTGTGATTTAGGTCCATATGAAGGCTGCGGATCAAGGTCAAACCTGCAAAATGTGAAGCAATGGAGCATGTGAAACCGCTCGGCAACGTATTGGATTCAAAAGTGTATTTCATAATGCGAAATCATTGCGCACTGACCGCGTGTGTCGCATGAGGAGATCCCCGATGTCAAGCGTCCCACACCAGGTCGCAGGTCAAGAGCAAGTGCAATCCAGATGAGAGGAGTATCGGCCATTTCTCCTCTTATTGGAACCATCTAAACTTGAAGTGAAAATGTTTAGCCGTAATTTCTAGTATGAAACACGTGAGCAAACGCCGACGTTTGTTCATCAGCTATGTAAGGTCATATCAATTGGACGACCTTGGTGGTGAATATGTAGATGATTGCACCATTATAGTTTGTAATGGAAAGCCAGACAATCCAATTGTTATGTGTTATTCAAGTGTGTTGCAGGCAACTGAAAGCGGGCAGCTTTGCATATGTCGCTTGATAAGGTGAAGGGGAGGGGCAGGAAGGTTGAGGTCGTTTCAGGCCAATCTAATCAAATATTACCTCCATAACTAGTGGATTTAAATCAACAAAATAGCACTTAGCAACTCCAGGACATGCGATCTTGTGGTACAAAAGTGATAGTAGTAACAATACTTGCCTTTTTACTCAATATACATGTGAGTACATATCATTGCGCACCATGTATGTACCCAACATACAATGCGTACAAACAGCAAACAGCGCACATGTGTGACACAGCTCACATGAGAGTACCCCATGAGAGCTCAAGGGGTACTTTCGAGTGCTGTGATGTATTCTGGGGGAAGGGGGTACTTTGGGATTCTCAAATGTTCCCCGCCAGTGTGGTTACCGAGTATTCACCAAGCCATAGTTGTTGGCGAAAACCCGCTTCCACAAAGCATCCTGTGCCGAGTTACTAGCCAGCTACACCTTAGACACGAGTGGACTACATCGGAGTCAGCATCGAGCTACACCTGGGCCTTCAGTGATTTACACCGGATCCATAAGCTAGCTACACCCGATTGATTAGTGAACTAGTAACTAGTGAGCTACGTCCGAGTAGCTGATGGGCTTCACCAAAGTAACTAGCAAGCTACATCCGAGTAACTAGCGAGCTACACCTGGCCTGCCAGCGAGCTGCACCTGAGCAACCAGCGAGGCACCCTTGGGCCACCAGGGCCATCACCTGAGCAATCATCTGGCTACACATGAGTCACCAACAAGCTAAGCTTTAACCACCAGCGAGCTGCGCCTGAGCCACCGGCAAGCTACACCCCAGCCATTAGCGAATTACCATTGAACCATCAGAGAGCCACACCTGAGTAATTAGCAAGGTAATCTTCCACAAGATGTAGCGCCTCACTGCCGTCAGAGAGCCACACCTGAGTAATTAGCAAGGTAATCTTCTCCAAGATGTAGCGCCTCACTCCCAAGTTATCGGTGCCACCCCACTTTGGCAGACGATCCCACACCCTCACACCCGTGGGAGAGTATGGACGATTCAGTCCCGTACGAGGTGAGTCTCACCAGGATACCCGGATGAGAGCATTCCCCAGACGTCACCTGCGGAGCGACGTGCCAGTCAAGGTCGACTGCGGTCCAGACTAACGGATCAGTCCAGGATTGATCAGCCATCACTGGGGAACATCTCGTCACCCCCCCCCCCCACACACACACATACCGGACTCGGACAAGGACGCCACATTCAAGTTCAGGACATCTTTCCAAACGGGCCCAAGTCTAGTTCAGGTTACCGCGTCCTACATGTGCATTACATGCGCATGGTGTGATGATATACATATATATATATATATATATATATATATATATATATATATATAACCTTACAACATTCACGTGAGCAAATGGTATGCTCATAGGTGAGCACTTCGTGTGGTCATAACGTCGTGGTTCTCGTTTGGCATGCCTGCTTCATTCACCACAGCAGCAGCAGGACAGCTAAACGTTTATTCAGCAATACCACAGTGAAATGGTTGCCTTCGTGCGTATATCGGGACATCCTGTTCCGTTACTTCTCTGGCGGTGATCATACTGGTGATAGCTCCGGCTTGTGACGGTAGCCACCAGTAGCTGGCGTATCTTGCCGCTACGGTTCCTGGCAATGGCCACGGCACCTGAGCCTGACACCGTTTAGGAGACACACGCATGTCTCCTGGGCCTCGGTACCGGGCATCGCCGACTGCGGCGAGGCCCGGTACCGCGCTGGAAGCGGCTGGGTGTGCGCTCCAGCCTCAGCACCGACTCCAGCCTCGGACGACAGCAGGGCGGCTGGGGAGTGACCTTGCCGGGGGCACACCTCGTCCCGGCCCAACTTGAGAAGCAGGGGTGTGCTGCGATGACTCTGACATACCAACTGCGGCGGGGCGGTGGCCGGCGGCAGACGATGTTCTATGGCCCGCCCTCCGGTCGTCGCGACGGGCGGACTTCTATGAATTTTAATGCAGCGGTGACGTGATGTGGTGGTGGTTTATGGAACCGTTCAACTTGCGGGAGTGTCGACTCTGGCGGATTAATTTACTTTCGTCATATGGTGATGAGCCAGCAGTTCCCTGCATTTTCATGAGCAAATTTTCAGCTTTTGTTTGCTTGTTTGTTAAGTAAACCAACGGTGAACTGTGTGCTTTTGTCTTTCATCCGTTTGACAAGGCTGACCAAATTTTACCAGCCGTCTCACCCCATGCTGTCAGGATCATGTCTGCTGTTTATCTTGTGCGCGCGAAAATTAATGCCGCGTGTCCCCTCCCCCTCCGCCCGTCCTGTCTACTTCCACCTCATTTTGATCATCCCGAGGCGGCCACGGAAAAGGAATGCGGCCAATTTGACGAGTGATGATACATCAGCTATAATAACTACGCCGAATGCGCCGCACAGCTCACATGGAGACGTCGCCGTTACCGAAAATGCTATAAAAGTTCGGTTTAATTTTGAATGCCACTTATCAAGCAGATTACATCAGCGTGAGTAAAGACTCAGCCTTGGACAAATTCAGGACGATATATATATACATATAGAATAGTTCAATGCAGATGCAACAGCTATTGCCTGAGCTGACTGGTTATTGTTCCCTAAGGTGAACGACCTGTGAAAGGTTAAGAAATGCATTGGGAGGATCTGATGCTTTTGCATGGACTGGTTACCTGTTTTTTTTGGCAATGCAGCTAAGTTCGATTTGGGTCAGGATTGGTTTTGTCTGCATTGTGCATTCGACCCAAAGACGTCTGTCTGCACCTTTTTAACTTTGGTACACCGGGTCCGGATGTGTGCCGATGCACTCACAGATATGACCTGAATTGTTCTGTTATCAGCAGACGGTAGACTGTGCTCTGCGGTGGTGTACGGTTCTTGCGGCCCTGAACCGTACGATGGTGTGCCTAGTCTGCCGGGTCTAGACCGACCTGCGCGTATATGCGTGTGTGTATGCATGTGTGTGTGAGTGTGTGCGTGCGTGCGTGTGCGTGTGCGTGCGTGTGTGCGTCTGTGCGCACGCTCGTGTGTGTGTCCGTGTGTGTTTTCCTCCCACCGTGGCCAGAGAACGTGTATGCTCAGTGAGCAGCCGGCGTGCTGTGCCCCCGGGTGTGTGCGCGAGCCCTCCTTCAGCGGCTGGTGCGCTGTGCGCTGTGCGCTGTGTGCTGTGAGCTGTGTGCCGTGACGGACGGCTGGCCTGTTTATGCAGGCGCTGATTGACGTTGCGTGGCGAGCCGCTGATGGAGCCACCTGCCCTGGCGTCGGCAGAGGACGACGCACTGAGTACACACGCGGCGATCGTCAATAACCTCCCCCCCCCCACCTCCGCCCCACCTCCGACCGCCGGTCATTCGCCCCGCATGGCGCCAAGGCCGTTGTGGTTCGGTCAGCGGCCCGCTCATGGTTGGGGTCACGCACCACACAGTGCCCCCCGGTCCAGATGTGTCATGCTGGAGCGTGTGCTGAGGTCGGCGCCAGGCTGGCCTCGGTCCGGTGGTATTCTATGATCAGTGCTATTTCTCGTCACGGACCGGTGGTATTCAACGTCACAGACCAGTGACATTCTTCATCGGATATTGGTGGTATTGCGGTATTGTGCATCACAAATCGGTGATCTTCCTTACCACAGACTATTGATATTCTTCACCTGAGCTCGGTGCTATTACTCCTCGCACATCGGGGGTATTTATCATCGCATATCGGTGCTATTCTTCCGCACAGTTCATTGCGATTCGTCGTCGCAAATCATAGCATTCTTTATCACCGATCAGTGGTATTCCCCATCACGGATCAGTGTGATTCTTCATCATAGATCAGCAGCATCGCCCATTGTGGATCAATTGGATGCCCAGTCGCGTTCAGTGGTATTACTAACCTCGGATCAATGAGGTGCTTCACTATAAACCTGCGCATTGACCGCAGTCTTCGGAGGTCACATCGGATATTACATGATGCGCGGGAGTATCCATGTTGTGGCAGCATTGTGGTAGTTGGCGCGCTACAGTAACCATGTAGTGGCAGCATTGTGCTAGTTGGCGAGCGGCGATAGCCATGTTGTGGTAGCGTTGTGTTTATTGGCACGTGACAGTACCCATGTTGTGGCAGTGTTGTGTTTATTGGCGCTCGGCAGTAGCCATGTTGTGGCAGCGTTGTGTTTATTGGCACGCGACAGTAGCCATGTTGTGGCAGCGTTGTGTTTATTGGCACGTGACAGTACCCATGTTGTGGCAGTGTTGTGTTTATTCGCACGTGACAGTACCCATGTTGTGGCAGTGTTGTGTTTACTGGCGCGCGGCAGTAGCCATGCTGTGGCAGTATCGCATTAGCTGGCGTGTGACAACAGTCGCACCTTCGCGACATTGCAGGTGTGGCGTTTGCAGGGTTGTCTCGCCGGCTTTGGTTGCTGTGCGGTTTGCGACAGTGTCATGGCGAAACCAGTGCGTGGCCGCTGACCCCATGCCAGTCATACAATGTCTATGCGTGTGGCGTGTTCACACCCACCGCATAGTTACTTACGGCCGCAAAACGCTCCAGTATCCGTCCAATTGGTTTTTTTTGTTAAACGCCAGCTCATCCCTTGCAGCTGTAATGCCAAAGTAATGATATTGTCGCAACCAATCAGATTCCTCAATCGTGTGCAATAATGTGCGAATTTGGGCAACATTGCGCCGATTCGAGCGATCGAATCTACAGTGTGTGACGTTCAGACTTATAGCGCGCGCTTCACATGAACGTTTCGAGTTGACGACATAACACAGTACTTAATCTAATGTATTCGTATTCTACCAGCTGAGTGACACAGGCTGAAACCGGGACGGTATATAGGCGTTGTGTTTATGCAAAATATAACAGGCAATTTAGTGGTCGATTTTCCACGACGTTGTCTTCATTGATAGCGCCCTTAGAATTGCACCCTTCGTTTCTGGCGCATGGGCAGGAGGCATCAGCACCATGCCTGTGATACAGACCTCGTCTACGGTGCTCGTCATCGAATGTGAAGATGCTGGAGCACATCCACACCTTCTGACTGGGAGAGTCGCTAGCGGCGACTGTCGAGAGAGTCGTCTGCCCCGACAGTTACGTGTTACACCTCCCGTAGATTATAACAAGTGAAAAATATAACATTGAACAATTTCGAGTAATGGATTGCCTCTTGCGCACTACACATTTATCCTCCCATCCTACATCATGCACGTTATCCTACACGTCTTGCGGACTTAGTCCTTGACACTCGTTTTCATCTCTGCAATGCAACGCAATAAATGCAAGTAAATTAGCGCATGTGATACTGTGATGATACACAGCTCTATCTAATGGAACGCATTGACCTCCCCTGTCCTGACAAGACAGGGTTGGAGTCGCTTCACGAGCTCGCATAGCTCCCGGCTGGCAGGGGTGGCTGGCGACTGGCCCGATAAGGCGGATGACGCTGCTAGCGGGCGGCCGTGTCGGTGCATTGGCGGCACGTTAAGGCCTCAAT
The DNA here is from genome assembly GCA_034440575.1 of Imbricaverruca yamaguchii. NCBI lineage: Eukaryota > Metazoa > Arthropoda > Thecostraca > Neoverrucidae > Imbricaverruca > Imbricaverruca yamaguchii. The sequence continues at coordinate 1,557,821 of JAOTOL010001650.1, read as the reverse complement.
CAAAATTCTGCGGCTCAACTGGCATACCCAGATCGGGTGGTGGGTCAAGGTTCGCGAAACAAGCATTGCTTATTATAGCATCAAGGGTATCACCCTTGATGCTATAATAACAAAAAATGCTATAATAATGCATAGTGCTAAAATAACATTTACCGCGGCGAACATTCGGACAACATTATTTTAAATATTACTAGCTATCGGTTATACATATTTAGTGCGGGCGAACAAATTAACTAACACCATTAGCTTCCCCCCTCGTACCTCTCTCTGGTCTCGACCTCATTGTTTCACACCTCGTGCGTCCTTGTTGTGTTTGCTTACATTCTCATCATATCCGGTATCAGTGTCCTCACACTTAGCTGAGTTGTCTTCTTAATTTCCCGTTCGGTGCGGTCGCGATAGCACAGTCTGTCAGGCGTTAAACGCTTGATTACAAAGGCATGAGCTCGAATCCTACAACTGGCGGGATTATTGAGTACATTCTCGTCCAATCGGCGTGAGAGTTTGGCGACACTGATAATCTAGAGCGTCGCTATGCAAGAGGAATTCAAACTTCTTCTTTTCACGCTTTGGTTGTCCCCATTATTCTCCTCGTTGCTGCCCCGGTGCCTCGTATACTCGCCAGTTTCGGTTGCACCCATTCTTCCCCTTGGTGCTGATCCGGCGCCTAGTATGCTCGTCACTTTGACGGCTTCCAGCATTCATCACGCTTGTCAAACTCATCAGAACATGGGTTCATTGCAGTTGCATTGCTTAGGAACCCGCCTATGACATCAATCAATCATTTACTGGACACTAATTGAGGGTGACTACTATAATTGCTATCCTATAGCCAGGCTGTTTGTCATCCGATAAGATGCAATATTGACTATAAATTATAATTGCACGTTGTCGTAGACATATCATAAGCTTGAATGCTCAGTCGTCAATGATTAGTTGACCTATGTACAGAAGGATGTTGACTGTATCCTATCATTCTGACGTCATCTTGCCGTCGGACACAATCGCAAATATTACGTCATCGCAGCTTGCCAGCGAAAGTGATAGCTCCCTGTTATCGCGACTACACGGAGACGCAGACGCTAAACGTTCGGCTCCGGCGTCAGTGGCAAGCTGAAACTGCCCGCGCTGAGATGAATGGTGTAATTAGTCTGACCTGAGAGATCCAATAACACCTCCAAATCGCTGACTCGTGTGACCAAAGTTGGGCCGCCGTCGCGATTGCTGCCATATCTGGATACCGAACGTCGGCGTCGGCCGACCGTGCGGCGCGAGCGCCTGTTACAGGTTATTGATGGTGGTGTTCGACACCTACCACCAGACGGCTGCTGGCGTTCTGCCGGCCAATCACAACCGTCGCAACCAGTCACAACCGTCACAACCACCGACCACACGACCAGTCAACCGTCACTTCCACCGGCCACAACCGTCATAACCACCGGCCACACAACCAGTCGCTACCACTGGGCACACAACCAGTCAACCGTCATTACTACTGGCCACACAACCAGTCACAACCACTGGCCACACAACCAGCCACAACCACTGGTCACACAGCCAGTCACAACCGTCACTACCACCGGCCACGCAACCAGTCACAACCGTCATTACTACTGGCCACACAACCAGTCACAACTGCCATGACTACCGGTCACGCAACCAACCACGACAGCCACAACCACATGTTACACAACCAGTCACAACCGTCGTACGCAACCTCCTGTCGACAGCCACACGTGCCGCGACTTGTCGGACAGTCCCAGGTACCATGCGCAGCTCCCTGTCCGACAGCCACACGCGCCGCGACTTGTCGGGACAGTCCCAGGTGCCATGCGCAACTCCCTGTCCGACAGCCACACGTGCCGCGACTTGTCGGACAGTCCCAGGTACCATGCGCAGCTCCCTGTCCGACAGCCACACGGTACCACGCAGCGCGGCTTGCAGGACAGCCCAAGCTGTCATTCCTGACTTTTAGCCGACAGTTCAAAGGTGTCTTCACAGCGCCCCGGATGGCAAGGATTCTATGCTGCCCACGCCACAGATGACATCATACTTGAATTATTATTCGCGTCTTGACTTCGCAGTGACCCGGACAACGTAGAATCTGTGTGACATCACATATATTCTAGGTAGGACACATGGAGTCATTTTCCCGTACTTGGTCGAAATTGGACACAGATGGCGCAATAGTTATGAATGTGAACATCGCAAGTTTGCGTGGGAAGCAAACATATTTATCGACGACATTTCTGGGTGTATGTCAATCGTGAATGCCTGTTTTGTGGTGAGCTACCTATAGATAAAAGGAAATAGGACATACCTAGGTACAGATAAATAAATACAGAATGGGGACTATCCATGCAGTGTACTGTGCATAAGTGAGCACTGCAGCATACACCTCCAAAACGAAATGCCCACCAACGGCCGCACCAGTACAGTGGCCGCCCGCTCCATCGCGACGGGCTCTCGTCCAATGGGTGGTGGCTAATTGGGCCCGGGGCCCATCTACTGTGCTGGTCGTACTATGCCCACGATCCCGTCGAATGCCCCATACTTTTCCGTCTGGCTTCGCAGGCTGCAGAGTGCTGTGTACTCGTTATATAATGCAGTATCTCAAAGTTGGGTTGGACGTTCGAATGGGAAATCAGGAGTGGAAGTAGGGATTAGAGGAAGGACCATTTTTCAACCAATATGCAATGGAGTGTCATGGTCCTTTTTGTGTAGTAATTTTATGCTTTTGCAATTGTCTAACTGTGTAATCTGTCTTCTCCGCTCGTCGACAATGTGGCGCGATTGCAAACAAAATGTCTGACCTGCTGCGAACGCACCGAGAAAAGATTCCGCACGAAGTCATGCAGAATAGAATATTCTACATCCTGTGCGAACACAACAAGAGTCAATGCTTACGGTGTCCTCTCCGATTTTATATATGCGTCACCCACCTATTCTGCCGCACGGTCAGACCCAGTTATTCAGTGTTCAGCATTCATCAGTAGTCAGTAGGCATCCGCCCCCTGGCCTCAGCCAGTGATGTACCAGTGTGCTTTACGGTGACGATCAGCCTGATGCCTTGAGATGAGACGAGGCGCCCGACCCGCGAGGGCAGTCCGACCCGGATCGTGACACTCCTGGCCACGGCGACGGTACCCTCGTGACTGTTGACACCTGCTGAGTCTAACGGGTGGCGTGGGCCGCCTGTCCGTGAGGCTCGCTGGGCGTGGCGTGGGCATCTGTCTGCCCCGGCACCGTGCCTGCAGGGGCTGACCATCCGACCGGGGAAATATCAACGCCTCCTAGTTTTGAATGTTGACTTGCAATTTGTTGGAAGTTATGCACGTTGGAGGGTATAAACTGTGGAAGATATGCTAGACACCAGTGCCAATCGCCGCCGGCTGCCGGCAGTACTCCGCGGACGTCCACGCGGCTCACCAAATCCTGCACCCGACTGCCTTGCACCACACCGGCGACGGACCTCACGTGATCTGCTGTCGCTGGCAGAGGGGGCGCCATCCATCCTCGACCGGGGAGGGGGCACTAGGCTGCGCCACTCAGTCAGACCACATGGTGGCCAGCGGCTCAAGCACAGCCTTGACAACGTCTCCATTGTCACGTCAGTCGAGACCACGTGCAGCGGACGGACGTCGTGACGCCCCCTCACAACGTCACGTGCTGCTGCACAGTCTGCGTGCCGAAGTTCGCCGCAAGCTCTCCGAAGTTCTCCCATGGCGCCTGAAGCATTTGCGTGCAGGTTGAGTCAAGGGCCGATACTGCGGGCATGTGCATCGCCCCACGTCGAGAAGTGACGACTCTACGACCGGGAAAGACGCCCTTCCGGGAAGGCCTGAGTGGACCCCCACCCCCCACCTAGCCCAACATCTGCCTGTTCAAGCCACTTTACCGAAGGCCCCCTCCATGACTTTGTTCCGCATGACAGTTCCTGGATCCGGGCCTGGGCTAAGTGCACGTGTGCCGCCTCGTCTCAGTGATGGATGCACGATTTCCAGCGGCGTGATCGATTTGTCGGACTGCGTCGCGGTGGAAGATGGCCACCGCCGCCGTCGACAAACAGCACGCCATGCATAATACATAGTCTCGGACACACTAGCGTCAGCCGGGCTTAGTTGGTGACGTAACAATGCCGCCGCTGCATACTGTGAGACGCTATCATGCATGCTCGCTCGTCTTTTTCTGGCATTGGTGACCAAAATAGACTCACCAACCTGGTTGTACAGTGGCGAATGCAAGCGCATTCGCCACCATACTGTGTTGTTGCCACATGTGTTCTGCCAGTCTTAAAGTGAACCTGATTTTTTTGCAAAGTTATTTTGTGCGAACTTGTCTTCATTAAAAAATGCGTCAGTTCTTAGCACATCGGAAGCTGTGATTTGTTACGTTACAGAAAGCGTTGTGTGCCATACGGACTTGTGTGAAGCTGGCCACGGGAGGCAAAGCGGTTGCGTGATGATTATTACTTCTTAATTCTTTCAGTCGCTAATTCTTCATGGTTCCAGGAGCTTTCGCAAGCACATGCATGCATGATGTAGTTCGTTGAAACATTACATGCACTTGCAAATTGTATTTATGTGCATCTTTGTCATCGCGTGCATCATTTAGCCGACATAGATTTAGATCCGGGAGCCTTTCGATGTCAGTTGCCTGACATGGTCTAAAAAAACAACTCATTCCAGGTACGTCCTACATATTACCATGTAATGCCATGTACGGCTTCGGAAAATGAAAGCTTCCCACGTTTGATTTCAATTGTCGCTGAAGGGTACAATCAGACATTTTCCACCTCCCGATAATAACTGCAATATGTGGCATCATACGCACATTGGCTATGGTTCAGGGGCGGATCAAAGGGAAGGAGATGACGGGGTGCAGGGGATTCTTCAGGATTCTCCGGCGCAGCTCTGGGATCCCCTGTGAGACCTGCAGGACACTCGAGTGTAACACGCATGCGATTTGTCAGCTGAAAGCTTCCCTCCACGGACACTAGAGCACCCGTTTATCATCGTCGTCCCGAAATCAGTGGCACCCTTCCAGCCAGTTCAGACGTCCCCCATGAAAATTCCCAGACGTCCGACCATCTACCGCTCTGCAGTTTTTGTCAATCCCTGCACCATCCATTGCTTCACTACATTCTACCAACATTTTATTATCGTATCCATCCACTGTGCGATCTCCAGTCGTGCACCTGCGTGGCTCATCTGGGAGAAGCCACGCCTGGCGTATCCAAGCTCTATTGCAGATGGCTTCGGCCAAAGGACTAACTTTCTTGATTACTGGCGAGTTAGTTTGAGGAGAGATATTTGTATTGATTCCTGCTCAGCTAGTCTTATCATTGCTATGCAGTTATTTTTCACCACGTCAGAACGTTCTTGTGTCTGCACTACTGGGATACACAGCGTTGCACTGACGTGGCCATGCATGTACACATTGCACATGCACAGAACACCTGCTTCAGCTGACATGAGGACAAGTTATACTGTCATAATTATCTCATAAGTCTCGTCTTCGTATGCTATCCATGCCAATTTGGCGTTGAATGTGCACGCACGGATCTAGCCCAAACATCCGCTCCCACCCCCACTCTTCTTCTCTCCAACTTTTCAGATGAAGCTGTTGTGCCCCATCTGCGTCGGTGGTCGTCGTCAACTTTTCCCATTGCCGCACTTGCCGGAGAGCCGTGGGCCACTCTCAATTTGTGGCTATTTAGATGGGATCGGCATGGCGCTCATCGATCCCCAGTTGATCGCTCTGCTCGAGACTGCATCCGTACATCTGGTTTGCCCCACCAGATATGCGGGTGTCTCATCTACCAGGGATAGAAGAGCCTGCCCAGTCAGAAACAGAACAGTTTTCTTCGCACCAGAAAAAAAGCTGCTCCATCTCGCACGATATATATATATATATATATATATATATATATATATAGAGAGAGAGAGAGAGAGAGAGAGAGAGAGAGAGAGAGAGAGAGAGAGAGAGAGAGAGAGAGAGAGAGAGAGACAGAGAGAGAGAGAGAGAGAGAGAGAGATAGAGATAGAGACAGAGATAGAGATAGAGATAGAGATAGAGATAGAAATAGAAATAGAAATAGAAATAGAAATAGAAATAGAAATAGAGATAGAGATAGAGAGGGAGAGGGAGATGGAGAAGGAGAGGCAGAGGCAAAGGCAGAGGGAGAGGGAGAGAAGGGGAGGGAGGAGGAGTGAGGGAGAGGGGAGGGAGAGGTGGAGTGGAGGGAGAAGGAGGGGTAGGAGAGGGGGAGAGGAAGGAGTGAGAAGGACTCGTTGGCTGGGGAGTCGCGTTTGTCACCCTTTTGCAGCACCAGCGGCAGAGATATCGTGACTCACAAAGAACCATACTGAACACCCCGATTTGATACCATATGTACTCCCGGTGCACACGCTGTTCACGCGGGTATGACCCATCCCAAACAGGGGGAGAATCTCTATGACGCGGTGTATATCCGGTCTGAATCCGACCGTTCTCATGTGACTCCGTGTTTACACCCTTTGGACACCAATATTATCTCCAATATCCATTTCTAACGCCGATTAAATTCGTTTCGTTCGTAGCGCGCCTGCAACACGCCAGTCGCTATTCCAGGAAGCCTCTGTGACGCCATTGATACTCGTCCGTGACGCGCCTTGCACGCGTCGGTGCATCGCGATGATCCGACGCCGAGCATTCAATGCAACGCTTCCTATACAAATAATGCCCATTCACTCGAGCAGCTGTATTAGAAGGCTGTGCCGTTGAACGACATTGAGATTACAAGCACTAAAATCACGCACCCGCACTCATGTACCGTGGCGTACTTGAAAACAAATACCCCCTCACACATACACACACACAACTGACGTCCACACTTCGGTGGTGCTCAGAACCGTCATGCATATACATATATATATATGTATATATGTATAAATATATGTATATATGTGTATATATATACATACAAATATATTTATTTATATATATATATATATATATATATATATATATATATATATATATATATATATTGTATTGCATGTATTGCAGCATTGGTCATTTCATTAAAAAAACACGCTGTGTAAGAGAAATCTTAGCTGCACGGAAATCGGTTGTACGTTATGGATGAAAATAAATTATTACGTTTTGGTAGATTGGGCAACGCGTGTAGTGTTGGACGTAGGAGAAACTCTTTGAATTTAATTGATATGTCGCAGAATCAAGTTAGGGCTCCAATGATATTGACCTGCCTGCGTCACCATCGGAGGAGGTTCCTTCACCACCAGGCACATGTGCTGGAACTGGTGGGGTTGGTCGGCTGGTGCCCATAGCCGCGCTGTTAGCCACTCGAATACTCCGCGGCCGACCACGTCAGCGCTCGGAACTGACCCTGCGGTCGAGCGGGTGGGTGCAGGCGCCATGCCCGCTGGGGAGGTGGGGGTGGGGGTGCGTGGGTGGGGGGGGGGGGGGGGGGGGGGGGGGGGGGCTGACCGTCCTGATCCGATACGGTGGGGGTCCGAGTCCGTGACGGCCGCGCGCCTGAACAGCATCCAAATCTGTCCTGGAACGTCGCCGGCCAAACGCCGTCGCCGTGGCCCAGTGCACCTACCGCGGATTAATTGCTCCCCGGGGTCGCCGGCGAGCGTCCTTGGCTCAGCAGCGAGGGGTCCGGCCTGGAGACACCTGGCCAGATGCCGCCGGCTGTTGGCCGACCGGGTGTCGGTGCAGTGCGGCGGATGCACACCGTGCCTGGCCTCTGCGGGCTGGCCGGCACACCCCAGACAGGCACTTATCGGCCAGCCGCGCCTCATCAGTCGGTGGTGTTGTGGGAGCGGCAGCGACAGCGGCCGAACCGCTTCGACCGCCGCCTGCGGTATATTCGAAATTCAAATGACAGCCTGAGGTCGTCGCCAGGTGCGTGGTCGATCTGTCCGAGGATCTCGCTACGACGCGGCCACTCCTTTTTCATTGTGACTGGTCCATCCATCAAGCCGATTGGTTGCGGGTGAGAGGTTAGCCCTGAGTAAAACGAACGTCCAGCATGTGAGCTTTCCATTTATAGGTGGCGAAGCTCCCTCTGGACCACTATGTCGTCAGCGACGCCCCAGGCCGTTTCGGTTGCGATTGCATGCACAAACAGCTGGTATTCTCGAGACGTAAACATCCCTTGAAAGATGTGTGGCTATCCAACACCCTGCTTTCATCATCATCCATAAAATGTGACACATTATGGTGCTCGGCTTTACATTGGATAACTGCGCGCGTTTGATGTGGTGTGTCCCTGCTGTACTGCACCGCCATGACGCAACATTGTCTGGTCAGTGAGTGCCTATGTGCCAGGTACCTCCCTCACTGCTGTGTCGTGTGCCTGGTATATCGTGCACCTCAGTGTCGTGTGTCTGGTGTGTCGTATGCTTGGTGTGTCCTGTGCCCGGTGTGTCGTATGTCTGGTGTGTCGTGTGCCTGGTGTATCGTGTGTCTGGTGTGTCGTGTGTCTAGTGTGTCGTGTGCCTGGTGTGTTGTGTGCCTGGTGTGTCGTGTGTCTGGTGTGTCGTGTGTCTGGTGTGTCGTGTGTCTGGTGTGTCGTGTGTCTGGTGTGTCGTGTGTCTGGTGTGTCGTGTGTCTGGTGTGTCGTGTGTCTGGTGTGTCGTGTGTCTGGTGTGTCGTGTGTCTGGTGTGTCGTGTGTCTGGTGTGTCGTGTCTGGTGTGTCGTGTGTCTGGTGTGTCGTGTCTGGTGTGTCGTGTGTCTGGTGTGTCGTGTGTCTGGTGTGTCGTGTGTCTGGTGTGTCGTGTGTCTGGTGTGTCGTGTGTCTGTGTGTCGTGTGTCTGGTGTGTTGTCTGTGTGTCGTGTGTCTGGTGTGTCGTGTGTCTGGTGTGTCGTGTGTCTGGTGTGTCGTGTGCCAGGATGTAGTGTGCCTGGTGTGTTTCCTATTCCTGGCGAATCTCCATGCTCTGATTTCGAGACCAACCTGTAATGATGTTTTGGTATTTTTACAATGCATTGGGAAATACCGTCCCACTGTTCATTATTTCAAGATAAATCGATCTCGATATCGTGCGGCCATGGCTCCTATTTTCAAGTTGATGGCCACATACAAATATCTTGTCTACCAACGGAATCTTAGTCATGACATGCTTTGGATGTGGACGTAGAGCTGAAACAGGGAACAAGAATATGGCCCGAAAGCCCAATCCGCGATCACCGTACCGTTCCCGACGTTCAGGCGTTTCGGGTACGTGCATTATCCCTAGTCCACCTCCTCCCCACTTCCTCGCGTCCCACCCGCCCCAGCGGAACGCTCTCGCCGCTGTTGCCTCGCTCCCGAGCATGCGTGTTTTCCGTCATTCATACGGCTGCAATGGAGCACGAAACTGCTCAATCAGGCGCGAGATCGCCCGTATCGGCCGCAGGTCGTCTGATAATCGTGAGTTCGCCCTGCTTCGCCTCCCCCGCCGCCAGCGCCCCCTGCAGGTCCGCTCTGCAGAGGGCCCTCGCCGAGGGGCTTGCTGTTCTGGGCAGTCGCCCCGTGCTACAGTGCTACAGAGGCCGCCGGTATGGGTGCTCTCCAGCAGAACCTGACCGCGACGCAGAGCCTCCAGTATGGGTGATTCCCAGCAGAACCTGACCGTGACGCAGAGCCCTCCAGTATGGGTGATTCCCAGCAGAACCTGACCGTGACGCAGAGCCCTCCAGTATGGGTGATTCCTAGCAGAACCTGACCGTGACGCAGAGCCCTCCAGTCTGGGTGATTCCCAGCAGAACATGACCACGACGCAGAACCCTCCAGTATGGGTGATTCCCAGCAGAACTTGACCGTGACGCAGAGCCCTCCAGTATGGGTGATTCCCAGCAGAACCTGACCGTGACGCAAATGCTGCCGTGTGTGGGTGCCCCTAGATGAGCCATTCGCGTATCACGCCTATATCGTTCGGAATAGTGGCGGGAAGACGAATGGGAAATGACATGCGAAAACGATGAAATCGCGAAATCAGTGTCGTGTACCATGTTCGGTTGATGGCTATTTTTGAGCCAAAATAAAAGTAAATACTGCACCTGGCCCTGCTTGTTTTCGAGTATATTTTTGAACGCAACGTCCATCAGAAATTCATACAGCCTTAGTCAGTTGTTCTACGTAATCCACCCAAAATATACAAAATATTTAATGTAAGCCAGAGGTCGGCAAGCGATCTTTCCCTTACGATCTCCATTACCGACGGCGGTGGATCGCCTGCGAGCTGGGTAATCTGGATAGCCGTCGCCCTAAATCCCAGATCCAGGAGGTTAAAGGGCAGGCACTATGATTCAGGTGGTAAAATTGTTAGATAACATATATGTAAATAAAATGGATAATATGTCCATATAATATCCCTTCTAGTTATGAATATTATAGGGACATTCATTCAGGTTATGCAAATTAAGGTGTAGAACAATTAAACTGCTTTCAGTGACGTGCGGCTGATCAATGAAATGAAATACTTGGGGAGCGAGTGGGGAATTCGTCATTGAATACATTTAGCAAGAAAAAAACTAAATTGTTATATGATCCATTTCTTTTTCACGCAGCTATTTTTTACTCTAAGTTGTGCAGTTTGGGGATGGAAATTGGGGTGGACGTAATGGAATTGATGCTACTGGGTGATATTGATGCTACTCTTGGATCAATACTTATAAATTGGAAATTATGCTAGCAACCAGTAACCAGAGTGCATGCAAGAAAATGCAGTACCTTGTTTCGGGTATGTAATGCTGATGAAACTGGCCGAAGCAACATATTTTGGTAAATAGTTCCCTGGGAACTCAGGATACAACATTGATCAGGGTGTCTTAGTCTCCATTTTATCGTCTTGCAGTGTCTTTCCTTGACCGGCTTTACTCCGATGGGACCTTGTGTCTGTTATTAAGACTACTTAACATTTCATGGCTTGATAGCCGCGGAAGCGACGGCGTGCAACAGCAGTCCCCACAGCTGGGCCGGCAGCTGCTGGTGAGTGTCGCCCAGGCATCGTGATCACAGCTGGGCCGGCAGCTGCTGGTGAGTTCCGCCCAGGCATCGTGATCACAGCTGGGCCGGCAGCTGCTGGTGAGTTCCGCCCAGGCATCGTGCTCACAGCTGGGCCGGCAGCTGCTGATGAGTGCCGCCCGGTTATCGTGATCACAGCTGGGCCGGCAGCTGCTGGTGAGTTCCGCCCAGGCATCGTGATCACAGCTGGGCCGGCAGCTGCTGGTGAGTGTCGCCCAGGCGTCGTGATCACAGCTGGGCCGGCAGTTGCTGGTGAGTGCCGCCCGGTTATCGTGCTCACAGCTGGGCCGGCAGTTGCTGGTGAGTGCCTCCCGGATATCGTGCTCACAGCTGGGCCTGGAGCTGCTGATGAGTGCCTCCCGGATATCGTGCTCACAGCTGAGCTGGCAGCTGTCGATGAGTGCCGCCCGGGCATCGTGCTCACAGCTGGGCCGGGAGCTGCTGTTGAGTGCAGCCCCGGTATCGTGCTCACAGCTGAGCTGGCAGCTGCCGATGAGTGCCGCCCCGGCATCGTGCTCACAGCTGGGCCGGAAGTTGCTGGTGAGTGCCGCCCGGTTATCGTGATCACAGCTGAGCCGGCAGCTGCTGGTGAGTGCCGCCCGGTTATCGTGATCACAGCTGGGCCGGCAGCTGCCGATGAGTGCCGCCCGGTTATCGTGATCACAGCTGAGCCGGCAGCTGCTGATGAGTGCAGCCCCGGCATCGTGCTCACAGCTGGGCCGGGAGCTGCTGTTGACTGATGAGTGCCTCCCGGGTATCGTGATCGAATCTGACGCACTGCGTCACCACACTGTCTCGACATCCGACGAGACCGTCTGACCCTGAGGTCATCAGGGCCTCTAGTCGTCGGGTCACGACCAGCTGACGGAGAGCGTGCGCTGGCGACGGCGGCGAGGCGACATGTCGGAAGATTCTGCCATTACTGGAGCAGCCGTCGACAGACGGACTCTTAAGACGGTGGACTCCGAAGGGACAGTGGGCAAAGCTGACATTGAGCGTGCGGGAATGAGATTCGCTGTACGTCCGTCATGCTGGCAATAACGAAAGTTCTCGACATGGAGGAAATGCGAAGCTAGATGGTCTTTGCGTTGCATTTGGCTTTTGACAAGACTTTCGCTCGCTGTCTTCTTCAGAGTTGCAAGCCACTCAGAGATTGTATTGAAATTCCAGAACTAGCTGCTGGGCTCAGTGGATTGCTGGCAAGGTTGAAGAGTGCAATTTAACCTGGACAGATCGTTGGCAGATCTGACCGTGTATGTTAGATACATTCGGATCTGTGAGACAAGCGGTCTTGACCCAGATTATGAAACACGTATCTCAGACCGAAATTGCTACTGCAATTTTCTAGGAAGCTTCCCGCGTTCCGGATCACTTCGGTGGACGACGTCGCCATCCAAACCACATTACTAGGCCGATCGATCGCTGACCCTGTATACTCTGTCTCGGATATTTATTGCGGACGCGGGTCACAAAGGCCATGGAGGGGACCTTGTACATATCTTCTGTAGTGTGTGCATGCGTGCACGTGCTTTTGCACGCCTGTGGTTACCTACATCTCCTGCGTCTGTGAACATGCTAGTGTTTGTGTGTGTGTGTGTGTGTGTGTGTGTGTGTGTGTGTGTGTGTGTGTGTGTGCGTGTATGTGCATGTGCGTGCGTTTGTGTGTGTGTGTGTGTGTGTGTGTATGTGTGTGTTCACTTGGCGAATGCTGGACGGTTGAAGGTCGACTGCTGGCACAGCGAGATGCAAACGAGGAGCGCAGGCTGGGGCTGCAGTTGGGGCTACAGGTGGGGGCTGCCGGTGGGGGCTGCAGGTGGGGACTGCAGGTGGGGGCTGCCGGTGCAGGCTGCAGGTAGGGGCTGCAGGTGAGGGGCTGTGACGTGAGGGCTACAGGGGCCCGCAGTAGGACCACAGGTCCGCAGGAGGGTCGCAGGTGGGGACCGAAGATGAGGGCTACAGGTGGTGGCGGCTGCAGCCGAGGGCCACCCAGCCAGGCCCGGCACCTGCTGACGGACTGCACACACGGAGACCTCCGGTCGCCCGCTTCCGAGCGACGTCGGAATATCAATGAGGCGGGTCGGGTTCTGGTCGGGTGGCGGGTCGGGTTCGAGTCGGGTTCGGGTCGGGTTCGGGTCGGGTTCGGGTCGGGTTCGGGTCGGGTTCGGGCGGGTTCGGGTCGGGTGGCGGGTCGGGTTCGGGTCGGGTTCGGGTCGGGTTCGGGTCGGGTTCGGGTCGGGTTCGGGTCGGGTTCGGGTCGGGTTCGGGTCGGGTTCGGGTCGGGTTCGGGTCGGGTTCGGGTCGGGTTCGGGTCGGGTTCGGGTCGGGTTCGGGTCGGGTTCGGTCGGGTTGTTGGGTCGGGTTCGGGTCGGGTTCGGGTCGGGTTCGGGTCGGGTTCGGGTCGGGTTCGGGTCGGGTTCGGGTCGGGTTCGGGTCGGGTTCGGGTCGGGTTATGACCGGATGGCGGGAAGGTTTCTGGCCGGCTGGCGGGTCGGGTTATGGTCGGGTTCTGGCGGACTGGCTGATTGGTGATGGTGACCATAGCGTGCACGTTTGGGTGTGTCTCGAAGAGACTTTTTCTGGTGGAGCAATATCATATTTTTACCGGGAGAGGCAACGAAAACAAGCATAGTGGCAAAAATCCGGCCTAAAAATAACCAGGGCTTCCCCGGCTCACTTGAAGTTTGCCGTGTATCGCATAGCAACCGACGGTACCGCCCCCAGGGTGGGAATTAAGGCATTTCTTCAGAAATTCCATCTCTGAAAATGTTTTTGCCCTCCTGGTTCATACTGGATACGATGGGCTTCACATGCACTTCGACAGAAATGTGGGAACAGATGTCAATAAAAACAAACACAGAGCGACACCCACACAAACGCTGGGTACTCCACTTACGGTTACCGCTGAAACTAACCACTTTTCGTAGCAGTCAGTGCTTCGGAGCAGAGCCTCTGAAAACGTGCGTTCTTGCCACCCATATAGTGGGAATATTTGGCAGTTTAAAAGACGTCCTCCGGAGTCCCGAAGGCCGCCGATCAGAATTTGCTTCGTTAACATTTTATGTTCTTCGATCTGTCTGTCGAGTAGGGTATTTTATATGACGTCATAACCATTAACAACTTTGAACAAGTGTCTAACAGTGTCATACTGCAAACACAAGACCTTGACTGATTCTCTGCTTTCCGCATCGCATCACATCCGACTGTGGCGTGCGCGGTTGCGGAGTTGGGTTCATATTAAGTAGGGAATTGGCTGTGTAAGTAGGTATGAGTTCTGAGCTGAAGGTGAAATGTGGAATATTTTTGTTTGTTTTTCGTATGGCTAGCCTTGCACTGAGACCAACAGTGAAAGGAAAGCGCATTGCTCCTGTGAGTTATAAGAGACGAAACCGTGTTGATTATCACGAGTCTCTGCCTTGCGATGCCATCCATTATTTACTTCTTTCTTCCTATGTTTTGACATTTGGTTTGACCACAAATGACACTGTGTATTACTTATGCATATCACTTAGGTACTGGATACGCATTTTCCTGCCAGTTACCGGTAAATAGATTCCATGCATAATATTTAATTTCCGCACAATATTTATAGGGCAAATGTACGTAAGGACAAATGTAAGTATGGCAGATGTACGTAAGGAAGTCTACGTAAGCAAATGTACGTAAGCGCAGATGTACGTATGGCTAATGTTCGTAAGCGCAAATGTACGTACGGGCAAAAGTACTCCGATGCATATTAAATCCAACATCGACAACAGAAAGTCATAATTGATAAACAGGAATGAATGCGGTACAGTCTGAACAGACCGAGTGCTCGCCAAAACCGCAGGATTATCTCTACGCGGACGTTGTGCAGCTGCGAAGTAACTACGTTAACATATTGCCGTTTGCTGCCGTGAGAAAGACCACCATGACCGGGGTGCCATTGTAACCAAAAAGTGCATGGTTAGCGATCACCGAAATCTGCTTTGAGCACCGGTGATTACCATCGAACCCCAGTGATCGCTAATGATTATGTAGTCTGTTTGAATGTTTTGGTCGCCGCCGTAGCCGGGGCTTTGGGAGTTGAGCGTCGTATTCTGGAAGACTTCCAGGGTCGGAATTGTGCTTTGTCCGTGTGAAGAGTACAAGTGTTGTATAATCCAATACAGATGAATATTTTCATACTTCAAATATGTGCCATAAAAATGTCAAATTGCACTTTCCAGCTCCTTGAAGGCCTTGTCACAGAGCTCATTGTCAAATTGCACAACTCAACCTCCAAATGAGAAAAACGATAGGATAACGTTTTATGTAGGCAAGTAATGCTCCGGATGACAGAAAATAACGCGAAGAGCCTATTTTTCAAATTTTGTAGAGAATAGCAACATCCGATCAACGCCAACCCTGACTGCATACGCCCTCATCAGTTTAAAGAGGTAGAGCACAAGTTTGCCGAATTCTTCCTGTGTCTTTCAGCATTAATGTGTATCTATGCAATGCGATTGCGATGCACGTTTGCTCCGACACAGAGCTACTTAGGATGCTTAACACTATCTCATTTGGACATGCATCACACACAAAGACTGCTGATGCAATCTAACGAGCCTGAGATAAGACGGAGACCTCTGTCATTACGGTAGTGCCGGCATAGATATCTTGGCTGCTAGCCTGTGGTTATCGCCAACACACTGTCTTTGTTATAACAGGAACATTTCCGGTAACCAGCTGACTGAGACAGGCTCATTCTGATCATCATGGTGCCAGCAAGAGATCGCCACGGCTATAACAAGGATATTGCTTCAGCTGTAGCAAGGAAATAGCTATTGTCACCGTCAGATGATCGCCGTAGTTATGGACAGATAATCGATGTGGTTATTACCAGGAGGGTGGATACGATTTTCGTCCTGCACCTTCTAGTCTCGGCCACGTGGGAACCGTAAATTATGGAGAAAATGTGTGTGTGTGTGCGTGCGGTCAAGTTAAGGAAGATATCGCTAATATTTGACTTTGAGCCCATGCGTGGTACGCGCGGATCCGCGGTCATCAACTCCCTTTCAGTTTATTTAGGGGACGAGCAGTCTTGGGGTAAGTTGCTCGTCTCACAATCTAAAGATCATGGGTTCGAGTCTCACCTGTCGCTACTCTTCACCCGCCACCAATCGGCGTGAGAGATTGGCGACGCTACATGACTTAATGGTCGCTGTGTCGTAAAACCAATAACCAACCAACCAACCAACCTTCCAGTTTATCTGACGAGATTGTGCTGGAGGAGGCAGTGTTCGGAATGAGCGCAATTGGCCTGACTGTGCAGAGCTAAGCGATAGATCCTGCTCAGCTTGGTCTTCTGAGCCGCGCTGAATTCGGTAGCCCAGCGCAATTACCACTGAGCCGGAGGTTGGTGTTGCGGAGCGGCGCCAGCCCAGATTGCCATGAGTGTTGCGTTGGTGAACGGCCGACCGGACCGGTTTGAGTCGTTGCAGGATCGCATGGTCGTGACGTCGTGGCCGGATCACTTGGCCGTGGTGGCCGATCGTTGGTCGTGACGTCGTGGCCGGATCACATGGTCGTGACGTGGTGGCCGGATCACTTGGCCGTGGTGGCCGGATCACTTGGCCGTGACGTCGTGATCGGATCACATGGTCGTGACGTCGTGGCCGGATCGCTTGGTCGTGACGTGGTCGGATCACTTGTCCGTTACGTCGTGGCCAGATCACTTGGTCGTGACGTCACGACCGGATCGCTTGGTCATGATGTCGTGCCTGCGCCCTCAGCCGGCAACTGCGGACGCTTGGTGTAACTGCAGCCGTGCGGTCGGTGTTCCAGATGGCCGTCGTCTGGCTCCGTGCGGCCGTGGCCGTGGTCGTGAGGTGACGCCTGGTGTAACTGCAGCCGTGCGGTCTGTGTTCCAGATGGCCGTCGTCTGGCTCCGTGCGGCCCTGGCCGTGGCCGTGGTCGTGAGGTGACGCCTGGTGTAACTGCAGCCGTGTGGTCTGTGTTCCAGATGGCCGTCGTCTGGCTCCGTGTGGCCCTGGCCGTGGCCGTGGTCGTGGCCGTGACGTCTTCCGATACCACAGGTCAGTCCGCTGCGGTCGACGGCCGACTGAGCTCCCTGGGGGAGACGGGGGGGGCTGTCCACTGTCCACTGTCCACTGTCCACTGTCCACTGTCCACTGTCCACTGTCCACTGTCCACTGTCCACTGTCCACTGTCCACTGTCCACTGTCCACTGTCCACTGTCCACTGTCCACTGTCCACTGTCCACTGTCCACTGTCCACTGTCCACTGTCCACTGTCCACTGTCCACTGTCCACTGTCCACTGTCCACTGTCCACTGTCCACTGTCCACTGTCCACTGTCCACTGTCCACTGTCCACTGTCCACTGTCCACTGTCCACTGTCCACTGTCCACTGTCCACTGTCCACTGTCCACTGTCCACTGTCCACTGTCCACTGTCCGCTGTCCGCTGTCCACTGTCCACTGTCCACTGTCCACTGTCCACTGTCCACTGTCCACTGTCCAGTGCTGTCGCCGGCATCCAGAGCTGTTCCTTCAGGCGGGTTGGACCCGGGGCTGCTGCTACTGCGTCGGCCAGACGGACTGAGTTCAGTAGTGGACGTGTGGGTGGCCGCTGTCGCCGGCACAGCCCTGTTGTTTGTGGTCCAGTGCCTCCGCCATCGCACCAGACAACCTGTTTGTGGTCGGGTGCCTCCGTCAGCGCACCAGACAGCCACCGCCGAACTGGCCTACACGGCTGCTGCACTGACGCTGAACAGCGTGCGGCAGCCCATACCAGACACGAACCGTCGCACCAGTCGCCGGCGTAGGCTTCAACAGCCGGCTGTTTACAACAGCCGCTACTGACAACACCATACAGCGGCTGTTAAACATCCGCTGTATGGTGGCACCCTTCTAAATGTGTTCAAAGATCCTTGTATAGTGATCAGAGACGGAGACTCCTGTCTTGTAGGGTTTCAAGCCCCTTCAGTAATTGCCGGTTTTATCACGGCAAAACATAATGGCGAGCCCGAACCACAATGCGCTTGAAATTCGTAACCCCCTAGCGTTACTAAGGTCTCCTATTGATATATTTGAACCTTCGTCCCAAGCGGTGATGTGATTTCGCGTTCACCAGGGCGGTTTCCTCAATCCAAATGCTCTTCGGTTTGCATGCAACACGTCGGTTGACCTTTCAGCGCTACTGGTATACAGCAATTTAAATCTGGTTGCATGTGCTCATGGACACAATTGACTGCCAGCTAAACAGTCCTGTCTACACCATGGCCTTTTCACCATGTCCACACGTATGCAATCTACTCCTCCACGTCCTTGAATCTGAGTCAGGGCTTTGCGCTATAGCGCTTTGTACCACGGCGTTTTGTGCGATGATGCTTTGTGCTACGACGCCTTGACTATAGTGTTTTGTGCTATGGTGCCACGATAATTATCGGGCTTTGTTGTTGGCAGCTCCGTTCACACCAAAGCTTCACATCGGTTCGATGTCGCCGTTTCGGGTTTTCCTCACACCACAGCTTGGAGCCTCAGAGTCGAGTGCCGGTTATGAGCGGTCGTCAGCGCAGCCACCCCGTCCCTCCCCTGCCATCGTCTTCAGCTCCGCTGGTCACCACGGTCTCCCGCCTGTTCCGACCGTTCTCCGACGGACGTAATCCGCGCCGTCACGCAGCCGAATTTACGACTGCGGAGGAGCGGAATCGCCGGCGGGTGTCGGCCCCACCCGGTCGTAACCGTGCTGCCATAATCGTAACGACGTGCTCATAATCGTAACGACGTGCTACACCGGCCTGACCTGGCTAACGCGCGGCGGGCGGCCGCGCCAACACCGCCTGACGAGCGAGCGAAGCCAGCCGCCGCCAACGCGCCCGGCAACTCTCGCCCGCAGCCGTATGCCGGGGTGGCAATATGATGCCAGGCCAGTTCGTCTGACCGGTGTTCGCCCGTTGACGCCCCATCCGATGGGGGGGGGGGGGGGGCGTTGACGGCGGTGCTTTATCTCGCCCTGACTCAGCATGTCACGATATGAACTGCTTTTCTCCGTCTGGCCCTGCCCTGCCCTGCCCTGACCTGACCTGACGTGATCTGCCCTGCCCTGCACCCTGTCCTGCCTTGTCCTACCATGCACTCTACACCAGTATTAAGATAATGATTTCTTGTGAAGTGTGAAATGCCCAAACGTGTACGGAAGGATGTCGAAATCACCATAGAAATAATGTTATCAAACATGTGATCAGTCTTGCAAGCCCATCTTTGAGAAAGTTCCATACATATAACCGTTCCAGTTTTGCGTGTTTTAGAAGGCACCTAATTTGGGGACACCGATATGAACGATAAGGATACAAACACCCATGATTTTGACTGGTATTACGCAACACATCACAGGTAATTCCTACCCCCTGGAATAGCTTTACGAGATGTTCGTTATCATGATCCCACATCCGGTATGGTGAGCATAAGCAACTTGTGAACCAGATACAGCTAGAAGAAGGCATGAAGACTTCACAAACACGAACCAAGAAACACGATGTCGATACTCCTTTTGGCGGAATGCTGATTCAATGTTCAGGATGTGGTATATTCCACTCTACACCCTGCCCTGCCCTGCCTTGCCCTGCCCGGCCCTGCCTCGCCCTGCCCTGTTCAGCCCAGCCCAGCCCTGCCCCCCTGCCCCGCCCAGCCCAGCCCGCCCTGCCCAGCCCTGCCCAGCCCTGCCCAGCCCTGCCCAGCCCCCAGCCCTGCCCAGCCCTGCCCAGCCCTGCCCAGCCCTGCCCAGCCCTGCCCAGCCCTGCCCAGCCCTGCCCAGCCCTGCCCAGCCCTGCCCAGCCCTGCCCAGCCCTGCCCAGCCCTGCCCAGCCCTGCCCAGCCCTGCCCAGCCCTGTCCAGCCCTGCCCAGCCCTGCCCAGCCCTGCCCAGCCCTGCCCAGCCCTGCCCAGCCCTTCCCAGCCATGCCCAGCCCTGCCCAGCCATGTTCAGTCCTGTCCAGCCCAGTCCAGCCCTGCCCAGCCCTGCCCTGCCCAGACCTGCCCAGCTCTGTCCAACCCTGCCCATTCCTGCCCAGCCCTGCCCAGCACTGCCCTGCCCTGCCCTGCCCTGCCCAGCCCTGCCCAGCTCTGTCCAACCCTGCCCATTCCTGCCCAGCCCTGCCCAGCACTGCCCTGCCCTGCCCTGCCCTGCCCTGCCCTGCCCTGCCCTGCCCTGCCCTGCTCCGTCATGCCATTCCCTGCCCTGCCCTGCCCTGTCCTGCCCTGCCATACCTAGTGCCCTCCACCGGATGTAGCGCTGTGCACGCTCCTCATGTATACCGATCTCGTGGAAGCAATGGTGAACATTTTTCGGTTGTGACAAAGTCAATGTCGAGGACACCGACGATAGAGGTGATATATGGAGAAAATACGGAACTGTGTTTCAGCCCGATCTCGTAAATATGACAACGTTTGCAGTTTTTCTTGAAAATAATAAACCGCCGTCAGCTAGATCACGTTAAATCGATAACGCCTGACGTTTCTTGTCCATGAAAATGAATGGCCAATTCGCCCCCAAGTTAGTGTGTCCATTGCACATTTAGAGCTATGGTATGTTTACTAGCCAATATTATTGATGGCTGGAGGCGAAAAACATTCCAGCTATGGCTGAGTTTGGATTAAACCATGACTTAAATGAATTAGCCAATCAGCCTGTAATATATGACAAGCGGCATTTTAAGTCGACAAAACGGACACGAATACATTTGGCAATGACCAACGGGTTACTTCCATGGATGTCATTAACACATCGGTTTATTTCGACGATGAAAACGAATGCCATTCGGTAAGGCATTCGATCAACAACGATCGAATGTCTTACCAACAATTCTTAAACTGCATCAACGCCCGCTCAAAGGGGTCCATGCCATGCACACTCTCTTAACATAAATCATCCCATCCATGCACCCCATCCATCACGAACTAAAACTAAAAAAGAAGATTTTCCTGTCTAAAAAAATTGTTCACCATACTATTTTCCAATACATTCAATGAGGAATTCCCCATTCAATGAGGAACTTCGGATATTTTTTATATTCCGCCTCCACCCCGCCGAAAATCGAATCGCCCGTCACACAACAGTTGACTGGGTCCACCGTTGTTCGGGCGTGTAACGAATTCCATTAAACAACACATTCGGGATTTCGCCGATGATTTCATTGGTACGCTGTTGACCGGCTGTCCAAGTGAAAATCACTCAAACATTATTCAAAACCTGGACAATAAAGTGGACGCCAATCATGGACCATCGAGCTGTGCCATCCAGATCGTCAGATGAACATGGCCTTCCTGCTACCAATTGAAATCGGTGTCCGTTCGGGCGGTCCGCTGGATGCCAACGCGCACGAAGGCCGCCAGCCGCACTGGCCGGTGGCCGACAGCCGGGTGTGTCCGGACGTGACCAGACCGTCGTGACGTCACCGGACGGCCGTGACGTCAGTCGCGTCGTCGCCCGCGGCGTTAATTGCCGAGGCGAGCGGAACCAAGATAACTAGAGACAACAGGTACTCCAAAGTTGGCTGTTCTAGTATAGTTAGTTGAAACTAAGACAAAACCTACGCCAAGTGACGTCATATACCAGAAGCGCTTTTTTATTCCGGAATACTGCTGAATTATATTCTAGTTTTGGACTATATCAATAAATATACTAAATATGGTGCTTTCATTTTAGCACAATTATGGCGCTTTTCTCACGATTAGTTTCCCCGTTGGTTGTAAAGCATATTAGTCATTCATTGAAGCTTGAATATTTTTTCTTATTCTGCTAGCGTCCTGGTGGCTTGGAAACGAAAGGCACCATACCCATAATTAATTTATCCATGGCGCGGTTGATATTGAGAACGAACCTCAGACAATTTATGCGAATTAAGGCCTTATACCCACAATGTCAACTTGGTCAGCATGTCATTGATGCAATCTGGTGGTTAATGTTAGCATGTGCGTTGGCCCCCTGTCAGTTATCAAATTGTTTTTGTGTGCTATATGTAATCATGCCATACTGTACCATTCACCAACTTGTGGACAATTTGGTAATTGCTTGCCCATTGTATCATGGCTGGGCAGTAGTGGTAGTAGGGTAAGAGGGAGTTTCCAAACACTTAATGCATGGAACAAATTGCTCTACTGCTGCTTTTGTGTGGCCAAACCAGTAATTATACTGTTTACTGAATTTAAAAAATGAAGATGGTATCCATATTCAGATGGTTCTCTCTATCAAAGTCATCTAACCACTCACATAGAGCTACTTTAAAACATATAATTGTTTTGTAGTGTTGTGCCATATTCTGAACATGAAAGTGGTTGTGCAGGATTACATCACTGTAGCTGTTGTGGTACCAATTATTAGTAGCCACTAAAAATACTGGTGTAATTGCCCCAAAAAAATATCAGACCTTAAAATAAATTTACAGGGAAATATGTACTTATTAGTTAATATTTGAATTCTTGATATGCCTTTCCAATGCAAAGTTGATTGATGTGATTAAAATGTGACCACTCTCACCTGTACTGTGTGAGATGTGATTTAAGGGTTCATTATTGCAGTTTTGAGTGTTTACAAGTGACGTTTTGCACATTTTTACAGAGGCAAAGCTAAAATGAGGTTGGGATAAGTTAGGCATTTCTTTAGCTTCCTCAATTTTCAGATCGAGTTGTTCATGAATGTGATTATTTTTATTGGAAGCTAATTTATGTTCTCTTCTGAAAAGAGGCAAGGCTGGAGCTGTGTGAGGTTTTTACAATTGCACCTGCAGAAGAAGATTTGCATTTTAGTTGAGGTGGCATTTCAAGAAAAAATTGTAAATGCATGTTTCTGAAAGTCATTAAGGTGATATGACCATTGTATTCCAGCGCAAATGCACGCTTTTCAGTTCGTAAGTGAAGTAATGCGAAATGTGTTGCTTTGAGTGGGGTAATTGGTAATGAAGGATAATGTTAAATGTATAAACAGTGTATCCAAACCAATGTCATCCATTGAATATCTTTGATATCACATATGCAACAATGCTGGCTGAGTTATCACCACAATCCTTTCCAGTCCAAACCTAACCTACCTCTTTTCAGGAAAAACACTGTTGTTTCTATTCTATCCTCCAAATTCCCAAAACCTTGGTATTTATATATAAGAAGCCCCAATGAAGACAATTTTTTAGACAGATGTATGGACTGAACTTCTTGAAGCTTACTAGCAACTTCTTCCCAGTATCCTGAAAATAATTTTCCATAAACTGTGTTGAATGAAGAACAAGGCTACTTGGGAGTAGGGAAAGATCGGAAGAAAACAGGATACGCAATCATGCACGGTAAGCCAAAACCAGGTTTAATTATACGAACAAAATGAATGCATATATTTGCATGTGGCTATTTCTAACATTTTTATCATGATATTCCAGCAGAATAATGGCCAGCCCTTTCTACATGGAGTAATGATAACAGATTCAGCCTAGGATACAAAATGTATGCTTCCATTAACTGAGTTTCCATGTCAGGAGGTTAATTAATATACGGTGCACAATTGATGCGAGTGTGTAATTAAGGTACAATGGATCTACCATTTCCTTCGTGAATCACGTTCAACATCCAGCATACAATAGCAGTAGGTTTTAGATGACCGAACATGAGTATGTTTTAGGAGGTCCAACATCAGTTGTTTAGGTTAGATTCAGCTAGGATATTTTTATAATTTGACATCAGTGTTCTTTGTTAGTCACCAAAAACCCCATTTCCCCACACTTTCCATATTTTACATATTATTCCATATTATCCCCACACTTTACATAACCTCTTATGTCTTATGGCGTGGGGGATAGCATGTACTGTCATTGTCAACATTAGTGTTTTCCCTAGTGTTTGAAAAATCTTTGTTGAATGATATTAATATGATTATTTAGTGAAATTACTTTTTTTTCTAGATATCAGCACATGAACTTGAACTGCCGATTTGCTGAGATTTCATTTCCCATAGAAATGAATATCAGCTTACTTCAAATCACATCAGATAATGATGTGAATTGAAGGAATGTTAAATGCTAAGCGTGGCGGTGGGGGGGAATGATATGTGGCTTGGTCCATGGCCAGAAAGAAACCAGCGGACCGATCGCTGGGCACCCATTTGCGCATCCCGAAGATGAACCACGAGAAGCGTTCTGGACTCGCCTCCTAAGCATTAGCGGCCTGACGGTTCCCACAGAGGAATTCTTCCACACATTCAGACAGATGAATGCAGCGTTTTGTGTTCACCATGCCCAAGAACCCAACAATCTCAGCAGACATCCAAAGGTCATTGAAAGTTTCCGCCAGGTGTTGGAATCCAGATTCAATTCCATAGATAGAATACAATTAAGTGCTTTGCGAGGATCCGGACATTTATTCATCTCGGGCTGGTGAACAAGGTGAACGTCGCCAAGCTCGCAAAGCGGCAGCAGCGGAAAGCCGAGCAGTTTATTCAGTGACTGCGAAGTATGGGCCGCACTTGGGCAATACTTCACATTCAGATCAGTGTTTGAATCTTTCATTGTTTGGACGTAGGTGCATAACTTGCCGTTGATCATATAGCAGCATATCAGGACTTTCTACACAAATATTACACGAGACTAAACGTGCGTGTTGCAGTCGCACCGAGCGTATGTCAAGCTCAACAACTGATATGTACCTGTGTTTGTGAAGTCGGTAGAGAGTAGCCTGTAGGTTTACACGTACTCATCGTCCCACTACGGTGCTCGTGAGTAGTCTGTGTATGTATGCATGTCGAGCTGTTCTCAGCCACAGATGTCACGATGAGGATGTTCCATCTTTTCTTGCCAGTTCGTCCGATTTTATAAGGTGCCTGATATGTACGTACTGTAATGTTAGGTATTGTAATGTATTGTCGCAATGCAATCTCATTAAGTACCGTGGCTTATCTGCACCTGCTACCGATAACTTCTTATGTCACGCGTTTGGTGGAGCCGCGGTAGCTTAGTCCGTAGGGTGTTGGGCTCTTGACCGCAATATTATGGGTTCGAGTCCCGCAACCAGCGGAATTACCGAGTCCACCCGCGACCAATCGGTTTGAGAAGTTGGCGACGCTATATGGCCTAGCAGTTAATTGCGTCGTAAAGGAACCCAAGGTTCTTTTTCTGCTTGATGTGTTTGCTTCTCCCAATATATGTCTTGCGTTGTGCTTCCTCAATATATCGTTTTAATACGCACTCTGTTGGGCGCCGGAATATATATATTCGTGTGCGCAAAATGACGAACGCAGTCAATGCGCCCAAATGCACATTCACTTCCACCACAGAGTACACAACCGAGAAACAATCGGCAGTGGGAGTGAGGGCCTTCCTCAATCTTGACAGTCTCGTCTTCTCCAGATGCATGCTCCTCGTATTAAAGTCTGATTGATAAACAACTTTTTTGTTGCCGTATTTATGTCGTGCTGTACTGCAAAATACGTGATTTTTACTATTTAAAATTTAGTCCCAGTTGTTGCTGGGGTAGCTTTAGGAACCAGGGTTCTATCGCTAAGCAGAGCTTGTTGCGTGAACCCTCGCCCCACCACCCGATCCACGAATTCCTTCAACGGCAATTTTGATCGAAGTTTAACGTGCCGTCAATAACACCGACACGGCCGCCCGGTAGCTCGTCCCCGGCCTTATCGGGCCAGTTGCCAACTCACACTCCCTGCCGGGGCTAAACGCGAGCGCGCGAAGCGACTCGAACCCTGTGTTGCCAGGACAGGGGAGACCAGCACAGGCCAGCGCTCTAACCAACTGAGCTACCGGGGTGGCATTTCAGGTCGCACGACGCGAATAAAGAAATCATATTTTGAAGGAAAATATTTTCTTTAGTTAAAAATAGAGCACATTTAATTAAAAAAGATGTATGGTATTGCATGTTAATTTTCCATTCCAACCGCAAATTAAGCTGTTATTAAAGTTGCTTCCGAGCTGGTCTGGCATAGAAATTGCTGTTACCCCTGCAATATTGCATGCATGACAGAAGTTGGTTCACATGGCGTTAGCGACGCAGCCAATTCATTTCGACTGAAAATGCCGAATAACGGTGTGCGAACATGGGCAAAGCCACGGTGGGGAATGAACGGGGATGCTTCCCCAATATTACCAAGTTTCGGGTTAAGCCTTTGACAATGCATGATAATCGAACCGAAATCCTCATGCGGGCATCTAAAATCCGTCTTAGCGCTTACGGGTTCCACAAAGTTGTTGCCGAATCTAAATCGAGCTTTCATGGTACGAAATGCGTGATTTTTTTATTTTGCGCCGGCACTCCAGAAAGTTCAGGATTGTCACCGAAATATTTTAGCAAACGTCTGCTCCTGTCAAAACAATGCTTGTCGCAGTCCTGGTGGCGTGTGTTCGCCGTGTATAGTAAAAGGCGTGGAGCCGAGCTTAGAACTGGCATCGCTCTGACTCCAGCTCGGGTCCAGTCATTTGACTGTTCGGCAGCATGCACAATTGTTGGTTTTGTCACTTTCATAATCATGTACTGTTATTATATGCACACCTCGAGGAGCAGGGACTAATGTTGGTCGGCGTGTTCTGGTGGGAGGGGAAAGGGCAACCGTTAGTTTTTAGCTCAATATTTGCAATGCACTGCCGTAGTGCCACAAATGATTAAATTCAGGGGATCCTGTCTCCTGTCCCACCCCCGATGTTCCGCCGCCCGTGTCAGGAAGGGACTGTGGGCCTGGACACTGTCATAAGCGGTGACGTGTTCCGTATTTCCTATGCCTGGCTGATTAGAAGAAGTGCCCAACCATAAATTTAAGGTGGCAGAACCCCAGCCTTGCAGAATATCTGAATATTGAATATTGCAGAATATTTCCCTTCTCTTTATGAAAAGATCGTCCCATGTGAACAGTGTCTTAATTCACTGTCGCTTATTAGAAGGAGTTCCCACGACGCGCACAAAAAGCTGCCGGCCTCCAGGCTCAAACCGGCTACCTCCGAGTCGGCAAACCGACGCGCTACCAACTGCGCTACCAACACCGGGTCGCTCGGCCCGCTTAAGTTAAATAGTGTCGATGGATATGACATGGGTCTAAATAACACCATTTTATACAATAACTAACACATTCGTGTGAAAGTCTCCCATGATTATCGAAATACCATGAAAGAAGCTTTCAGATGACGTATAATTTGCACCACTCACGTATACTTGTTAGCCAGGAACGTACGCGGAAAAGTACCATTTCTTGCTGTCGTGATAATGTGCTAAGCCCAAATCAGCGCCCGGATGACGTCGCCGGCTGCCAATGAACATTGACAGGGGCCGGGCGGAACAGCGTGGGACGAGCTCGAATGTGTGCGCAGTCCGGGTCGCCGGGCCTGACCGCCGCGCCGGGAGTGACCGCGCCATCGGCCGCGCACGTGGGCGGACGCTGCAGTGCCGCCGACCCGCCAGCGGACAGTTGGACCGAGTCGCTAATCGTCGCGGCGCCGATCCCGGACCACTGCCGGATCACGGCCGGATCACGACCGGATCACGGCCGGATCACGGCCGGATCACGGCCGGATCACGGCCGGATCACGGCCGGATCACTGCCGGATCACGGCCGGATCACTGCCGGATCACGGCCGGATCACGACCGGATCACGGCCGGATCACGGCCGGATCACGGCCGGATCACGGCCGGATCACGGCCGGATCACGGCCGGATCGCCGGCTGGTGCTGTTCGACCACGATCGGAGGCTGCGAATCGATTCGTTTGGCGAGCCGGCTCGTTTGCCCGGCGGCGAGGCTGGGCTTTGCCGACTGATAAATGTTTTGCCGGCCATTATCTCCTCTGCGACCGGAGCAGTGGCCATTCTGGCGCAGTGGCACGCATCAGGCGACTTTGCCGGCGGCTTCCCAGCGATACCGCCGCAGGGTATCGGCACTTGATGCCTATGGAAAGCTAAGCATAATACAAAATACGGTATAGCATAATGGAATGATAATTAACTGAGAGCAAGGATAGTTCATCAGAAAGGTGGAATCAGAGTATCAACACACCCAGTCGTGTCGTGAACGTGCGATGCGTGGATACTCAAGGTCTTACGACGAACGATGCCATATTGGTATGTTTGCGAGTTAAATGTATGGCACAATGTCAGCGGCGAAATTACACTTCAATTGAGTGGCAAATTATTATTTCAGACGGAAATTAAAAAACATTTCCGACGTTTCGACTGTATTGTCTTCATCAGGGAAACAGCCGGTTTGCCTGATGACTACAATGCAGCCGAAACGTCAGGAAACATCTTTCAGTTCGGTTTGAAGCAGCAATTTTCCACTCAATTTATTTGTAATTCGCGTTGCTTGTGAATGACGTCTGAGTGCAGGCGTAATATAAAGGGCGAGGGCTTTAGGTTATGCAAGCTTAACAAAGGGCAGAGTGGTATCTTCCCTCAAAGTAGGACAAATTTCGCCTTGCCCGTGATGTTCTCCGACTCCTGGTGGTAAGAATGGCTGGGTCATAGCGCGCTCGGTCCGGGGCCGAGCCACGATTTGGTTTAGGTTTCCCAAGCCCGGAACCGATGCAATTCTCTGAGCATTCTCTTGTCACGTATCTCCACATCGTGCCAGCTAAACATATCGGACATGTTGCACACTCAATCACAGACATGTTAGATAAAATATAATGGAGCAGCATACATACTTCTATTGAGAAATATCATAGGTTCATGGCCCGCTGATCTATGCATATATAGGCAATTACCTAGATCCATGGGTGTTGATCTGTATACCTTTGAGGAGACGTTTCCTCATGCTTCCTCAACATCACCCAGTGCTGGCTTCCTTCTCCCAACCAACCAATAATGCCAACCATTCACGTGAACCAACTCTGTGAATATCTGTGGGTCCCGCAATCGATTTTGGTTCTCCCCTACTTCCATGCATTGAGATCCCCAACACTTATTAGAAATTAACGCTTCTGCCTAAGCCTCTTTGAAGCATGCTAAATGCTATGCCACTTTTCGGTCCATGCCCATACAATTTCTGCATGATAACGGCCCTGGGAATTGTCGGCACACACACACACACACACACACACACACACACACACACACACACACACACACACACACACACACACACACACACACACACACACACACACACACACACACACACACACTCATCGTGGCCGCTGGCGTGCGTCGGACATGCGCATCTCGGCGCCCGCGGAAGCCACCCTATCCCAAAGCTGTCAAATGTGCGGCTGAGCAAGTACCACATGACTGCAGGGTTGACGTTCATATCGTGGAGGGACGGTCAGAATCCACCCGTGAGCCCAATGCGATATGCTCGGTGAGGGTGTGAGGTCATCGCTCTCAAACACCCAGGCCAGATCTGCCGAATACCAGGCGCAACTGTCAACCATGTGAAATACGTCACCAACGCCAAGCACGTGAAGTACATCACAGCTGTCAAGCGCGACTACCTGCCACCTCGGGACACATGGTCGGCTTTTTCGTGGTGCAAAGCTGACTGGGGCGTTTGGAAACAGGTGGCCGGAAGCTTGTTAGCCACCTTGAATGAACCACGTGGATCTGAATGCCTATGGCTAGCTCCAGGTCAGCAGGCCGGTCAACTCTCGGTGGCTGGCTGCTCGGCTGTGTCGCGACTGAGAGGGGCGGGGTCGCGACGTGCCCCGGCAGACGCGTTACTGGGGTTGTCGCGATGAGCCAGACTCACAGCTGTTGATTGGCTGGCTCGTGCACGTCCGCCCCATCCATCTTCCGCGCACTCCCTCGGCTCACTGAATCACAGGCGGCCGCAAAAACTCCCGGCGCAGTCCGGCCGCCCTGGGGGGAGCGGAGAGGCGGGGGGTCGCCGGCCCACCAAAGCTTCTCCACCGTCGGTATCGTCGGAGTGGCGATTGAAGACGCCGTCACGTCGCCACCCCCGCAGCGGCGGGACTGCAGACGCGGTCACGTCGCCACCCCCGCCTTGTCTGGTGGAGACTACAGACGCGGTCACGTCGCCACCCCCGCAGCGGTGGAGACTACAGACGCCGTCACGTCGCCACCCCCGCAGCAGTGGAGATTACAGACGCGATCGCGTCGCCACCCCCGCAGCGGTGGAGACTACAGACACCGTCACGTCGCCACCCCCGCAGCGGTGGAGACTACAGACGCCGTCACGTCGCCACCCCCGCAGCGGTGGAGACTACAGACGCGGTCACGTCGCCACCCCCGCAGCGGTGGAGATTACAGACGCGATCACGTCGCCACCCCCGCAGCGGTGGAGACTACAGACGCGGTCACGTCGCCACCCCCGCAGCGGTGGGGATTACAGACGCGGTCATGTCGCCACCCCCGCAGCGGTGGGGATTACAGTCGCGGTCACGTCGCCACCCCCGCAGCGGTGGGGATTACAGACGCGGTCACGTCGCCACCCCCGCAGCGGTGGAGACTACAGACGCCGTCACGTCGCCACCCCCGCAGTAGCGGAGACTACAGACGCGGTCACGTCGCCAGCCCCGCGGCGTCGCTGCCGCTGCGGGGGCGGCTGATCAGCGTTGGCGCGCTATTGACCGCGAGCACGTCCCGAGTGTCCGGCTGCCGGCCGGCGACAGGCAACTGCTTCTCGGAGACGGTGTCATCGGCATGGAGCACGGCTGGATTGGACTGGCGATTACCCGGCCGAGTATGGCGATGGCCCGCCACTGGCAGGCCGTCGGAGTCGGCGGAAGGACAGGCCACTGCCCCAGCATGGGCACACATCCGCCCACTGCCACCCTCACTGATCACTGACGAGCTGTCGGGGGGGCTACTGACCAGGCGTGGGCACACATCCGCCCACTGCCGCCACCCTCACTGATCACTGACGACCGGTCAGGGAGGTTACTGACCCGGCGTGGGGACCCATCCGCCGACAGCCCGACACGCATCGCTCTGCGACAGCCCTCACTGACCGCTGACGAGCGGTCAGGGGGTCGTTCACGATTGCCGACCCGAATCGAGAAGTGGAAAAGGAGCGGGGGTGGGCGTGAGTGCTCCGGCCATTGCTCCGCTGCGCACATTGGTGGGTCAGTGGGCGGGCTGCACCAGATGCGCGCGCACTCTTCCGTGGTGCAACGGTGGCTTTGTCGGTGATCTGCGGAGGCGGTCCCGGCACTGTCCCTGCCTCCCTGATGCGACCGACGACGTTCTCCCTCGGCCACCCCCTGAAATGTGGCCGCCCCTCATTAGCGGCTCCAGCGGCGGCAAATGTCGCTGCAGTCGCGACGCGACACGTCGGAATCTATGCCAGCGCCACCTCGTACATCACCCGGCATCAGGCCGCCAATTACGGACTGTTAGCCGGCGGGGAGTCGGAAGCGGCGCCGGCAACCCATCACTGCCGGCGGAGGGTGCTGCTGTGGTGACACAAGCACCGGCACCCCGTCACCGGCGGAGGGTGCTGCTGTGGTGACACAAGCACCGGCACCCCGTCACCGGCGGAGGGCGCTGCTGTGGTGACACAAGCACCGGCACCCCGTCACCGGCGGAGGGTGCTGCTGTGGTGACACAAGCACCGGCACCCCGTCACCGGCGGAGGGTGCTGCTGTGGTGACACAAGCACCGGCACCCCGTCACCGGCGGAGGGTGCCACAAGCACCGGCACCGTCACCGGCGGAGGGCGCTGCTGTGGTGACACAAGCACCGGCACCCCGTCACCGGCGAAGGGCGCTGCTGTGGTGACACCAGCACCGACCCAGCTTCATTGCCGACGCGACGGTCTGACCTCGATCACACAGTGTCCGTGGTGGCTGTGGCGGCTGTGTCGACCGTCACAACTGCGGTGGCTGTGGCGACTGTGACAGTTGTGACGGCTGTGGCGGCTGTGTCGACCGTAACA
Organism: Imbricaverruca yamaguchii; assembly: GCA_034440575.1. Taxonomy (NCBI): domain Eukaryota; kingdom Metazoa; phylum Arthropoda; class Thecostraca; family Neoverrucidae; genus Imbricaverruca; species Imbricaverruca yamaguchii. Next base: position 1,525,958 of record JAOTOL010001650.1, on the reverse strand, counting down.
ACGACGGTGGCTGTGGCGGCTGTAGCAGTTGTGGCGGCTGTGGCGGCTGTAGCAGTTGTGGTGGCTGTGGCGGCTGTAGCAGTTGTGGCGGCTGTGGCGGCTGTAGCAGTTGTGGTGGCTGTGGCGGCTGTAGCAGTTGTGGCGGCTGTGGCGGCTGTAGCAGTTGTGGTGGCTGTGGCGGCTGTGACAGTTGTGGCTGCTGTGGCGGCTGTGACAGTTGTGGCGGCTGTGGCGACTGTGCCGACGTGGCTCTGACCAGCCGCCGAGTGTTTGTGGAGTGGTGTGTGGCGCGTGTCTGTGTCCCGTTCCGCCCGCTGCAGCCGCTCAGCAGCTGCCGTAGCTGCCGCAGATGACGCCTGTCTGGCCGCGCTCTCGTTGCCCGCGCCGCCAGCGTTGGCGTCACGTCACAGCAGACCTTTCCAGGCAATGTGGCCGCAGCGGAACACGTCACACCAGCGCGGTAGATGAATGAGTCTTCCCGATGGATTGGTCGGCTGGTTTCCGATCGGGTAGTCGCGGATCGCTCGGTGCACGTAGCTGGCCGCTGGATGATCAGGCACGACTGGTCTCTGGTGGTTGCGCGTCGCTATTGAACTTCGCGTCCCGAGGCGTGTTCGGGCGTCGGCGTGCTGGCGACGTCGACGGCACGACCTCGGGCGTGTTCGTGCGAGTGGCGCGTGCATCAGACCGGGAATCCGCCGCGCCGCCGGCCGTCGCGAGCCGTCGGCCGGAGCGGCAACAAACAACTCGCTAAATCACGGCCGGCCATCGGCCGACAGAACAAAGTGCCGATAATGTCCCGGCGGCGGCCATAACTCGGCCGGCCGCGCGTGAACTGTCCCAGTGTCGGCGGCGCCCGTGGCGCGTGACGCGCCGCGTGACGCCGTTCGCCAATCGCCGCCGCGGCCGCGGCAATAGCCGCAGTCGCGCCGCCTGAAGTTCCAGGCGTCGTTCGACCGCGATGGGCGGGGCCGGCCGGCAGTCGGCGCGGATGCATGGCGACGTAACCGCTTGCGGCTGATTAACAATCGCGCGCCGCCGCCGCCGCCGGCCGTCGGCGCGCCGTAATGGCCGTCACAGCCGTCACGGTCCGGCCCGGCTAAGCTGAGTGATGAAGCTAACCTGACGTTCGCGTCCGCCCGCTAACTGGCAGTGGCTGTTGTGTCGATCGGCGGGCCCGCTGCGACCAGCGCCGTCCGGGGCAGTCGACGAAACGCAGGCCGACTCTGCACAGACTGCCGGCCGCTGACGTCATCGGTCGGCTGCTGCCGTCAGCTGACGTCGAACACTGGCCGGGCGCGGCCGGCACCGACGGCCCGGCCCCGCACCGGGTGTGGGTGTCTGATTGGTGCCGACGCTGTGGTTACGGACCGGGTGTGGGTGTTTAATGAGTGCTAGCACCCCGGCTACGGACTGGGTTTGGGTGCCGGATGGGTGCGGGCACACCCGGTGCCGCGGCGCTGTGGTGACGTCACTACGTAGAGGACACTTCGCTGGCGGTGCCGGGTGAAGGCCACAGCCTGGCCGCCTCCTTGCAATGAGCAACCGGGCGTGCTTGTGCTATAGAATACTAAGAGTACAAATTATCCAGCACTGTTCTGAACATTACTCTGAATTCTGTTCCGTTCTCTTCTGAATCGTGTTGTTCTATTGATCATAGCTAGTGACACTGTCAGTGGTGCACTTGCATTTGACGCTCGTTATGTATGCATTCGATCAAGATGTACCCTTTCAGTGTTCAAGCCGTCGAAATATACAATCTAATTTGCTCCGATGCTATCTCTTTCAGTTGTAACGAGGATAAAATCAGACGTTTTGTAAACGACTACCAGAAAGGGGGTGTCCTCGGGCGAGGCTTTGCAGGCTCAGGCTCAGGCTCGGATGCCCAGGCTTGATGCCTGGGCATCGGAGCCAACATGGACATTGTACAGCGCGATACTGGACACATGCACAGTTGCGGTCATAGCACGAGTCCCAACACCAACTATGGACATCCCTGAACGGGTAGGAACGAATAATCCTGAGTACGTTTCTTACTTTTCCACAGAGACGCAAACAAGATGGCTGGTGGCTCGCCCCCTCATTAGCAACCAGAAACACACTAGATCAAATGAGAAGCGTTGAATTTTTTTTCCACAAAAAACCCTGAATTTTCGATGCATTTCGCGCATCAAAAGCTTTCTCCGTGTCTACATATATTTTGGTCGGGCCCCGTCCTTAGAACTTAGCGCACCAACACCACTACCAGAGCCTTGCTTGAGGACACCCCCTTTTCTAGCAGTCGCTAGTAAAACGTTTGACATTATGCTCATTGCAACTGAAAGAGATAACATCGGATCAAATTTGGTCGGGCCCACCAACCCCCAACCATGTTCATGTGTTCAAAATCGCACAAGTACATCAGAACAGCTTAAATATAAACTGTGCTTGTGTGTCTGCCGAGCGTGTCAATTTGGCCCTTCTTTTAGGAAATACGGGGTGCTATGAATGTGTCCGGTCCTATGAGTAATATGGTGAAGGCATGCTGGATCAAGACGGGTAGCCAATATCCGAGGTACATCAAGCGAAGTGATTGGTGTGGGAATGGAATTAACATATCGTAACTTTTCAGCCATACAAGCATACTATCGTTCGCAACGCGGTGATAGTGTTGGACAAATCGACTGCTCACAGTCCGGAAGGCCCGCAGTTTAAGCAATACAAACTTCGCATCTGTGTCGAGTTAACCGAGTAAAACTGTGCTGAATGCCGTTGTCGCGTTTTATGTCGGATGTGCCGCTCGGCTGTGATTAATTGCCACTGAATTGAGTTCTGATTTGGTGGAGGTAATCGAACTCAAGGGCAACGCGATGCTATCTAACGGAAGCCCATCGGCATGCTTCAGCTGTGTAGGTTTAGGGAGTTCATCGGCAACAACGGCTTTGCCTCTGTGTTAGGACGCACAACTTTATGCAAATGCATATAATTTGCTTTTCATTTTCGCTGGGTAAAGATGCATGGCCACATGGAGATATGGCTTGTACTCTAGTGGTGGATGTTTTACCATGGGATACGCATCAGCGACAGGTGCTTTGGTCTGGCTGACCTCTAGTACAAAACTTCTCGTGCAAATATTTGCATTCGACCATAATTCATATCTTGTCTGCACCAGCCACGCTAATCTTGTTAGCGTAATGCCACCACCTGACATGCTTTTTTGAAGTTTCTTAGCGGCGAAGGACTTCGCCGGCATATTGCAACACATTGTGATGATTTATATCTACAGGTTCCAGTTTGGTTTTGATCATGTCCTTATATTCCATTTATAAGGCCGAGTATTACTTTTATCAACGCCGAATTTCTACCTCTCCAGTAGACATTTATCGCATGCGTCGACCTGGTACGCTTCGTCATGGTAATGTGCATGCGGCATTCACTGGCATGTAGTGACAGTTGTCACGATTAGGACACTCAGATAACTCACGTGTCGGTGTGACGCCCAGGGTACCCAGGTATGGATGCAACGCTCAGACGACCCACCTGTTGGTGTGACGCCCAGGGTACCCACGTGCGAACATGACGCCCAGGAGATCCACCTGTGAATATGACGTCCATGGGACCCACCTGTGAATATGACGCCCAGGAAATCCACCTGTGAATATGACGCCCAGGGGATCCACCTGCGAATATGACGCCCAGGGGATCCAGCTGCGAGTCGATGTGACGCCCAGAGGACCCACCTGTGAGTCGGTGTGACGCCCAGGGGATCCACCTGCGAGTCGATGTGACGCCCAGAGGACCCACCTGTGAGTCGGTGTGACCCTCAGGGGATTCACCTGTCAATATGACGTCCATGGGATCCACCTGCGAGCATGACGCCCAGGGGATCCACTTGTGAACATGACGCCCAGAGTACCCACCTGTAGGCATGATGCCCAGGGGCTCCACCTGTAAGCAGGATATTAGGGAGCCTGCACCAGTCGCTGCCAAGGATTGGCTTGTCGAGCGTCACGAGTACCGTGACACGACGGCCATGACGCGTACCGTGACACGACGGCCGGCCGTGACGCGTACCGTGACACGACGGCCGTGACGCGTACCGTGACGCGTACCGTGACACGACGGCCGTGACGCGTACCGTGACGACGGCCGTGACGCGTACCGTGACACGACGGCCGTGACGCGTACCGTGACGACGGCCGACCGTGACGCGCACCGTGACGCCGGCCGTGACGCGTACCGTGACACGACGGCCGGCCGTGACGCGTACTGTAACGACGGCCGGCCGTGACGCGTACCGTGACGCGTACCGTGACGCGTACCGTGACGACGGCCGTGACGCGTACCGTGACGACGGCCGTGACGCGTACCGTGACGACGGCCGTGACGCGTACCGTGACGTACGGCCGTGACGCGTACCGTGACACGACAGCCGTGACGCGTACCGTGACGCGTTCCGTGACGACAGCCGGCGGTGACGCGTATCTACAGGTGGCGCCACTTCGGCTGTTGCGGTGTCGAGCACTGCACCAGCGCGCGACCACACCTCAGGTAGCGATCACAACCGCCAGCAGCAGACTCTGCCGAGGAAGACAGCGCCGAATCTGACCGGACCGGACCGGACCGGACCGGACCGAACCGAACCGAACCGAACCGAACCGAACCGAACCGAACCGAACCGAACCGAACCGAACCGAACCGAACTGGACCGAACCGGACTGGGCCAGACTGGGCTGGATTGAACCGAGCGCGGAACTTGGATCGGCTTAACCGGGCTTAGTTGGGCATAGCTGGTCTGTACTGGGTTGGTCTGGGCTGGGCTGGGCTGGGCTGGGCTGGGCTGGGCTGGGCTGGGCTGGGCTGGGCTGGGCTGGGCATAGCTGGTCTTTACTGGGTTGGTCTGGGCTGGACTGGGCTGGGGTGGGCTGGGGTGGGCTGGGCTGGGCTGGGCTGGGCTGGACTTGGCTGGGCTAGACTTGGCTGGACAAGACTGGAACAGGCTGGGCTGGGTTTGGCTTAGCTTGGCTTGACTTGGCTTGTCTAGGCTGACTTGGTCTGGATTGGACTGCACTGTCTGGGCCGGGCTAGGTCAGGTTGAACTTGGGAACTGGTGATGTGCACTTTTCATCCGGACTGACAATCTAAACTAGTGACGCGGTACCGTAACCTGGCTTGGTTTGTTCAGCGTGACCATCAGTGGTTCATCAAGTGGCCAGATTCGATGTAGTCTCGAGCGGCGACACGTCTCTCGAGATCGAGACTCGCCAGGAGGGCCGAGCTGCAGGTCAGCCGGCCCGCATCGAATCAAGTAACACGTCCGGCCAGGAGCCGGTCCACGCTGAGTGACGTGAACATTTCCACACTGACAGCCCACCCCTGTCCGCACTGACACGGCTTCGGACGGTAAGTGCTCGCTAATTGACGCTACATGTGTGTTGTGGCCAATCAGATGCAACGCAGGCTCCACGGCAAGAGCTCCAAATGCAGTGATGGGGGTTAGCCCGCTGGAATTCCTGGTGAAGGTGTGGTGGGGTGTGGGTTGGGGGTGGGGATTTACGCACGCCCGGTTATATTGCTTCCTGGTGAAGACAGAGAGGCGTGGTGACAGAGGATGTTTGGGAATGAAGGTGCTGGTCTGGTGTCGTGGGGCCCCAAGGGCTGCAGTGCCGTAGCACTACCTATGCGCCTCAACCGATCAAGCTGCAGTCAATCAGAAGAAACCGTGCCGTATCTGGCAGCTGGCTGGTGGCGAGGTGACGTCTCACAGCCGTCGGTGACAACATGATATCTGACACCTGGCTAGTAACGCCGAGATTCGTGGTGTGACATTGAGTCGCTCTGGGCCGGCGGTGTGGTCTGCCGTGTCGATCTTCGTGCATGAACTCAGGGGAATCCGGCCGGAAGAGCAACCTACCAACCGATCACAGCTGGCAGGAGGATCGGCCAGGAGTTAGCCCCCATTGTCTATCGTGTGTGTGACAAGGTCGGTGTCTAGACTCTTACTCACCACCTTCAGCGACGTATCCGTACGTGCCCAGGTACGTGCACACGCGGCAGTGCCCATATACGTGCCCAGACATGTCCGTAAGTGACGGCCCAACATGGCCTCACGATGCGCCTGCATGCTGTCGGCAGCGTTCGACTGTGTTGCGTCGTGTTGCGTCGTGTTGCGTCGTGTTGCGCTGCAGTGTTGCGAAACCACTCGTGTCTCGTTGTCATGTCGTCCAAGAGACGCTGCCGCGTTCGCTGATCCGGATCCGCCACCTACCAAGTGGAATTTGGTGCGTTCCGTCTCCAACACTGCTCACCGCCGACTCGGAGAGATTGGGTGCCCAATGCGAACCTCGGCAAGTGGGATATCCAGTGTCGGCCTTGTAGGGAAGGATGCTCAGTGTAAAGCTCGTAAGGCGGTGTCAGTTATAAATTATTCGTGAAGTAGGGTGGAATATACCACTTGCTAAACACTCAATATACATCCTTCTCCAAGAAATATCGACATCCCCTCCCTGATGAATGCTTATGAAGTCTTCGTGTCTCGTTTTCTAAGAGCATCTCGTTTATAAGTATCATGTTAATGCTCTCGATAAGGAATGGTGATACATGAACATTTCGCTTGCAATTTCAATTAACTATAGTGTGAGACGGCGTACAGTACCAGCTTATAGCATAGGCATTATTCTCCCTATCCCGAATATAGCTATTCCTAAATTATGAATCTCAAAGCAAATGATAAAGGTACAGTCATAAGTACCTACACCATTGGCTCAAATTTGTGTCTGAAAGACTTCAAAGACATTTGAAATGAAACTACTTCCTTGACAAATTTCGACATCCTACTGTGCTGGATTCGACATCTCCCACCTAGCGAAACACCATTAGTTTAACCCTGGGCGGGGTTAAACTAATGGTGATCGTGAGACCGGCAATGAGGACTTCGTGTGGCGGGATGCCCAGTTCGGACCTCGTGCAGAAGGCAGTATGGACCTCGCGAGGTGGAGTGGCCCTGCGAACCCCCGATACGCGAGTCTCCAAGACCGTAACGGATCTCACCAATCACCATCGTCTGACCAGACCACCTACAGCCCCGATAACTACATCACTGCGACGGTCCGCCATTACCGTCACCATAATGACACTATCTGGTACCGCCAGCCGCCGCACCATCGTCTCTATTCTCGGCTGTCGATCTCTCGGCTAGCTGCCAACCGTCGGCTGTTGGTGCCCCCTCCCCCCCACCACACGGAGAAAGGTACGTTCTCGGCTTCTTGTCCTCTGGATAGTAGTCCACTGCGGGCTGTTGGTCCTCCCGGATATGAGTCCGCTCTCGACTTCTGGTCATCTGGACAGTAGTACATTCTCAACTGTTGGTCCTCCTGGAGGAGGTTCTCAACTGCTGTTGCCGGGCCTCAGGCCGCTGTCAGCCATCCTCCCTGGACTACTGACCGCTATCGGCCATCATCCCTGGTCTACATGCCACTGTCGGTCATCCTCCCTGGTCTACTGACCGCTGTCGTCCATCCTCCCTAATCTGCTGGCCGCTGTCGGCCATCCTCCCTAGTCTACTGGCCACTGTCGGCCATCCTCCCTGGACTACTGACCGCTGTCGGTCATCCTCCCTGGTCTACTGACCGCTGTCTGCCATCCTCCCTGGACTACTGACCGCTGCCAGCCATCCTCCCGTGTCTACTGACCGCTGTCGGCCATCCTCCCTGGACTACTGACCGCTGTCGGCCATCCTCCCTGGTCTACAGGCCACTGTCGACCATCCTCCCTGGTCTACTGACCGCTGCCAGCCATCCTCCCGTGTTTACTGACCACTGTCTGCCATCCTCCCCGGACTACTGACCGCTGCCAGCCATCCTCCCGTGTCTACTGACCGCTGTCGGTCATCTTCTCTGGACTACAGGCCGCCGTCGGCCATCCTCCCTGGACTACAGGCCACTGTCGACCATCCTCCCTGGTCTACTGACCGCTGCCAGCCATCCTCCCGTATTTACTGACCACTGTCTGCCATCCTCCCCGGACTACTGACCGCTGCCAGCCATCCTCCCGTGTCTACTGACCGCTGTCGGTCATCTTCTCTGGACTACTGACCGCTGCCAGCCATCCTCCCGTGTTTACTGACCGCTGTCGGTCATCTTCTCTGGACTACAGGCCGCTGTCGGCCATCCTTCCTGGACTACTGACCGCTGTCGGCCATCCTCTCTGAACTACTGACCGCTGCCAGCCATCCTCCCGTGTCTACTGACCACTGTCGGTTATCTTCTCTGGACTACTGACCGCTGTCTGCCATCCTCCCTGGACTACTGACCGCTGCCAGCCATCCTCCCGTGTCTACTGACCGCTGTTGGTCATCTTCTCTGGACTACTGACCGCTGTCGGCCATCCTCCCTGGTCTACAGGCCACTGTCGACCGTATGTCCGCTGCGCCAGTAATCATCTGCGGTACACGGCACGCTTTTTGCTGGGAAGCGGAGTCGACCAACACCTGCCTAGGCGCTAACGAGTCGGCGGTCGAGGCCCGTTCTGACCCCGAACCGCCTCCACGTGCACTGGTCTCACCTGGACGGTTCCTCAGTGCAGCGGCACAAAACTATTGAGGGTTGCTGGATCGTCTGCAAGTATCCCAGATGCATTTGTTGATTCTGTATGGCCATTGCTATGATAGATAACGGATCTGATCGGGTGTGGTCGGTGCTGGTCTGAGCCGAAGCACCGTCGACTTGGGCAAGCAGCGGTGCGACCACGACGCACAGACCACGGATCTTGAACGAGTTCCCCTCAGAAACGCCACTTTAGCCCAACGGGAGCTATTGCAGCGGGTTTGTTGGATGTTGCAAGCGGAAGTTTTCTAAATAACCTTTACCTTATGAACACCAGTATATCCTGTAGGTGGTGAACTCAATTTGCAATTTTAAATCTTGGAATATCCCTAGCTAAACTGACACCCAGAACCCGAATCCTGTGAAATCCCACGTTATAGCAACCCTGTCATTCCGCACCTTTATCGGGCATCAAGAATAAGCCAGTTTTTATTTTGATGATCTTCATCCTGCAGGACACTTAGATACAACCTCACGGTAATCATAGTTACGATAGTCGATAGTCGATGCTCAACCAAAAACATAAGTTTGTTCCTGGATCCAACCAGATGGTGCGATATATTCGCAACCATGTGTTCTATGAGTACACAACATTTGGGTCCAGAATCCATCCCGTCATCCATTTTTGGGGGGATTCATGGGCATGTCTGGTCCTAATGGTGAACTGCACGGTGCTAAAGAACAGCGAAAGTTGGTGTGTAACACATTGATGTCCCCGTAATGTCTTTGGAATGATATGAAGCTGCCCTGTATATTTCCGTATGGCGCGGACACGTGACACATGTACACATGCTACTTCTCATCATATCATGCACATGTAAAGATTAATGAAGATGAAGGACATTTAACAATTTAGGATCCAGCTATGAAGTTGACGGATTTAAATTATGACGAACGCTATTCGTCCAGGTACCTACCAGGTCCAGGTTCAGGTTCTGTTGAATGCTGACGTGAACGTGATGAAGCATGACAGTTAATATTTCCAACCCTTACAAACTATGGGTTCCGAATGGGAAGCATCTTGACTTTTTCGGTGGACCCGCCCATGCATTCTGCCTAACATAAACCCGCCGACATTCGTTCAGCTTAAGCGCAATGGAGGCGAGGCCCTCCCGTCTATGTCTCCCAGCTGACGAAAACCCTTGGCTGGGGAACAGGCTGGTTGCAACATGGAAACAATCTTCACCGGCGACTGCTTAAATTCGCAAGCTCCTTCCTTCCATTGACTGCGGTGAAAGCGTATCCGGCCTGAGCATTTCAGCCTTCTCCATTTCCTCAGTCTCCCTGCAAATACGTCCCCCGTATGTGGATTTACGCGACACACTTTGACACCAGAATTACCAGTCTATTCAGCGTAACTTCCAGGAGTGGCGCTAAGTGCTAAGTAGTGTTAAGTGAAGACCCAAGCCTAATGCAGCGCTTGCGCTAAGCCTTGACGAGAGAGCTGCCGAGACTGGCTAACGAATTTGGCTTCGAAGAGATGGAACGCGAAGCTTTTAAGCTTTGCATGCTCTGCAGAGACGTACCGAAGCGAAGGAAACTGTGTCGAAGAGCATGGCTCTCATGCACAGGTGGAAATGGTCTTGCACGTCGGATTATCCATGGACCGCTTGCTTGTCTACGAAGTGCATGAGGTATTGATATCGCAGTAGCTACTTGACAAGTGCACCACATGCCCTCAGTGTGGCGCTCGTCTGGCCTGCGCGATGTCGCGACTGCCGGTACTCTCGAAGCTTTACAACGTCCGTACTCGTTGGGACAGTCCTGTTCACCATGGCTTGCCGGCGCGGGCACACTGGCGCAGGCGATTGGCGCAGACTGACAGACGCACCGTCTCGCTTGTCGCTCATCGCTCGCTTCGGCCACTATTGCCCCGCCGGATGAGATCAGTAAAAACGACTGGCTCCATTTGTAGGTTCGGCTCATTCGCCCACATCAACGCGGAATCTTCGGAACCGATTTTGCTCCTGTCGCGTTTTCTATTCCAGCTCTGCCACACACAGACACCAAATGGGCGCAGAATGACCAATGCGGTCGACGAGCCCTAAAGCACAAATATACCACCACATACAAACACCAAAGGACGTTTCCTCTGCCTCACCCCATCACAAATGTTATTTAGCACAGCGCGCAGGAGGGCAGACTGCGTGTGACCCCACATAATTCCAAACCACACAAGTCGGCGGCCGTTTATTGGACGTCGAACTGTTTACTAGTTCGATGCACGCCGTACCAGTGTAATACCATCGAAACGACGAAAATTACGGCGGCAATTAGACGTGGAACAAGTGTATAATTTGGAATAGCTTACAGGTCTCCTATGCGCAGTAACTGGGAACGAAATTGGCAGTACGATTCTAATAACCAGGTTGTGGTGTCTGTGCTATCCAGGTGGTGGTTGTTTGCAGACTATTGCGACGAATAGGGTTCAAGTTATATGTCAGCAAGTTATGATTCGCATAGCAATGCAGTTATTTGTTTTATCATTGCGTAAAGCTGCCGGTTGGTCGTGCGTGCTGGTCGTACACATTGCTTCTGTAGGACAGTATTTTGCCCGCCGGGACAGTCATACAGTCGAGACATGGTCGTATGCGGAGAGGCCACATTGTCGGGTTTGGTGTCGGCGTGGCAGGAGACACCGGACCGAGCTGGCCAGGCGGCCCGTCGCCGGCCCGGCCGCAGACGCGATAAATCGCAGCCGGGAAACATTTTATGGTCGGCTCGCTGGCATGAGAATTATCAGAATGGAGACCCAACCAACCATAAATCACTCCTCATCTCAAAATTGGTTCCATCTAACACGGCTCGGGCCATTATGCGCAGAGTCAAGCGCGACGATTTCACTTCTCGAGGAGACAGCTGGTGACGCGATGGTCCATTCCTCTGTGATTACGAGCTGCGATGGAAGGCTTGTCTCGACGTGTGACCGCCGGCGGCGACCCAGCCTGACGTGACCCGACCCGACCCGACCCGACCCGACCCGACCCGACCCGACCCGACCCGACCCGACCCGACCCGACCCGACCCGACCCGACCCGACCCGACCCGACCCGACCCGACCCGACCCGACCGACCCGACCCGACCCGACCCGACCCGACCCGACCCGACCCGACCCGACCCGACCCGACCCGACCCGACCCGACCCGACCCGACGCCGGGCCCGACCCGACCCCGGGCCCGACCAGACCTGACCCGACCCGACCGCCAGTCCATGGCGCCTCGCCTCATAGCAATGCCGACCCGACACGACTGAGCGTGATCAGTGATGTCTTGTCTTGAATTGCTCATTTAGTGTGGGGATGTGGACTTAAATCAAATATATGGAGGATAAATTTGGCCCAGTAGGTGATTTCCGAATGGATGTTTCGCCGATGACGGAGTGTGCAGTTTGGTTTGATTTGTGGGGATCTGGAAGTCTCTCGCTTGCGAATATGAATCGGTAACTCGACTAACGTATGTTGATGTTAACAAACAGGGAAACCTCCGTTTAACCCGAAGCATGGCGGGATACCAACAAATTGGCAAATATGGCGCCGAACTCCCGAGAGGATGCCCTCATGTTTTAGCGGTACAATGCAAACGATGGTGGTCGCACACAAGTGAGTTTGATATTTTCGTATGAGTGGCTATGTTGACACAACGTAACACACACAAGCGCACACATACACACACGCGCGTGCGCACGCACGCACGCACGCACGCACGCACGCACACACAGTTCTGGCGAGCATATGTGAGGACAGCTACACTACATGCACGTTTGTAGTACAGGCATCACTTTTAAATGATATAATTTCGCACTATAAAGTTAGTTTTAAAAAATCTGAGCTTGAAACCAAGCCACCTAATTCGGCTAGATCGTATCCATATACTGCATTACCCATGGTCCATACTTACATATTCGATCGTACTGGCACACGTAGTCCAGACATAACCGATCCAAGGAGTGCAATTTATCAAGTCACATGGGGGGGGTAGGCTTATATGAGCGGAACGTGCACATCCTCTGCGGTCGGGCTTTGTGTGCTTCGGCGCATCAGCGTGGGCCGCCTGGTGCTGATTATTTACTACTGCCAGGTGGAGTTCTCGTCTTGGCAAGGCTTGTCCAATATGTCGACCACTTTTTGTCCGGCTACTGAGCGTGGCATCAAACAGGGCTGGCGTCCAAATTGGCTTGGGAAGCCCTCTGGTGTCAGTGTTGGCTGGTGTTGGGGAATTTCCCGCTGTGGGAGCGCACCTAACTCGATATCAAACTTTAGCCCTATTTTCTGCGTACCTCCTATGTCCTGTTATTGGACCCCTATTCCTGATTTCCACTTGCACCGCCCTCATATTGGTTCGGCTCCACTTCAACCCTGTCCGACGTCCATGGGGGGGGGGGAGGCGTGGCCCCAATTGGTTCTTCCACGGAATCGTCTCAGCCCCCGACGATGGGGCCGTATTTTCTGCGTCTACTGCGTCAGCCATGCGACATCCAGGAGAAATACCTCGAAGGCGAAGCGGAGGCCGGGTGACTGACGAGGCCGCGTGACGTCATTCTTCCTGTCGCAGCAGCCGGCGCGCGGCTGGTGAAGTCGCGACAGCCGCGGCGCTGGTTGCGGTCAGCCATCCGAGGAACCAGTGGCCGTTATTCGGTCATGTCAAGCGGAACATGCTTTCCTCGTGCCGCTACAAATGATATTCGGTGGCCCAGGCGCAAATCGGCTGGGAAATCGACTGGAAACACAATGCTGAACGCGTTTGTGGGTACTATGCCGGCTTTGCCAATGTTTCCTCGCGGCGATGCAACCTGCTGCGTCGCGTCGGATTTTCGTCTTGTTGGCATGTTCTGCTCAAGAACCGAGTAGCTGCCAGGGGGGGGGGGACCTTTGCACGCACCAACGGAGTCGACGCGCCCTAAAACAAATCAACTACGGGATCGCACAGAGCAACTAAGGATCACCGTGCTGGACCATGTGTCCTGAAGTTCCGCAAATATGAAGCACTAGACATTACATTCGTGTATGCACTGATACGGTCATAACCTCATCATAACAGTATGTGCCCCATCTGGATATCGATAATGTACGAACCAACTTCAATCACCTGAATACTGTTTGAACACGCCAGGCTGAAAAGGTTGGCTTTTCGTCAGGTGTTGGTGTGTTGTGGTGCGTGGCACACTCTGTGCTGCCGCATACCGGCACACAGAGGCGTTCCTGCGGACAGGGTGAATCCCCAAGTCTTGCACCACTTTGCGATGTGGTCTAGTCCTGCTTCAATGGTTTTTATTCAGTTTTAAGGAGCATTGTGATGTTGTCCAAATTGCTATGTCGTCCTCGAAAAGTGAGTATTGAAGTGAAGTATACGTGTGGTCGGCAAGTTTGTCGTTCAGCATGATGATGAAGAGGTTCGATGAAAGCACGCTCCCCTGCGCCAGGCCTTGCTCCCGAGTTGTGGTGTTTGATGTGACATTGCCGCATCGGACCCTGAGCGTCCTCTCTCTGAGGAAGGTGGGAACGAAGTGTGCATGCCGCCACTTCTAGACGACTGCGTGTTGGCTCCGCTTCGGCTGCGTCTCATTAGCGCCACCATTGTCTCCGGCCATCTGTCGCCAAATGGCGCACGCCACACCGCCGCGGCACACGCACCATAACCCCCTCCCCGGGGAGCAGGCTGTGGAGCCGGTCACGTGACCGGCCTGTTCTCCCCACGGCCGGCCGCCGCCAGCGGGAATAACAGCCGTGCCAGTCCGAATTAGACACGCTCTAAAAAGTGACGAACAAATTCTGTCGGAGAGATTCGCCGCGCGGCCAACCCCCGCCGCCGCGACGGCGACGTCGTCGCTGGCAACGAACGGCGGAGACTGCGGCGCCGAGCGGGGCCGGGCTGACCCGGTGCTCATCGAGTGGTGATCGGTCCGGGCAGTTGGCGCCGATATCCCGACGGCGACGATTGCGGCGCGACTGGTGTCGATGTGGCGTCGCCGTCGACTGTCGGCCACGATGCACGCCGTTGGGGCGAGACGGGGCACTTCCACTCCGGTAGATTCGGTCACAAGTGGTGGTGGAGTGTATGCCGTCGGAGTGAGAACTCGTGTCGATGGCGCACCTGCACTTACGTCATTAGGATGGCTGAAGTTTGCAGATTGTTCGGGAGCACGATTGCATTCTGTTACGCAGAGCTTTGTGTATTGGTCAATGCCAGGAAGCTGTTCGTAGGATGTTTACCTGGCGGTTACAAGCATCGCAAAGGAAGACCAGAGCTGGGTCAGTCGGTGAGCCTCATCTCACAAGATGGCGACTCACGCAGACCCAGCGAAGTTTTTCGTACCGCGCCGCGGTCGCTTGGAACAGCCTACCACCAGTCACCAGGCAAGCACCGAGTCGCTCTGCATTCATATGTGCTTTGGCGCGGAGTCGCGAGTTTTACTACAGCGGTGTAAGTCTGTATAAACTGTAATCTCTTGAAATGTTTCTGACGCAATTTTCTTCACCTGACGTGCTCACGCAACATTGTCTGGATGCAGAACAGCCACCACTTGGAAGTGCACCGACACATGACTTTGACTTTGACTCAGACTCAGGCAAATCCGTTCACGAGTGGGGCCGGAGTGTACGCCGTTGGAGCGATACGCGGGCACCTCCACTCCGGAAGATCCGGTCACACTCGGTGATGAAGAAAATCGCGGAATAGGCTTTCAAGTTTCGCTGGTGTTTTTTTTTTTTTTTTTTTTGTGTTTTTAAAATATTTTTTTTTTATTTCCGGTTTGGGGGCCCCCCCCCCTTTTTTCGGGGGGGGGGGGGGGGGGGGGAAATTTTTTGGGGGGGCGGAAGGGGAAACCCGGGCTTTTGGTACCCAAACCCCGACACCTAACCCCCCGGCCCTCCCCCCCCTTCACTGGTGATCATAGTATAATCTAGCTCATCGCACAATTATGTTTCTGAACTTGTTACTGACACAATAAGCTGCATGCCCATTTGTACTTAACACGTGCAGCCATGCCAACCGCCGGCACTCTCCAATGTTTCTAGAATCGTTATAGCAACGAACAAGTCGGCCGCCATTCGGACGATCCATGTCGGTTGGTATTCTCCGTAGATGTGGGGAGAGGGCGGTTGGTATTCTCCGTAAATGTGGGGAGGGGGATGCATCCATTTGATGACGAATGACAGAATACACCCGACTGATGCGATTTTAGGCGTCCACAAAAGGGTGGATGACGCCAAACCCTATGGAAGTACAGGGTTGCTGTTGGACCAGCCTTCGTTCCCACTCACGAGCCACCGCGGCGTTGTCACCACTGGTGTGTGCACGTTCTGCTGTCGTGGTTACGCAGCGTCTTGAATTCATTTCTTGTAGAGTGGAGTTGGTAGGGGGTGATGTTAAAAAGGTCATCTGATGCAAAAACTATGTGCAAATGTACATGGATAATGCCTATTAAGTGATTTGTATGATCTCTGTTGATTGTTTAATTATGATGATTTCAGTAGTGTATCTGTTGCCATTGCCAGTCTGCAGTGCTGCTGTGAGAAACCATAAATGCTTTGTTGGGATGTTCACTGACCCAAACAACCGAAATAATCTGTAATAATAATGGCTCATAATCTGTAATAAAAAGGCAGAAGTCGCACCTATTTATCCCAAGTAGGAAAAAGTGATGTCAAAGGAATTGTCATTGCGGATGAGTTTCCTCTCAAACTTCAGAATTTCGGGATGCTGCAGATAAGAACGAGTGGATGGTGGTAAAACGAGCGCGCTGTAATTCACGTGACTTTCATCGCATGGACCTAACGCCAGCACATTGGCGGGAACCCAATAAAAAATCCGCCCGTCGCTGATGCGTTTCCCGCTCTGTCTCGATACATGTAGGCCGACTACGGACGATGCCACCAGCACGTGTTGATTGTACACCCGCTGAACCCGACCCAGGCGACACCCGCCGGACCAGATCCAGCCGACACAGACTACACACCGGACAAGATCCAGCCGACACAGACTACACACACCGGACCAGATCTAGCCGACACAAACCACACACACCGGACCAGATCCAGCCGACACAGACTACACACACCGGACCAGATCCAGCCGACACAGACTACACCCACCGGACCAGATCCAGCCGACACAGACTGCACACACCGGACCAGATCCAGCCGACACAGACTGCACACACCGGACCAGATCCAGCCGACACAGACTACACACACTGGACCAGATCCAGCCTACACAGACTACACACACCGGACCAGATCCAGCCGACACAGACTACACACACCGGACCAGATCCAGCCGACACAGACTACACACACCGAACCAGATCCAGCCGACACAGACTACACACACCGGACCAGATCCAGCCGACACAGACTACACACACCGGACCAGATCCAGCCGACACAGACTGCACACACCGGACCAGATCCAGCCGACACAGACTACACACACCGCACCAGATCCAGCCGACACAGACTACAAACACCGGACCAGATCCAGCCGACACAGACTACAAACACCGGACCAGATCCAGCCGACAGAGACTACACACACCGGACCAGATCCAGCCGAGACAGACTACACACACCGGACCAGATCCAGCCGACACAGACTACACACACCGAACCAGATCTAGCCGACAAGGGGAGCGGCATTCTTAGCGAGTCCGATCCGGCGACAATTCTGCGCGACATTACTGCTCGGCTTACGAGGAAACTGGCCGGCTGATTTTCCCCGGGGAGACGTTCCTTTTCCAAAGTGCGCCGCACCACCTGACGAAGGAGTGTCGCTCTGCTCCCGGGGCCCAGCCAGGGCGAGCTCGTCTCGCCACCTTCCGAATGTTTTTTTTTTGTGCTGCGTCCAGCTGTCAAATGAGAGGGATTCTGCAGTACCGCGCGGACATATTTCAGGGGAACGACTCCTCGGGGACGGAGCCGGCCCCCGGCCGCGCGAGGGCACCGCCACTTTGGTTATTAGCGTCGAGAGGGAGGGCTACTGACTGCGAGGGTTTGTCCGGACCGAGGTGCAACGATGAATTTGGCAGACACAAGTTGCACAGGCTGTCGTCCTCCTCTCTTATCGCCTGAGTATGAGATAGACGCGAGATAGCTTTAGTAACATGAGTCGCATTGCATAGTGATGTTCGGCGAGTTCCACTTCACACTTAATAGGAACTGGCAATGCAAGCAATGCAGGTAGTTCCGCTGTCAGGTGCGTTGAATGAGCTTACACAAAGCTGTCATTTCTGTCAGTGGAGAAACCTGTCAATGGATATTACGTTATTGTTCGCAAGATACGAGTTATGGCTGGAAATGGTCCCCTTAGAACCACGACTGTCTTGACGATCAGTAACTAAAATATTTAGCATCGTCTATGCTCACGTAATTAATGAGGTCTTTGACCTTTGGCGGATAGTTGAAGCCAAGCGTGAGTGTGTGTTGGCGTAATTACGTGGGCAGGAATGACGATGAATGATGTAAGTTAACATTGCTTCCTCCCGACGACTGGAGAACAGCTGGGATCAAGTCGCCGGAAATGTCCCCGGGGCCATCAGGACTCAGTTGATTTGGCGGACAAAAGCCGGTGGCAAACCTGGCTGTCCGCCTATGGTCGGTGTTCAATCGCCGCGGTCGATTTATTTATAGCTGGCATGATTAGAGCCGCGCAGCATGAATTAACGTCCCGTAATTCATTCACGTCGCATGATTGAGTTCCATTATCTCCAGTCACGCGACGCCCCCCGCCATGACCAATCCCATGACCAGTCCTGACCATTACCGCGAGGTGCGAACACATCTCGTTCCCACCCCAGCACTCGTGCGCCGTTCGGTGGTCGTGCTGTTGACACTGCTGCCCTGGCATCGGACGGGTCTCGCTTCCACTTCAAGACTCGTGCTCCGTTCGGTTCTAGTGTGGCCAGCACTGGCACCGTGGCATCGAGCACGTCTCGTTCCCGCGTCGCGTGCGGTGAAGTGGCAGCATTGACAGACCAGGTATCCCACTGCTCCGCTGCGGTGTTGATTTCAGCCGCGTGCTCCCCCTCGTCCGATGCATGTGGCGTGCACTGTGATGGCGCAACTTTGCCCTCTTCAGATCAGTGGTGCAAACTTTCGCGGCCAGCCGGCTAACATCGCGGACTGGTGGGACATTACCGTTTTTTATGTATCGATGCTTACTTCATGTTGTCCAGTGAGGAAATCATAGTGTTGACTGCCTATCCACCAGCACGCGACACCGAAGGTTGTGTGGTGGTGTAGACGCGACCTCCGATCCAGGAGCTGTCGCGCTGGCATCACTACTCGAAACAAAAAAGTGCAACTCCGCCGTCAATATCGTGCACGTGATCTGGCTGGTGGGGCCTGGGCCGTGCACCACAAGCGGCACACCCACCGGAAATACTCTCGATACATATTCATTATGAATTGCTTCTTTTTCCACATTGTGCTCACAGCATAATCAATAGCCATTTAATCGACTTATCACGACGTTGGGTGCCAATGCTCGCCTATCACTTTCACTGCGCACGCAGACCGATTCTGTCCCGCCGTGCACATGACAGCCGTTCTGCCGTCCTTCATGCTGCTTGCTAGACCGATTGTTGCTCACCAAGTTTACGAAGGACACGCAGTTTTCCAACTGCTTCAGCTTCCAAGGTAATACTTGCGTACCCTTTATATATATATATCTCTCTCCGTCTCCCTCTCCATCTCCCTCTCCCTCTCCCTCTCCCTCTCCCTCTCCCTCGCCCTCCTCTCCCTCTCCCTCCCTCTCCCTCTCCCTCTCCCTCTCCCTCTCCCTCTCCCTCTCCCTCTCCCTCTCCCTCTCCCTCTCCCTCTCCCTCTCCCTCTACCTCTACCTCTACCTCTCCCTCACCCTCTCCCTCTCCCTCTTCCTCTCTCGCCTTTCGCTCTCACGCTCTCTCCCTCGCTCTCTCTCACTCTCTCTCTCTCACTTTCTCTCTCTCTCTCTCTCTCTCTCTCTCTCTCTCTCTCTCTCTCTCTCTCTCTCTCTCTCTCTCTCTCTCTCTCTCTCTCTCTCTCTCTCTCTCTCTCTCTCTCTCTCTCCCTGTCCAAACATCTTGATAAATATCGTCCGGGCCTCACTGACCTTCACTCTCGCCTCACTCCCGTTGGCCTCCGTAGTCCGCAGCACGTGCCCAGGACGGCGACGGTGTGGTGAATCAATTCCCGACCGGCAGTCCGGAGGAAGTGTTGGCTGTCCGGGAGCCGTGAGCGGCAGCCGCCACAATTCCACCGGCAGGCGGCGCTCCTTCCCGGCGACTGCACAGCCGCCAGTGCGCGCAGCCAATCTCGGCAGACAGACGGATCGGCACGGGAGTCGGATGCCGCCGCTATTGACGACGGCGGCGGAATGACGCGTGGCGGGTCGAAGAAAACAGCGTCGCGTCGGGTGCGAGCGATCCGGCGACGCCGCGCTCCGGGATGCCTGCTCGGTAGCCGCGTGAAGCGGTCGACACGAGCTCGTGTCAGTGGGTTGTGGAGACGCGCCTGCACGGGAGTCCCGCTCCAGTGCGGTACACCGAGCCCCACAACGGGCGCGCGTTGCTCCGCACAGGTGCCGCCCGCACGCCGCCGAAGGCACCTGATCAGCACTATGCTTATATAGAGTAACGACGCATCTGCCGGCCGGACGGCGTGTCACCTTCTGGTAACGACAGTACCAGCACCAGGCCGTGTCACGTTCCACCTTCTGGTGTCACATGTCATCTTCTGGTAACGACAGTCCCAACACCAGGCCGTGTCACGTGCCACCTTCTGGTAACGACCGTCACGTGCGACTCGGCTCGGTGGAGTGCGGTGGCTCATCACAGTTTAACGCGCCGGCTGCGGCCGGTGATTCCGTCCGCTCGTGTTCTAGTTAGCGCGCCACTTCTCCGAGACTAATTGAATCGGCCGGCCAAACGCTCGGCGAGCCAACCGATTCCCGCTCGGCTGCCCGTCTGCTGAGGCCGGCCGCCGCCGGCAATGGGTTCTCGGTGGGACTCGGCTGCCCGTCCGCTGAGGATGTGCTCTCGGGAAGGCGAGGTGTTTGGAACTCGGCTGCCCGTCTGCTGGGGCCAGCCGCCGCTGAGGATGGACTCTCGGGATGGTGTTGTGTTTGGGACTCGGCTGCCCGTCTGCTGAGGCCGGCCGCCGCTGGGGATGGGCTCTCGGTATGGCGGGGTGTTTGGGACTCGGCTGCCCGTCTGGTGAGGCCAGCTGCCGCTGGGGATGGGCTCTCGGGATGGCGGGGTGTTTGGGACTCGGCTGCCCGTCTGCTGAGGATGTGCTCTCGGAAGGTGGGGTGTTTGGGACTCGGCTGCCCGTCTGCTTAGGATGTGCTCTCGGGATGGCGGAGTGTTTGGGACTCGGCTGCCCGTCTGGTGAGGATGTGCTCATCGACTACGTGTGCTCCCGGGAAGGTGGGCGTCGGTGGCTCGGTGGTTAAGCGGAACATCTCGCACGGGAGAGGTGCGGGGTTCGATTCCCCGCGATGCCCGCCCTTTCTGCCAGGAATAGAGGCTGGCGACTCCGTATAGCCTGGGCTGTTGAATGCGTCGTAAAGCCACAGCAAACTCTCGGAAAGTGGCAGCGATTTGTGGTTTGTTCGCACTAGTGTGCGGGAAGCGAGGTGCACTCGATAGTACGAAGCACTGGTAGCCAAGCTCCTCCTCAACTCGACGTGCTTTGCGATGAGCTTTATTGAGGTTGGACATGATGAACTAAATGCTATATATAGCGACTCGCTTAGTAACTTATTGACGCTAAGGGGGTTTTGCCCATCGATCCCACTGACACAAAGCGTCTTATCTAGACTTACGACACTAAACATAGAAGATAAACAGGTGACATTCTGTTGGCTTCCCAGCCACGTATGAACCAGCGGGATGAGGCTGTCGACGCTGCAGCGAAGCGTGCTGCTCGAGGCTCACGCACACGATGTCTTCCTCTCCCTGCGAGGGACTTCTTCCTAGCCATTAGCAGTTCGGTTCTCAAGAAATGGCAGGACAGCTGGAAGACCATGACAGGTAACAAGTTGAGGAAAATCAAACACGATCTTGGTGAGTGGCCATCATCGTCATATATAATTAGACGCCGTGAGGTAGACATTAATCACACATAATTAGACGCTATGCCGTCTGCGTATAGGTCACACATACAGCATTCATATACACCTCCTGAATGGCGACCAAAGATGCAATGCCGCCGTGTCAGTTCAGCACATATTGGTTGCATGTCCACGACTGGCCTGTGACCGAAGGCGTCACTTCAGACGCAATTCAGTATCGCTACGGGAACTACTGGGTGACGAGTCACCGTTCGTCCAATCAGGACAGCTATTCCGCTTCCTCTCAGAAATCAAATTTGCTGTAACATACGCGCCTCACTAATATCACGTTTGGTAGGTGATAAAACCGATATGGTTCCACCGTACATCTTGATCGTAATGGGTTCGATGATGTATTGTACATTAGGTCATATCGACTAGTTCCTTCTTGGATAGCTGTTGTTGACTATGTTACGAGCGCTGCATGACCACTGCAGTCGATGCGCCATGGGTCAGAGCCATGGTCGTTAGTAATAGCATCGCTTGCACAGAACGTGCATGTTATGTTATGATTAGCTTGGCTTGGTTATTTTTCCTTTAGGGAGGATCGGCTTACATGACCATGTAACGCCCATGGACATGCTATGGGTTCGTACTCGACCGTTTCGATGGTAGCCTCGCTCAGTGGCTAATTTCATCCCGTGCCTAATCTCACTCATGACTAATCGGTTCGCTCGATTGTCGCCGCGAAGCAGTGTCCGCGGTCCGGTGCGTCGCAAAAGAAGTCCGTGCATAATCGTGTCTGAATCATTTCGTATCCGAGCGATAGCATGGTGACCACACGTACTCGGCATCGAACGCCTGCCTCGATCCATAGGAAGCGCTTCAGTAGGTTGCATCATCGCTCCTCAGTCCGCACGGACCCTCCTGCACTCCCCGCTCCGCAGACCGCACGGGCCCTCCTGCACTGCCCGCTCCGCAGACCGCACGGACCCTCCTGCACTGCCCGCTCCGCAGACCGCACGGGCCCTCCTGCACTGCCCTCCCCGCTCCGCAGACCGCACGGACCCTCCTGCACTGCCCGCTCCGCAGACCGCACGGACCCTCCTGCACTGCCCGCTCCGCAGACCGCACGGACCCTCCTGCACTGCCCGCTCCGCAGACCGCACGGACCCTCCTGCACTCCCCGCTCCGCAGACCGCACGGACCCTCCTGCACTGCCCGCTCCGCAGACCGCACGGGCCCTCCTGCACTCGCGCTCCGCAGACCGCACGGGCCCTCCTGCACTGCCCGCTCCGCAGACCGTACGGACCCTCCTGCACTCCCCGCTCCGCAGACCGCACGGGCCCTCCTGCACTCCCCGCTCCCCAGACCGCACGGACCCTCCTGCACTGCCCGCTCCGCAGTCCGCACGGACCTCCTGCACTCGCGCTCCGCAGACCGCACGGACCCTCCTGCACTCCCCGTTCCGCAGACCGCACTGCTCGCTCCGCAGACCGCACGGACCCTCCTGCACTGCCCGCTCCGCAGACCGCACGGGCCCTCCTGCACTGCCCGCTCCGCAGACCGCACGGACCCTCCTGCACTGCCCGCTCCGCAGACCGCACGGACCCTCCTGCACTGCCCGCTCCGCAGACCGCACGGACCCTCCTACACTGCCCGCCCCGCAGACCGCACGGACCCTCCTGCACTGCCCGCTCCGCAGTCCGCACGGACCCTCCTGCACTCGCGCTCCGCAGACCGCACGGACCCTCCTGCACTCCCCGTTCCGCAGACCGCACGGGCCCTCCTGCACGCCCGCTCCGCAGACCGCACGGACCCTCTAACTCCCGCTCCGCAGACGCACGGACCCTTGCACTGCCCGCTCGCAGTCCGCACGGACCTTGCACTGGCTCGCAGACGCACGGACCTCTGCACTCCCGTTCCGCAGACCGCAGGACCCTTGCACTCGTTCCGGACGCACGGACCCTCACACGCCCGCTCAGAGCAGGACCCTCTGCACGCCCGCTGCAGACGCACGGACCCTCCTGCCTGCCCGCTCCGCAGACCGCACGGACCCTCCTGCACTGCCCGCTCCGCAGACCGCACGGACCCTCTGCACTGCCCGCTCCGCAGTCCGCACGGACCCTCCTGCACTCGCGCTCCGCAGACCGCACGGGCCCTCTGCACTCCCCTCCGCAGACCGCACGGACCCTCCTGCACTGCCCGCTCCGCAGTCCGCACGGACCTCCTGCACTCGCGCTCGCAGACCCAGGACCCTCTCACTCCCGTTCAGACCGCACTGCTCGCTCCGCAGACCGCACGGACCCTCCTGCACTGCCCGCTCCGCAGACCGCACGGGCCCTCCTGCACTGCCCGCTCCGCAGACCGCACGGACCCTCCTGCACTGCCCGCTCCGCAGACCGCACGGGCCCTCCTGCACTGCCCGCTCCGCAGACCGCACGGACCCTCCTGCACTGCCCGCTCCGCAGACCGCACGGACCCTCCTGCACTGCCCGCTCCGCAGACCGCACGGACCCTCCTGCACTGCCCACTCCGCAGACCGCACGGACCCTCCTGCACTGCTCGCTCCACCGTGCAGACACATTGTCGACGGCGCTTCATTATCGTAACGAGATGTGGCCGGCCGTGTCTGGCTGGAAGCGCCGTCACCGCACCGGTCACGTGCCGGCGAAGTGCGCGCGCCGGATCGGCGGCAGAGGGGAGGGGAGGGGATGGCGGACTGTCTGGCGGCTCCGAGCCGGCGGGCCGCTGCGGCCAGGTCGGGCGGAGAAGACCGGCGGCGAGGTGTGGCCAGCTGTGCAGCCGGTGCTGGGATCGGTGGCGAACTGGAGACGGAAGCGGTGCTGGTGTCAGGCGACAGCAGCGCCCAGGGATGGGTGTAGGCTGGGTCGGTGTGGAGCGATGCCGGGGGATGGCTGCCGGTTGGACCCAGTGTGGAGCGATGCCGGGGGATGGCTGCCGGTTGGACCCAGTGTGGAGCAATGCCGAGGGATGGCTGCCGGTTGGACCCAGTGTGGAGCGATGCCGAGGGATGGCTGCCGGTTGGACCCAGTGTGGAGCGATGCCGGGGGATGGCTGCCGGTTGGACCCAGTGTGGAGCGATGCCGGGGATGGCTGCCGGTTGGACCCAGTGTGAGCGATGCCGGGGGGTGGCTGCCGGTTGGACCCAGTGTGGAGCGATGCCGAGGGTGGCGCCGGTTGGACCCAGTGTGGAGCAATGCCGGGGATGGCTGCCGGTTGGACCCAGTGTGGAGCAATGCCGAGGGATGGCTGCCGGTTGGACCCAGTGTGGAGCGATGCCGGGGATGGCTGCCGGTTGGACCCAGTGTGGAGCAATGCCGGGGGATGGCTGCCGGTTGGACCCAGTGTGGAGCGATGCCGGGGATGGCTGCCGGTTGGACCCAGTGTGGAGCGATGCCGGGGATGGCTGCCGGTTGGACCCAGTGTGGAGCGATGCCGAGGGTGGCTGCCGGTTGGACCCAGTGGAGCAATGCCGAGGGATGGCTGCCGGTTGGACCCAGTGTGAGCGATGCCGGGGGATGGCTGCCGGTTGGACCCAGTGGAGCGATGCCGGGGATGGCTGCCGGTTGGACCCAGTGTGGAGCGATGCCGAGGGGTGGCTGCCGGTTGGACCCAGTGTGGAGCGATGCCGGGGATGGCTGCCGGTTGGACCCAGTGTGGAGCAATGCCGAGGGATGGCTGCCGGTTGGACCCAGTGTGGACGATGCCGGGGATGGCTGCCGGTTGGACAGTGGAGCGATGCCGGGGTGCTGGTTGGACAGTTGGGGATGCCGGGGATGGCTGGTTGGAGTGAGGGGATGTGTGAGTGGAGCGTGTTGATTGTGGATGGCTGCGGTTGAAGTGAATGGGGTTTGGACAGTTGGAGCGATGCCGGGTGGCGCCGTTGGACCCAGTGAGGCCGGATGGCTGCCGGTTGGACCCAGTGTGGAGCGATGCCGGGGGATGGCTGCCGGTTGGACCCAGTGTGGAGCAATGCCGAGGGGTGGCTGCCGGTTGGACCCAGTGTGGAGCGATGCCGGGGGTGGCTGCCGGTTGGACCCAGTGTGGAGCGATGCCGAGGGATGGCTGCCGGTTGGACCCAGTGTGGAGCAATGCCGGGGGATGGCTGCCGGTTGGACCCAGTGTGGAGCAATGCCGAGGGATGGCTGCCGGTTGGACCCAGTGTGGAGCGATGCCGAGGGGTGGCTGCCGGTTGGACCCAGTGTGGAGCGATGCCGGGGGATGGCTGCCGGTTGGACCCAGTGTGGAGCGATGCCGGGGGATGGCTGCCGGTTGGACCCAGTGTGGAGCAATGCCGGGGGATGGCTGCCGGTTGGACCCAGTGTGGAGCGATGCCGAGGGGTGGCTGCGTGTTCTGTGGCTGTTGCACGACTTGGCTGTCTGCGGCCACAGCACGACACGCCGGATTAGGGTTGGCCACGGCACGACACGCCGGATTAGGGTCGGACGTCCCGCCGCGTGTCGAGTTCCTGCCGGGCTGCAGCCGCCCGCCCGGCCGCGTTTTTGCGTTCTCTCCCCTTCCGGCGCCCGGCTGTAAAGCGCACGCGACCGTTTTATTGTCTGATGTCGGCTGCCTGTTGCATGTCTTGCCGCGTTTCTCCGTGTGGCCGTGCCGGTGATGAGGCGCCGGCATCGTCTGTCGCCGAGGTGAGCCGTATCGGACCCGCACTGGTCGAAGGCTAGCCATGCTGGGTCGTGCGTTAGCAATGCTGGGTCGATAGTTAGCGATGGTAGGTCGAGTGTTGACTATGCTGTGTCGAAGGTTAGCCCTGCTGAATCGAGGGTTAGAGATGCTGGGTCGAGGGTTAGCTACGCTGGGTCGATAGTTAGCGATGGTAGGCGGAGAGTTGACTATGCTGTGTCGAAGGTTAGCTATGCTGGGTCGAGGGTTAGAGATGCTGGGTCGAGGGTTAGCTATGCTGGGTCGAGGGTTAGCTATGCTGGGTCGAGGGTTAGCTATGCTGGGTCTAGGGTTAGCTATGCTGGGTCTAGGGTTAGCTATGCTGGGTCGAGGGTTAGCTATGCTGGGTCTAGGGTTAGCTATGCTGGGTCGAGGGTTAGCTATGATGGGTCGAGGCGTATTCATGCTGGGTCTATGACAGCTACTCTGAGTCGAGAGGTAGGTGTGTTCGTGGCCAGGTATGCTGCATCTGAAGACAGATGTACAGTGTTGAGTGTGAGGTGCGTTACACGCGTAGGCAGATGTGTTAGGTAAGGATCACACGTTCTGACTTGAGACACAGATGTGCCATGCGAGAGTCAGATCCGATAACACAGCCATGAGACCCATTGGGATAAATTTCCCCATGCATTGATTTTCCTCTGTTCCCATTTGAGCTGCCAGACGCTAAAGCGTGGCCATCCTTCAGCTCGACTCCCCCACCGGGAACATGCCAGATGAGCTACTGGTCAGGCACCGGGGTCGGCGAGATGTGCTGTGTCAGCGTCACGTGCTGTGTGCTGTGTGCTGTGTGTGGCCCAGAAGTGCTGTGCGACCATACATTGCTAAGCAATTCACTAGGAAAAAGACACCGGTGTAATTGTTTGATGATCTTCAGAGTAAAAAAGGCAAACTGATGCAGCAAGAAGAAATGCATTTAAAGTAATGCACGAGGTCCACATAAATGTACATTTTCAAGGCGTTCATATTGTATGAAATTATCCAACATCTTGGTCAGACACCACTTAAAATATGGCATTTAGGCCTGGTGTCCACAGTTTGGAGTTCATGTTGATCAGACGCTCTGTGCTAACGTTTGTTTATTGGTTGGTTCACGACACACTTTATGCACATTCACGGCTAATGGCGCCGCCCACACTGTTTGCTCTGTGCTAACGTCCGATGTGCTGTGCGAGCGCTCAGTGCGCTGTGTGATGGTCATCTGTCTTGTGTGTGCAGCGTGGGAGAGATTTTCCTGACGATGCCAATACGTTCGCACGGGCTATGTTACCCAGTGGAGAGGTCACGCCAACTGAGGCTCCGAGCGTGGGCGTTCCTTCCGAGAAACCCCCCGAGCTCGAGCTCACATGTCGCAGTTGGCACGCTCCCTGCACTCTCCCAGGTTCTTCACCACCTTGTGTACGCCTCTGGGCTTCATTCCCATTCGTAACAGCTTGATGAAAGGATATGCTTTTTTTTCTTCTAACTGCGGCGTCTAATCTCCTATGTGGGAATTTATCAAATGATTTTCCGACATATAAATACCTAGCATCCTCTGGATTCGTCCTGACACCATGGACATCATCCTAACATCCTGTACACTGCCTGATCAGTTACGTCTTCCGAAAAATATGAGATCAGAGAACCAAAATGTACCACATCTGGAACTATGCTGGCGGGTACCCATGGATCAGGTAACTTCAGCATGTCCCGCTATTTCTTTTTAAGTATCTTCTCAAAAATGTTCCACACCAATTCACTGATGCTGGTCAAATATATCAAATAAAATAAAATAAAATATGTCGCCAGACGAAATAAATTGTTAAAAACGCAGTTTGGTGGTTAAAACTGGAATGTAAGGTAGCTAACTATATCGCTCAACTATTGGTTTCATCCAAATGAAACTAATCGCAAAATTGCCAACAGTGTTCTTGCATGGTACATACCACGACCGGTGATGACAGCCCTAGCTTAGGTCAGGTGAGTCGACGCAAGATGAGATAGTAGCTTAGCGACAAAACAAAGCGTAGCATATCGGCTCTCCTTACTCTTATTGTACTTTACAATGGAAGACACACATCATACATCTGTCGTACGCACCGTGGTATTTTCTTAGGTCAAGTTAGGTGAATATCCCAAAATATAGCGTGATTTTGTCTGTCCCTGGCAGGGGCAAAATCATGATTTTCTTAGGGAGGGGCCCGACGGAATAGAAATTACTCTTTACGTATTTCGTATTCGGCGCGAGTAGCTCGTCGAACATTTCTGGTTTGGCGTGTCGGGAAAACATTGATCTTGTGTAAAATGTTGCTGAAAGGGAAGGAGACCCTCCTGGTATTATCTCTTGCCCTTTGCAAAAATAGCATGTGCCCTTCTGATGCACGCATTTGGGGAACCATGCGACCATTGACATGCGATACCGCGGTTATCCGACGGGCAGAGGCCACCGCGCATTCGCTGAGATTCCCACCCTCCCGCCACAATTAATCCGGCAATCGCATGAAGCGACAATCTACTTTTACCGAATATCAGCGTATAATTAGAGCATAGCGCCGTTGCACTTTTTGTTTGCAAGTTATTCCGAAGCAGCCGGAAAAATGAACAATTTACTTCTCTCCCTTCACTATCAAGGCGTGCGTTAAAAACAATCAGTTGCGGTCGTGATCGTGCCCGTAAAGCCGACAGACACACCGTGTGCTGTCGAAAACAATCCGTCGAGAGTGCACGCTTTTGCTTCCGAAACATGAGCTTCGTCTCGGTCCATCCACTCAGCTGATGTCGACGTCAGCGAGTTGCGGAATCGTCATCCCCACTCCGAGTCCGTGAATATCGACACGAACACAGATGAACCCTGGCGTGAGTGGGCAGCACTCGTACGCGTCACGTCTTACCCGGGGTTGGTCAAGGCCTCCATTGCCTGGGGTATCGCATTGCCCCCTCCCCAGTCTCCATGTCGAACCAGACGCCCGGGCGTGCTACCGGCTCGGAATGCATCCCGGTCGTGCCGTTTCCACCGCTCAGCGGTCGTGTTCTTTCGACTGCCTGGCCAGCTTTTGGCACGGAAGGAGCTCCGCCGATCGCGGTCGTGGCCCTCGTTACGGCGGCTGCCAGCGGAGCAGCTGGGCCGTCAATCCCTCAATCAGCACACAGCACAGTCGCCAATCAGCACACAGGCTTAGCCACGACACAGTCTCAGCTACGGCACACAATCTTAGCTAC
The DNA here is from genome assembly GCA_034440575.1 of Imbricaverruca yamaguchii. Taxonomy (NCBI): domain Eukaryota; kingdom Metazoa; phylum Arthropoda; class Thecostraca; family Neoverrucidae; genus Imbricaverruca; species Imbricaverruca yamaguchii. The sequence continues at coordinate 1,496,446 of JAOTOL010001650.1, read as the reverse complement.
AGCACACAGTATTAGCTACAACACATAGTCTTAGCTACAGCACACAGTCCTAGCTACAGCACAGTCTTAGCTACAGCACACAGTCTTATGCTGCAGCTAAGACACAGTCTTAGCTGCAGCACGTAGTCTTAGCCACGGCACACAGTCTTAGCCACGGCACACAGTCTTAGCCACGGCACGCAGTCTTAGCCACGGCTAGACAGTATCAGAAGCGATACAACAGTCTCAGCAGCGATACAACAGTCTCAGCCGCGGCAAGACAGTCTCAGTCACGGCACACAGTATTAGCCACGGTAAGACAGTCTCAGTCACAGCACGACAGTATCAGCCGTGACACTACAGTCTCAGCCGTGACACCACAGTCTCAGCCGTGACACGACAGTCTCAGCCGACGATGACGTCCCGGCAATTGCCCCGGATAACAAGGTCGCTTGTGACCTCAATTAATTCGCTGTTTTCATGACGCGCCTCCTTTCCCGATCGTGCCTTGTTCGGATTACACCACCACCCGGTCTTCCGCCACCCGATAAGCTCTGAACATGGCTATGCGCAAGGGATTTAGGACGCTTGGCTGGCGCTTTCACGGCTATGACATACATCGCGCCTTCGGACCTGGCCCTAGTTCTGACCACGACCTTGGCTGTGTCGTGGCCGTGGCCGTGGTCGTGACCGTGGCCGTGGCCGTGGCCGTGGCCGTGGCCGTGGCCGTGGCCGTGGCCGTGGCCGTGACCGTGGTGATAGCCGGGGATCATACCGTGGTTGTGGCCATGCCTGTGCCATTAAGGATGGCCGTGGCTTTGGCCACGTCTGTGGTCGTGAGTGTGGCCTGGACCATAGCCGTTGATTCGCACGTTGTTCAGTGGTGGTTCCCACGACTGGTGCGTGACAAACTGTCAGTCACGCTGCCACAATCAGGACTTCGAGGATATAATATCACCTAACCTAAAGCAATAATCTTGGGCGTGGATGGCCGAGTGGTCGAGGTGTTGGGTTTTGGGTACCAAAGGTCCCGGGTTTGACACCCGCACCGATCGGGACATTTCCCAATCCCGTGGCCCACCTGCGAAGCAATGTGGGCGGCGCCATTGGCCGTGTATGTGCATAAAGTGCGTCGTGAACCACTCAATAAACACACAAATATAACGATAATATATTATTTCTTTGACTATTCGAACGGTTTGATTGACTTAATATAAAGAGTAGACGGTTCAAGAACTAAGTTTTAGAGAGGTTACGCCGGCAGCTCAGTGGTTGTCACTGTGCTGACCATCGGCTTGAACCCAAGTGCCCAGACCAGCCTTTCCTCACGTCCTCCGTGTTAAGCCAGCAGGTCTCGGTACGCGTCTTGTCGTACGCGTTAGGCCTGTGCAGTCGACGCGCTCCTGCGGTCCGCACTGTCACACTGCTGTCCGCACAGCCACACTGCTGTCCGCACAGCCACACTGCTGTACGCACAGCCACACTGCTGTCCGCACAGCCACACTGCTGTACGCACAGCCACACTGCTGTCCGCACAGCCACACTGCTGTACGCGCTGCCACATTGCTGTACGCGCTGCCACACTGCTGTCCGCACAGCCACACTGCTGTCCGCACAGCCACACTGCTGTTCGCACAGCCACACTGCTGTACGCACAGCCACACTGCTGTACGCACAGCCACACTGCTGTACGCGCTGTCACACTGCTGTACGCACTGTCACACTGCTGTCCGCACAGCCACACTGCTGTACGCACAGCCACACTGCTGTCCGCACAGCCACACTGCTGTACGCACAGCCACACTGCTGTACGCGCTGCCACACTGCTGTACGCGCTGTCACACTGCTGTCCGCACAGCCACACTGCTGTACGCACAGCCACACTGCTGTACGCGCTGCCACACTGCTGTACGCGCTGTCACACTGCTGTCCGCACAGCCACACTGCTGTACGCACAGCCACACTGCTGTACGCACAGCCACACTGCTGTCCGCACAGCCACACTGCTGTACGCAGAGCCACACTGCTGTACGCACAGCCACATTGCTGTACGCACAGTCACACTGCTGTACGCACAGCCACATTGCTGTACGCACAGTCACACTGCTGTACGCGCTGTCACACTGCTGTCCGCACAGCTACACTGCTGTACGCACAGCCACACTGCTGTACGCACAGCCACACTGCTGTCCGCACAACCACACTGCTGTACGCACAGCCACATTGCTGTACGCACAGCCACATTGCTGTACGCACAGTCACACTGCTGTACGCACTGCCACACTGCTGTACGCACAGCCACACTGCTGTCCGCACAACCACACTGCTGTACGCACAGCCACATTGCTGTACGCACAGCCACACTGCTGTACGCACTGCCACACTGCTGTACGCACTGCACACTGCTGTCCGCACAACCACACTGCTGTACGCACAGCCACATTGCTGTACGCACAGCCACACTGCTGTACGCACTGCCACACTGCTGTACGCACTGCCACACTGCCACACTACCGCCACATCGTTGCCACCCTGTCACAGCAGTGGCTATTTCCCCGCGCCGACTGTAAACATTTATGGCAGCTCACGGTCGACCTTTTGTTGCCCGGGGCACGACTGTGCCGGAATAACCAAGCATCGGACATTATTCATAATCAGGGCCGTGTGGCTGGCAGTGCCGGTGGGCCCGGGTCCGCCCCACTCCCCACTCCCCCCTCCCCCAAGCCGCTGCGCAGCCGGGCCGGCGGCGGCCTTCTGCGTTCCGACGAACTTCTGCCGAGGTGCGCATCATCTCTGTCCGGGATAAAGAGAGTGAGAGAGAGAGAAGAGAGAGAGGGAGAGAGAAGAGAAGATAGAGAGAGAGAGAGAGAGAGAGAGAGAGAGAGAGAGAGAGAGAGAGAGAGAGAGAGAGAGAGAGAGAGAGAGAGAGAGAGAGAGAGAGAGAGAGAGAGAGAGAGAGAGAGAGAGAGAGAGAGAGAGAGAGAGAGAGAGAGAGAGAGAGAGAGAGAGAGAGAGAGAGAGAAGAGAGAAGAGAGAGAGAGAGAAGAGAGAGAGAGAGAGAGAGAGAAGAGAGAAGAGAGAAGAGAGAAGAGAGAAGAGAGAAGAGAGAAGAGAGAAGAGAGAAGAGAGAAGAGAGAAGAGAGAAGAGAGAGAGAGAGAAGAGAGAAGAGAGAAGAGAGAAGAGAGAAGAGAGAAGAGAGAAGAGAGAAGAGAGAAGAGAGAAGAGAGAGGGAAAGAGAAGAGAAGAGATCGAGAGAGAGAAAGGGAAAGGGAATGGGAAAGGGAAAGGAGAGGGAGAGGAAGAGAGGGAGGGAGGGAGAGGGAGAGGAGAGGGAGAGGAGAGGGAGAGGAATAGGGGGGGAGAGGGAGAGGGAGAGGGAGAGGGAGAGGGAGAGGGAGAGGGGGAGGGCGAGGGGGAGGGAGAGGGAGAGGGAGAGGGAGAGGGGGAGGGGAGGGGAAGACCCGCGACGGCCTCTGCTGGCGCGGTGGCTCTGCGTTAGTCGGCTGTGGTGGCCAAATGCGGAGGTGTCGAGGCGAGGGCTGGGTGTGGGACGAGCTGTCGTGCCGAATGCCGCGGACGTCACGCTGGCCACCCGTACCCCGTGGTCACGCTGCTGGATGATTGCCAGTCATCTTTTGTCTGCCGCCCGACGACGCCTGATATCTATATTTATCTAGCTGGCGAGCATGGAGCCACCACTCACCGCATGCGTTCAATTTGAGCCACACGAGCGCTCACAATTCACGAGAGATCGGCTGTTCGCGTCGTGCCCATATGCACCGCCGCCGCGGCCATCCACACCATGCCGCTTGGCCGCCACCATTTCCGGCAGCCGTCGTCTCTCGAGATCCCACCCTGATGGCTCGTTCTGCTCAAGCGGGCCTCATTTCGTGGCCTTTGTCTTCCGACGCTGAGCGGAATTGCGCTGCGTCTGATTCGCCGACCTGTTTTTATGACGCCTCTCACGCTTCTGCGCCCTGACGTGGTCGTGCTTTGCCGGGGCTTCCCACAGCTGCCACTGCGATACCTCCCTCGCCACGCTGTTGGTAATTCCTCACCCGCTGCTGGGACCTCCATCACCACACTATGGGACCTGCCTCACCACGCTACCCGGATCTTCCTCACCACGCTGCTAGGCCTCTCTCACCACACTGCCTGGACCTCCCCTCACCACACTACTGGGCCCTCCCTCGCCACACTGCTGGGACCTCCCTCATCATACTACTGGGACATCCCTAACCACACTACTGGGACCTCCATAACCACATAGCTGGGACCTCTCTCACCACACTGCCCGGACCTCCCTATTCACACTACTTGAGCCTCCCTCGCCACGCTGCTGAAACCTCCATCACCTTTTTGCTACTAATATCTTCCTAACCACGTTACTGGAACATCTTGCCGCCGGTATCTTGCTGCCGGTCCACGGCATTATGAATGAATGGCATTATGAATGCTGCCGGCCCACGCCGTCCACGGCATTATGAATTCCTGAAACATATCGGAACTGCTATACGAGTTGCAGATTGTACAGATAACACTAGGATTCCACCGTGTCGCACACGACACCTGAATCCTACCATGTCGCTCAGAATACCAGAATCCCGTCATTTCGCTCACAGCACCATACACCCGCCATGCCACTCAGAACGCCCTAACACCCGCAATATCCCTCACAACACCGATATCCCCGCCATATCGCGCCACGGCAGCGGCCGGCCCGACCACCCGGCAGACTGGCGCGCGCTCGCCGCGCCACGGCCGCCACATTGTCGCCATTCCCGCGCGAGCAGGCGCCACGCAGATTGCTCGCCCGATGCGCTTATTGTGTTTGGCCAGCTGTACAATTGATGACGTCACGCGCCATAGTGCCGGCCGCCTGGTGATAGACTGTCGGCCGGCGGGTCAGGGGGGGGGGGGGAGGCAAGCACTTGACGGGACAAAGCGCAATTTACCGACCACTACCGACGCACCAGTGTGTTGGCTGCGTTAGCCACCGCCGACCGACTAAACAGCCGGTTTCCTCTCAGTATCGACGGTTGTTCCGTACACATTGCAAGGCGGCGGCATTGCGACTGGACGGTGAGGGGCCGCCGGTGGTCGGCTCGGAGTCGAGTCTACCGAAATTCGGGGTGGCGAATTTGTTTTATTTGCCACGAATTAATTCAAGTTCCGTAGTTTCCACTCAGAAAGCACATAGTGCACCAGTATAATTTAGCATCTGCATTGTCTTAATGGCGTAGCAATTGCTATACTGAAGCTAGTGCAACCATGAGCTTTCGGCGTTATTAAATTATCTATACTGTATAATAATTAAATTATCCCATGCTGGTCTCCTGGCCATCGTGTGCCTCCCATGCTGGTGACGATAGTGACGTCATCGTCATCGTCATACTAACCTAACTAATAATTTATAACAATGCCAATAGCGACAGCAAGAACTATACACTAGCCCGACGTGGACGACCCAATAGCCTTGGCTCGTCCGCCATATCACCTTGGTTACAAAAGCCGTATCACCTTGGATCTGATGTATGGCCAGTTCTTCCACGTCCGTCGAGCCGCTGACAGCTGCGTTGGCGGGCGAGCTGCGGGACTGTGACGTCACGCCTGTCATAGACGGCGCAGTGGTTCCTGGTTATCCACGACATGACCACCGGTGCGGCCCACAATGCATGCTGTCTCGTCGGACGCCGCGTCTGCGACGTTCTGGGACGTCACCTGTGGAGGCTGTGGGGGTGTCAGTGGTGTCACCTGTGGAGGCTGTGGGGGGTTAGTGGTGTCACCTGTGGAGGCTGTCGGGGTGTCAGTGGTGTCACCTGTGGAGGCTGTGGGGTGTCAGTGGTGTCACCTGTGGAGGCTGTGGGAGTGTCAGTAGTGTCGCATGTAGAGGCGGTGGAGTGTCAGTGGTGTCACCTGTGGAGGCTGTGGGGGTGTCAGTGGTGTCACCTGTGGAGGCTGTGGGGGTGTCAGTGGTGTCACCTGTGGAGGCTGTGGGGGTGTCAGTGGTGTCACCTGTGGAGGCTGTGGGGGTGTCAGTGGTGTCACCTGTGGAGGCTGTGGGGGTGTCAGTGGTGTCACCTGTGGAGGCTGTGGGGGTGTCAGTGGTGTCACCTGTGGAGGTTGTGGGGGGTGTCAGTGGTGTCACCTGTGGAGGCTGCGGGGGTGTCAGTGGTGTCACCTGTGGAGGCTGTGGGGGTGTCAGTGGTGTCACCTGTGGAGGCTGTGGGGGTGTCAGTGGTGTCACCTGTGGAGGCTGCGGGGGTGTCAGTGGTGTCACCTGTGGAGTCTGCGGGGGTGTCAGTGGTGGCACCTGTGGAGGCTGTGGGGGTGTCAGTGGTGTCACCTGTGGAGGTTGTGGGGGTGTCAGTGGTGTCACCTGTGGAGGCTGTGGGGGTGTCAGTGGTGTCGCCTGTGGAGGTTGTGGGGGTGTCAGTGGTGTCACCTGTGGAGGCTGTGGAGGTGTCAGTGGTGTCACCTGTGGAGGCTGCGGGGGTGTCAGTGGTGTCGCCTGTGGAGGCTGCGGGGGTGTCAGTGGTGTCGCCTGTGGAGGCTGCGGGGGTTAGTGGTGTCACCTGTGGAGGCTGTGGGGGTGTCAGTGGTGTCACCTGTGGAGGCTGTGGGGGTGTCAGTGGTGTCACCTGTGGAGGCTGTGGGGGTGTCAGTGGTGTCACCTGTGGAGGCTGCCGGGGTGTCAGTGGTGTCACCTGTGGAGGCTGCGGGGGTGTCAGTGGTGTCGCCTGTGGAGGCTGTGGGGGTGTCAGTGGTGTCACCTGTGGAAGCTGTGGGGTGTTAGTGGTGTCACCTGTGGATGCTGTGGGAGTGTCAGTAGTGTCGCATGTAGAGGCGGTGGAGTGTCAGTGGTATCACTTTTGGGTACCGACAGTCATTGGTGTCACCTGTGGAGACTGTCAGTTGTGAAATTTGTGGAGACGGTGGGTGCAAGTGATGTGAGATGTCACCTTTGGTCAGTCAGGATCTTCAGCAACCAGTAGAAAATGTGCTGCGCAGTCGTAGTCTTTTGCCGATTGGTCGACAACGACCCCGCCCGTCCTGCGGCCACCGCTGACTGAGCTTATCTCTCATCCAGATGCGGATTTTATTGCTGGCCTCGATTTAAAGAGACTTAACACGCGCCCTGGAGGGGGGGGGGGGCGAAATCCGCCCACCTCTCGGATTTGTCGTAGTTAACTCCAGATTTTACCGAGCGATATTCGCCATTATTTGTGTACCTGCTGAAAAGTTACCGGCGCGTTGCTTAAAGTAAGAAAAATGAAAATCGACCGAATTGTTTTTCGAGTTAGGGGTCACAAAAGTAAAAAAAGTTTCTCAGCGCCAGACCACAAATGTGGGCGCTGAGGCGCTTCCCGTGTATCGGAAAAAATGAAGTGTTCTTTGCAAAACTAGCGACTTGTTTGGTGTACATTGCTATGCTATATTATTTCAAAGTTATGTCGGGTCACCGAGGTCAAGTCAGGTCAAGTTTATCACATGTTAACACACGTCCTGGAGGGGGCATGGCGAAATCCGCACACCCCTCCGATCTTTCGTACATAACTCCATCTTGTCCCGGCCGATATACGCCATTTTTTGCGTACCTACTTGGAAATGACCGGCACATTGTGAAGAATTTAAAGTAAAACAAATGAAAATCGGCCGAAATCTTTTCAAGTTAGGGCCATTAAAGTAAACACAATTCGCAGCGCCAGATCACAAAAATCGGCGCTGATGCGCATCCCGTATATTGGCAAAAGGGAACTGTTCTTGACAAGACTAGCGACTTGTTTGATGTATTTTGTTATGCTATATAATTTCAAAGTCAAGTTACGTCGCCGAGGTCAAGTCAAGTCAAGTTCATGACAGGCTAATATAACCAAACTTGGTCAACTTGAATGTTACATGTTGCTCCCTACACATCCCGAATTCTACTGTTTGTTATTGTGTGCCTAAGCGTTTCCATACTTTATTCATGTATTTCACTCCTTTCTTTGCGAAGCCGATTGTACTGAACCGCCCAACAGAACAGTCGGGTGGGAAGCCCGGTTCTGGTAACTGGAGCAGGTAATGACCTGCTAAAGTGCTCCTATATAGGTGACCTGAGGTCAAAAGGCGTATCTGGTATCTGTACTGCATCATTAGTAATGTCCAAAGCATCATTAATGCCAATTTTGGAGCATTTAAAGACAATCACAGCGATCAATAACAATGACAAGCCAATCCACGCAAAACCAGAACATTTTGCTATGTTGACCTCATATGACCTTGCAGATATTGACCTAAGGTCATGAAATTTGCATGCAATAGAGAGTTCACTATCGTGCCTATCCACACTGCGAATTTCGTTGCTTTAGCCTCATTAGGAGCCGAGATCGTAGGGGCGGAATCCGCCCCCCTCCAGTGCTCGTAATTTTCCGAGGCCCTCCAAGGCGCGTGTTAAGCTGACACTCGGCATCAGCTCTGATGCCGAGTATCCTTCAGCTGGTATCCGAGCGAAGCATCGGAGATGATATTTAGGCGTGCGATTACGACTTGAGGTCACTTGACATCGACCGTTGAGGTCACTTCCCGCCTTTGTCGCAGCTTCTGTCGGTTGTCCCATCAGTGCGGCGTCACAGTCCGGCTCGAACAGAGCTCGTCTTGCAGCGAGCTCGTCCCGTTTGACACCTCGTCCGGCCGACATTGTGCCGGCCATAAATAATGTACCGCTGCGGATTTATGGGCCGCTAAGTCTGCTGACAGCGGCGCCCCGGGGTGTGTCGAGGTCACGAGGATGCCACCGGGCGGTGTCGGCTGGAGCGGTGCCTGGGGTGTGTCGAGGTCACGAGGTTACCACCAAGCGGTCTCGGCTGGGGCGGGGTGTCGAGGTCACGAGGCTACCACCGAGCGGTCTCGGCTGGGGCGTGGTGTCGAGGTCGCGAGGCTACCCACCGAACGGTGCCGTCTAGGTCGCGAGGCTACCACCAGGCGGTGCCGGCTGGAGCGACGCTTCGGCCTCTCAGTGCAGACGGAAAATAGAATCTGATGGCCGATCGTCAGTTCTGCATTGACTCTGCCCCCTGGGTGGAGTGGGCCTCTGACTTCCACTAGATGGACCGAAGCTCGAATCGGGAGTCCTGCAACTGTAAATGGGCCGCTCCCAAGTGGCAGACTGGCCGTCGCCTCCACTTCTGCCGAACAGATCGAACGAAATGCCTTCAATTCAGCCGGCGCTGAATGGCAACGGAAAGTCGCCTGTCATGTCATGAATGCTGCACACTTGACCTGTCAGATGCCTTGAGGCAGTCTGCCTGCGATGTGGCGACCAGATGAGCCAAGATTTTCCGCCCAGTGTCGAAGGTTGCTGGTGGTTTAAGCTTCGCGCAAGATGTCTTAGACATTCTCCATGGCGCAGGCGATCAGACTGAATGATTGGCTTGCATAATCCAATTGGAATAATGGTACCATTGTGACGTCACCGATCCCTACAGACTTTTGGCAAGTCCGATGGAAGTCTGCTTCCGTGCGAGGTGCGAAGGCAGGGGATCGGCTACACAATCCACGCCAGGCTATGGGCGTGGCTCTGCTCGGTGTGGTCTCAGGGTTGTAGTCTTCTTTGCAAACGGAGTTTTTGCTGTCCAGAATACATTTGGAAATATTGGTTTACAACACTGCACCGACAGGAATTGATCCACATTTAGGATACATCATCATACAAATTATGAGGTTAAATTGTGAAAATACTCACCTTAAGCTCTTTGGATTTTTTAGTTGAGAATTTACCTAAGGCAACTAGCAATTGAGGTCATTGTGTATCTCTTTAGTTTGACAGGCATCCAACAGTTGACTATGCTGCTCCAATATTTCATGGTATGATGATGAAGCTAAGATAAGCATCGCACACATCAAATTGCATGTAATCGTAGTCATTACATCAGCATTACCGCGCAAGGCTAGCTCTCGATTTGGAGAGTCTGGAGGCCCAGGCACCGTCTCGCTGCTTCCGGTTTTGACGCCCCGTGAGGTCGTGATACCGTCTCCCCGCTTCCTGGATGCTCCGGAACGTCTTTCTGCTGTCGGGAGTCCCGGTACCATGTCTCTGCTTCCGAGAGGTCTCGGTACTGTCCCCGTACTACCTGTTGCGACGTGACTCCCCGTACTGATGTTCCTGGTACCATCTTGCTGCTGCCGGGATATCCTAGTACCGTATATTTGCTACCGACGCTGACCCATTGGGAGGTCCCGATGCCTTCCCCCTGCTGCCGAGAGGTCCCGGTACTGTCCCCCTGCTGCCGAGAGGTCCCGGTACTGTACTCCTGCTGTCGAGAGGTCCCAGTACTCTCCTCCTGCTGCCGAGAGGTCCCGGTACTCTCCTTCTGCTGCCGAGAGGTCCCGGCACTCTCCTCCTGCTGCCGAGATGTCCCGGTATCGTCCCCCTGCTGCTGAGAGGTTCTGGTACCGTCCCCCTGCTGCCGGGAGGTCCCGGCACTGTACTCCTGCTGCCGAGAGGTCCCGGTACTGTCCTGCTGTCGAGAGGTCCCCCTGCTGTGAGAGGTCCCGGTACCGTCCCCCTGCTGCCGAGAGGTCCCGGTACTGTACTCCTGCTGCCGAGAGGTCCCGGCACTCTCCTCCTGCTGCCGAGAGGTCCCGGTACTGTACTCCTGCTGCCGAGAGGTCCCGGTACTCTCCTCCTGCTGCCGAGAGGTCCCGGTACTCTCCTTCTGCTGCCGAGAGGTCCCGGCACTCTCCTCCTGCTGCCGAGATGTCCCGGTATCGTCCCCCTGCTGCTGAGAGGTTCTGATACCGTCCCCCTGCTGCCGGGAGGTCCCGGCACTGTACTCCTGCTGCCGAGAGGTCCCGGTACTGTCCTGCTGTCGAGAGGTCCCCCTGCTGTGAGAGGTCCCGGTACCGTCCCCCTGCTGCCGAGAGGTCCCGGTATCGTCCCCCTGCTGCCGAGAGGTCCCGGTATCGTCCCCCTGCTGCCGAGAGGTCCCGGTACCGTCCTCCTGCTGCCGAGAGGTCCCGGTACTGTACTCCTGCTGCCGAGAGGTCCCGGTACCGTCCCCCTGCTGCCGGGAGGTCCCGGTATTGTCCCCCTGGTGCCGGAGCCGGCAGCCAGTGTCGTGCGGGGCTGGTAAACAGCCGGGCATATGGCCGGCTTTTCAGTCCGGTAATGACCGAATGTCATGATTCCGGCCGTTAGCCGCCTAAAGAAACGAGCCGATTTATCGCTGTGACGAGGATTCAGCCGAAGAGCGGCCATTATATGGGTAGGAGTTTTGTGCCGGCTTTCTTCCGCCGGTCGGGCTGATCACTCAGGCTGACTGGTGTTGCCTAGTCACGTGCCTCCATCGAACTGCAGAAAGCGATAGCCGACCGATGCGTCAACAACACACATTTGCTGACTTCGATGCCAACACCTCATAGTAAGGTCAGCTTAGGGAGCGTGCCGCACGTCGATAAGCATTGTCGCCTGTAATGCGGCCAATTGCCGGCGTCCCTCGCCGACGTAAGCTGATATCGCCTCTCCATATCTGACGTCGTCTCTCCGCGCCGTTCATTCGCTGCGGCAGCTTTTTCGCCGCGGCAGGCCCGCCGTGGCGAGACGACCGGCAGACGACCGGCGTATTTACGCCATCACACTGTGTGCCGGCGCGCCAGCCCGTCTGCTCTGTATGCCCGCGCCGACTCGCCGCCAAGTGCGGCGTTCCGTCGCGCCGTGATAAACACCGGAATCCGGCGAAACGCCGTGACACACGTCGCGGCGCCGGCCGACCGGCGGAGTGCGGCCGCCGTCGCCGCCGTCGGCACGATCGATAACCGGCCGGCGTATCGGCCTGAATTCGCCCTAATTGCAGCGGGCTGTGTCTCGGCCGGCGCAGCACGGAAGTGCGCCGCCCATCGACCTGTCGCGGCGCGGGCGCGGCCGGTCACGTGATCCGGGTCGTCACAACAGTGGCCGACGTCGGCGGTGGCGGAGAGATGGCCGGCGAGCGTGGCGCGATCACTCAGAGTGCCTGGCGCACCAGCCGGCGCGAGGACGGCAGAGAGTGGCGGGCGCATTGGACTCCTCTGATGGCACAAGATTTGACTTCGCTCTGAATGGGCCATCCGCCCTGGAAGCGCCGTCCTGCTGTTTGAGTTTGACCGGCCTGTCGCCATGCTCATCGCCGTCGGAGCAGAGCACAGCACGGGTTGGATGGATATCCCTCTGGTGTGGATGACAGCGACCTGGATGGAATTTGGACACTAAATGAATACGGATTGGATACGAATTGGCACTTTCAAGTTAGGCCGTGAAATCTATATTTAAAACATGTGTTCTTCCTTCTGTTGTCTAGATCCATTGCCTCCAGCAATAGCATTGTCGGCTTAGCCTGCATTCGTGATAGCCTCTTCCGATACATATTGGAGCGAACCTGAAAATTTCAATCCGTGTTATGCTCCACTTCGGGGACTCTGGAGGGAGATGTCTATTTCGACTGCCAGAGGCCAGGTCTGGAATGTCCCTGGACGCCGGCGTGCCAGCGCTTCTGCGTGCTTTGTTGAGGGCGCCACGCCAGCAATGAAGACAGATCCGTACCCGTGGGACACGGTGGGCACTCGCTGCAAACTCGTAAACAGAACATCAGCATCCGGCGCTGATGCGGGTCGGCGACGGCAGCAGCAGCAGCAGCAGTGGTGGCGGTAGCAGCATCAGCAGTGGTGGCGGTAGCAGCATCAGCAGTGGTGGCGGTAGCAGCAGCAGCAGTGGTAGCGGTAGCAGCAGCAGCAACGGTGGCAGCAGCGGCACAGATGTGTCGGCAAACAGCAGCAGCAATGGTGGCGGTAGCAGCAGCAGCAACGGTGGCAGCAGCGGCACAGATGTGTCGGCAAACAGCAGCAGCAATGGTGGCTGTAGCAGCAGCAGCAACGGTGGCAGCAGCGGCACAGATGGGTCGGCAAACAGCAACGGTAACAGCAGCACTGGCGGAAGTGTCAGCGGCGGCAGCAGCAGCAGCAACAGCAGCAGCAGCAGGAGTGATCAGCGTCGGCAGTGACATCAGTGGCGGCGACTGCGACAGGCCGTCGCGTCTACCGAAAGGCTGCATCGGCGCACTGGAGCTCCTGTTTTATAGGTTTCCTTGGAGCTTTAGTCACTGGCAGCCATGCGCCGAACTTGCTATCTACGTTTGAAGAAGGCCAGTATATCCCTTCATGACACATCCTACCGCCGAGAGCAGTGTCCTCTATCTGTTTGCCGATGCTTCAAATAACATGGTGCTTCGACAGCCACAACGTCTGACGAAACGAACACGTCTACAATCTGGCATGAGATAGGGACGACATTTTACTGCTGAAGGCGGGTTCCCGGGCGAATCCCGTGTACGCGCCACACGCCGGCCGACGAGCGCCGTCTGACGCGCGGCCGCATCAGGACGAGACGCTCTGCGGCGCGAATGAGACGTCCGATGGCGGGTGCGTGCGCCCGCTTCTCGATGCCGGCTTGTCGGCGGCGGCGGCGGCGGCGGCGGAGAATGTTACCGGCCGGCGACTCGCCATTCAGCCGAGGTGTGCCGGCGAGCGGGGCCGGCGGCGGCGGCGTGCCTGCGCTAATGCGGCCGCCTTGTTTCGGCCGCGGCAGGCGCAGCGCTGGCGGTGACGTCTGACGCGCCGCCGGCGTCGCGGCCAGGTGCGCCGCTCCGGTGCTCCGTGTCCGGACGGGCCCGGGCTGGGCTGGCTGGTGCCGGGTGGCGAAAGCGGCGCCGTGGAAAGTCGGGCATAATGAGCGGCGAGCGGTTGTGAAGTTATGTGGCTGCCGGGAGACAAGTCGCGGCATTGGAGCGGACGGAGTCCTCCGTTCCGACTCGTCACACCCGTCTCCCGCCGGTACCGCGTGTGGTGTCGCCAGCTCATCACACAGAGCCACTGACTAAACCACTCCGGAGGACGCTCGTTCCTTTAGCGGTTATTGGTTTTACGACACCTCGACCGTTGAGTCATGCGGCGTCGCCAATCTCTCACGCCGATTGGTCGCGGGCGAAGGGTAGCGACAGGTAAGACTCGAACCCACAATCTTTCGATTGTGAGACGAGCAACTTAACCCTAGAATACACGTCTCCACGTTCGCTCCTTTAATGAGGACATTCCTCGAAGGCATCCACTCATTTTTTTTGTGCAGAGATCTTGTGGCCTGTTTTGCATTGTCCCCAGCACCTATTTCTGACGACCATAAAGCTTCAGATAATGATCAGGTATTAGGAAGTCCTTGACACCAGTTGTCCCACCTCACACTTCCTGCAATGCCCGCTACAACGGCCTGGTCCAGATCTGCTGCATAGACATTTCTCTTAGTTAACCGTATGGCTATTTGTACTCCATGCCCCCATAATCCTAAGCAATAAATCAGTTGGCATATAATATATCAGCATATAATATATCAATTTCAATGAGCATATAATATATCAACATGAATTATGTGGTGTCACGCGAATGTCCACAGTGTACCCGACAGATGTTGAGGTGACATGCTGATGCCCATCATAATGTGAAAGGCTCGTGTTTATGCGGTAGAGCATGGACAGCACATAGCTATCTCTGACATCGATCATCATCAGCAGCATGTGGAACGTAAACGCTGACCGTTGTTCGCATTATCTCTCTTGCTTTGCCAAGACGACAAAGGATATGGTGAACTGAGCCTATCCTACCAATTTTAGTCTGTCCGAAAACAGGCGGTAGTCACGCACAGTTCAATGCGTGGTAAAGTGTTCCTTTTTCTTTTAGTCACTCACGATATAATTTTTTTGCTGCCTCTGACTTCGGCCGAGTTTCGCTGCCATTTGAGCCAGCGGCAATTCAGTGGAAATTAGTTTTGGTTCTCCTGTATTGTGTGGAGATGTGGGCAAAACATATTATCATATCATGGTATCAGTTATTCATTTTATTGGCTATTCCCTTCTCTGCCAATCTGTTTTCCACTTACTGCAATAGTTTATAAATGCTTGGCACATGTCATGATGCGCTAGGTATTCAAAACCAAGACTAATCATTTCATATGTCACGGCGCGTTTTCGTACAAAAGCTTTGCGTGAGCGAACGACAATACTTTGATAGCAATCAAACATGGCTGTCCGCCCGACACTGCCGGTGGTCGCGTGGTGGAACGCGGAAACGTCCCTGATCGGTACGCCGGTCGTCAGGGCTTTTGTGAGCTCTTGTGTTTTTGTGAGCCGTAGTTCTGCCGCATGTCCGGTGCCGCCCGTCGCTGTGCACTGCGTAGTGCACCTGTGCACAGGGTGCAAGAAAACGTCGGCGGCTTGGAGCTCGACGAGGCTGCCGAGGAGAGCGAGCTCGGTTTGACAGCATGGCTGCGCAGCTCTGGAATCAGTGCAGCGCGACAGACGGCTCTGGAGCGGCGCCGTCGGCACGTGACACCAGCCGCGGCTCTCGATTGTTTTATTTGTGCTGGACCGACGTTCCTTGAAAGCGCCTTTCGGTGGAGCGGATGATGCACCAGCAGCTGACCGCAGTAGATGGTGCCATACACGATTCACGGTCGCCAGGTCGCTGTGTTCGGGAGTGAGTGCCGGGACGCTGGGGCTGTAATTGGTGAATGGTGTGACAGCAATGGACGACGGTGCGAGGATGGTGGGTCTGCCGTGCCACGATATCCGTGACATGGGGCGAGAATGGTGGCAGTCTGTCCCATGTCACAATATCGGTGAGATGAGGCAGGATCGATGACAGTCTCTCCATGCCACAATATCTGTGACATGGGGAGGTAGGCCTCCCATGGTGGCCGAGGCCGATGTCAATCCATCCAATGTCACGGTGCCCGTGGTGGACCGAATGTCGGCAGGTATGCCAGACCTAAGTTGCGTCCGTGGATTGTCACATGGCATCTTACTTGTTCGAACCAGCAGTTGAATAGCCACAGCTAGAACATAGTTTCAGCCTTCGACATGGAAATGCATACATGTGCACATACAATATGGCAACGTATATTCGAATTTGACCCGATAAGCAACATCCGATCGTAGGGGACCCACCGGGCCGGTAGTGCAGTGCAATACTACTCTCCACCACTAGTGTTGCAACGGCACGGGTTTCGGCTTTTGATCGCGCAGTCGCGTCGTGGCAAGATTTTCCCGTGCATCACGACCACCCTGAATGCTGCCACACAAGAACAGCTGGACGCCCTGAGCGGTGATTTTGAACAGATGCCTCGATGCTGCCAGCCCCGACTCGACGCCTGTGTACAGTTGTCCGATGGATCCATGTCAGTGCTCGTCAGACGGTGTACCGTCCCGGCCGCGGGGCCGACCGTTCCGGACCGTTCCGGACCGTTCCGGACCGTTCCGCGCGGCCGGGTGCCGGCGGCGGCCGACTCTCCGGGGTGGAGGTGCCGCCGGCCGTACTAATTAGCCGGCCATTGTGTGCGGCCGACGTCTATTGACAATGGCGCGATTGGATAGACTGCCGCAGTTTGGTGCGGTTGATGAGGCGACGCCTCGTCGCCGAGCTGGATTGGCGTGTGGGGAGAGGGGGTGGGGAGGGGAGATCATGCCTGATATCGGACTGGTGGTCGCAACACTGCCGGCTCAGGGCTGTTGCTACAACGTGGTCGTCCTTGAGTGCGTGCGAGTTACAACTCGACGCGTTGCAGTTTCCCGGTTTGGCAATGATTGTGCATTGCTGTTGTTGGTGCTTGTCAGCGTTGATGGACTGACTGGGTGAGTTGGTTTCGGCTGGAGTGTGTCGACCGCTTCGGCCGTTATAGCGACATAATCTTCAATTGCACTAATGTTGTGGCGTAAGCATATTTACACAACCAACACATTATGCATCAGAAGATGTGTTTCACTTATTATAGTCCCTAAGGAACGGAAAACGGCCCTTTGCCTCAGATATGGGGGAGAGTGGCATCACGCTCTGTTAAGATGTTCATTCCTGCACTGCACAGTGAGTGCATTCACATTCTGACTGATTATTCACCCGAAATGCACACAGGATGGTGATGCCCACTTTTCGTTGCGAGCTAGGGCCAAGACTGTGCAAGTTTATTCCCGGGTGTATCACAAGTTATCTGAGCATTATCAGAACATTAATAACCTTGTTTTTCTGCAGCATTTCAAGTCCAAATTCCACAACTCATAATTCACCTGAGATAATGCTGTTGCTTGCCACTCATCTTGCTACCGTGAATAAGATAATGTCGTGTATTGTTATGTGACTGAAGCCAGTCATGTGTCACCACACATAAATTATATATGCGTGGTAAGACAAGATGCATATATATTACAGAGGTGAACATTAGTATTTTTCCTCACGGTGGTGAAACTGCGCTCCTGTGTTTTAAATATGATCTTTAGCAGTTTCCACCTCAATGGTTTCGTTCATGTATGTCATTATTTTGGTGTTCAAGAAAAGGCCTTATACTGCAGCTTAGGTCGTACCGGCCGGACTGGCATCGACCAAGGGCGAGTCAGCCATCTGGCATTCGCGCAGTTATGTCGTCATACCGTGCGACCATCAAGTCCAGAGACCGGGCGACTGCGTGCTCAGAGACCTGGCGACTGCGCGCCGAGACTGGGCGACTGCGCGCCAGAGACTGGACGACTGCGCGCCAGAGACTGGACGACTGCGCGCCAGAGACTGGACGACTGCGCGCCAGAGACTGGACGACTGCGCGCCAGAGACTGGACGACTGCGCGCCGGAGACTGGACGACTGCGCGCCAGAGACTGGACGACTGCGCGCCAGAGACTGGACGACTGCGCGCCAGAGACTGGACGACTGCGCGCCAGAGAATGGACGACTGTGTGTCCAGAGACCGGGCAACTGCGTGTGGACTGGGCGACTGGACGCCGGAGACTGGGCGACTGCGTGACTGGTCAGTCCGATAGAGGGCGCCGCATTGAATCGTCACAACAATGAAAACTGATTTGTGAGGTTTGTATGACCGAGGAAAACGTGGAAGAGCATGAACCTCAGACTTATATTAATTTGACAATTCGGCGGAGCAAATATCAGTTTGAGATACGCAGACCATCTTCGTGAGATGAGCCCACTTTGGCTAAGATGCAGCCAATTTTGTCTGAAGCGAATTGTGTTTTTTTCTTCTTCCACGCACATCTGCCGGAATTGAGCCACCATTTTTGCGGGCTCCTCTGCCGTATATCAAGCACGGATTCCAAATTAGAAAGCACTGTGCCGAAGCGTCGAAATGAGCTTTGCTTAGCTTCGAAATCGTACACTTCCGCGAAAGTTGAACGTATTATGGTGCATGTTTTTAGCGGCTGCCACGGCAGGGAAGTTGCAGTCGGCCCTCCAGTTTCCTTGTCGAGCTATAGCGCGCGACCTTGTGTCTCCAGATTGGGAGCCCGTCTATTGTTGTGGCTTGTTTATCACCTTTTATGGTGCCTCACGCTGGCACATTCAGCATCACGTCATCTGTATTCGTCTCGATATTCTATCAGTGACTTTGAACATTTTAATTGGTGCATAACGTTTCGAACACAAATCACCGTACGGCGCTGTTCCACTCAAAAACCCAATGAGATGATGAACTAGCCAGAAACCCAATGAAGCGGGGAGCTAGTAAAAAAGCGCAATGAGACGATGAAATAACCAAAACTATCCAAACTATCCAAAAACGCAATGGGACGGTGACCTAACAGCACGTCTCGACGCGCGTGGAATGTTTCCCGTGTCGTGCCGTCGCTCCGTAATGATCCCTCCACTTACAAAGCACTCGGTCAGCCGCCTGGCACGCGGAAGCTCGACACTGACTGCATGTCATCCGCCCGCCCGCCGGGCGCATACAAACACCACCAGACCGTGGCTGTGGTGGGCGATCAGCCCACTAAGGCTGCATTGTGCGCCGACACGGGCCGGCTGGGCAGCTGAATGCGCCCTCTGTGGGTCTACCGGCGGCTCGAGGGGCGCCTGACACTGGCTGCCAGACCGCCCGGCGACCGCCTGTTGTCCGCCTGGTGTCCGCCTGTTGTCCGCCTGGTGTCCGCCTGGTGTCCGCCTGGTGTCCGCCTGGTGTCCGCCTGGTGTCCGCCTGGTGTCCGCCTGGTGTCCGCCTGGTGTCCGCCTGGTGTCCGCCTGGTGTCCGCCTGGTGTCCGCCTGTGTCCGCCTGGTGTCCGCCTGGTGTACGCCTGTTGTCCGCCTGGTGTACGCCTGGTGTCCGCCTGGTGTACGCCTGGTGTCCGCCTGTGTCCGCCTGTGTCCGCCTGTGTCCGCTTGCTGTCAGCCTGCGCCGCCTGGTGTCCGCCTGGTGTCCGCCTGGTGTCAGCTTGGTGTCAGCCTGGTGTCCGCCTGGTGTCCGCCTGGTGTCCGCCTGTGTCCGCTGGTGTCCGCCTGGTGTCCGCCTATGTCCGCCTGTGTCCGCCTGTGTCCGCCTGTGTCCGCTTGCTGTCATCCTGCGCCGCCTGGTGTCCGCCTGGTGTCCGCCTGGTGTCAGCTTGGTGTCAGCCTGGTGTCCGCCTGGTGTCCGCCTGGTGTCCGCCTGGTGTCCGCCTGGTGTCCGCCTGGTGTCCGCCTGTGTCCGCCTGGTGTCCGCCTGGTGTCCGCCTGTTGTCCGCCTGGTGTACGCCTGGTGTCCGCCTGGTGTACGCCTGGTGTCCGCCTGGTGTACGCCTGGTGTACGCCTGGTGTACGCCTGGTGTCCGCCTGTGTCCGCCTGGTGTCCGCCTGGTGTCCGCCTGGTGTCCGCCTGTTGTCCGCCTGTGTCCGCTTGCTGTCAGCGTGGACCGCCCAGACGTATCACCTGACAGTGGCCATCTAATTGGCCGCCTGGTGTCCGCCTGTTGTCAGCCTGCTGGCCGCCTGGTGTCCGCCTGCTATCCGCCTGCTATCCGCCTGCTGTCAGCCTGTTATCCGTCTACTGTTCGCCTGCACCGCCAGGCAGACCGCCCACACATATCGCTTGACAGTGGCCATCTAATAGGCCGCCTGGTGTCCGCCTTCTGGCCGCCTGCTCGCAGCCTGCTGTCCGCCTACTATCCGCCTGCTGTCCGCCTACCGTCCGCCTGCGCCGCCAGACGGACCGCCCACACGCGCCGCCTGACAGTGGCTATCTAATTGGCGGCATTTATCGGCGACAGACCGGCGCCAATAGGTCGGCCGGCGTGTGACGGGGGCCGCGCGCCGTCCTGTCACATCTGACGTCAGCCGCCAGTGACGTCACGGGACGGATGTCAGTCGCGTCAACCGCCAGTTTTGTCACGCGTCAACCGCCAGTCACGTCACATCAGCTGTCAATCGCGTCATGCCAAACGTCAGCCGTGTCACGTCAGCCGTGTCACGTCAGCCGTGTCACGTCAGCCGTGTCACGTCAGCAGCCAGTCTCGTCTCACGTCATCCGCCAGTCGTGCCACGTCAACTGTTAGTTGCATCAGCCGTCAGTCTCGTCACGCCAGATGTCAGCGGTGTCACTGTGGTGTCACTTCAGCCGTTAGTTGTGTAGCGGCATTCGTCAGTCGCGCCACGTCAGCCGCCAGTCGCGTCAGCCAACACTCAGTCCACGACAGTCGTATCGGTTGCTTCACGTCAATTGCCGCACCCACACCCACACCAACTGCCGTACGCACAGCCAACCAATCACCACATCTTCTCGACATCATTTGGCGCCACTACACCGCGCCGTGCATGGTATCGCCGCGGCAGGCACGTCCACCGGCCGCGGACGAGGCGAGACCGTGCATGGTCTCGCCGCGGCAGGCACGTCCACCGGCCGCGGACGAGGCGAGACCGTGCCGCGGCAGGCACGTCCACCGGCCGCGGACGAGGCGAGACCGTGCCGCGGCAGGCACGTCCACCGGCCGCGGACGAGGCGAGACCGTGCATGGTCTCGCCGCGGCAGGCACGTCCACCGGCCGCGGACGAGGCGAGACCGTGCATGGTCTCGCCGCGGGAGGCACGTCCACCGGCCGCGGACGAGGCGAGACCGTGCATGGTCTCGCCGCGGCAGGCACGTCCACCGGCCGCGGACGAGGCGAGACCGTGCATGGTCTCGCCGCGGCAGGTACGTCCACCGGCCGCGGACGAGGCGAGACCGTGCATGGTCTCGCCGCGGGAGGCACGTCCACCGGCCGCGGACGAGGCGAGACCGTGCCGCGGCAGGCAGCCACCGGCCGCGGACGAGGCGAGACCGTGCATGGTCTCGCCGCGGCAGGCACGTCCACCGGCCGCGGACGATGCGAGACCGTGCATGGTCTCGCCGCGGAGGCACGTCCACCGGCCGCGGACGATGCGAGACCGTGCATGGTCTCGCCGCGGAGGCACGTCCACCGGCCGCGGACGATGCGAGACCGTGCATGGTCTCGCCGCGGGAGGCACGTCCACCGGCCGCGGACGAGGCGAGACCGTGCATGGTCTCGCCGCGGCAGGCACGTCCACCGGCCGCGGACGAGGCGAGACCGTGCATGGTCTCGCCGCGGGAGGCACGTCCACCGGCCGCGGACGAGGCGAGACCGTGCATGGTCTCGCCGCGGGAGGCACGTCCACCGGCCGCGGACGAGGCGAGACCGTGCATGGTCTCGCCGCGGCAGGTACGTCCACCGGCCGCGGACGAGGCGAGACCGTGCACGCTCTCGCCGCGGCAGGTACGTCCACCGGCCGCTGGCCGGCCGATGGACGGCAGAGCCACACATCCGCCCAGACAATGGAGCTGCCGGCCGCCCGACAACGGTACCTGACGCTGCTGGACAGCGGGGTAGTCAGCTACCGGACAGCGGGGTAGTCAGCTACCGGACAGCGGGGTAGTCAGCTACCAGACAGCGGGGCAGTTAGCTTCCGGACAGCGAGGTAGTCAGCTAGCAGACAGGGGCAGTTAGCTTCCGGGCAGCGCGGTGGTCAGCTCCGGGACAGCGGGCGGTCAGCTAAGAGGCAGGGGGCAGTTAGCTACTGGACATGGGGCGGTCAGCTAACAGGTAGGGGGCAGTTAACTACCGGACAGAGAGGCGGTCAGCTACCGGACAGCGGGGCGGTCAGCTAACAGACAGCGGGTAGTTGGCTACCGGACAGGGGGCGGTCAGCCACTGGACAACGGGGTAGTCAGCTAACAGACAGCGGGGCGGTCAGCTAACAGACAGTGGGGCCGCCAGCTACCGGACAGCGGGGCGGTCAGCTAACAGACAGCGGGTAGTTGGCTACCGGACAGGGGGCGGCCAGCCACTGGACAGCAGGGCACGCGGCGTCAGTGAGTAGCATGCTATTGCGCCGCTGCGCGGGATCGATGTACCGTGACGATGCCGGTGGCCGATCGTTTAGCGGGCCGGCCGGTCCGCGTGACGTGACGTGACGTGACGTGGCGACCACTACCTGACCTGTGGCACGCGCCGCACGGCACCGTCACGTCACGTCACGTCACGGCCCGGCCGTGTGCGCTCGGCGTCTACAGGGACCACCAGCACGGCGGGCGGCGCGCGCCGGTGGCCGGCGGCGGGCACGGCGCACTCGTTTCGACAGCCTCGCACCGTTCGAGTATCACCGCCTTGAGACAGGCGGCTGTGCCGTTTGTGCCGACCGCCTTGCGAATCGGCTGGTTTTGTGGCGAAGCAGGCGCGAGGGAATTCGTTCCGGAGTGCAGGGACGTGTTTCGGGCTGGGGAACGGTTCCGGTCGAGGCGTCTTTGTGCTCGAAACTAGTTGGTGTGTATAAATGGCGTCACAAATAGCTCGGCAGTCAGGCTGCGCGTTCTGACACCTGAATATCCTGCATAGGCGTAAGCATGGTGGGAAATAATATACATGTGTAGGATATTCAGGTCCCAGAACGCTCAGCCTGACTGCGAAGCTATTTGTGGCGCCAATGGTGCCTAGGTGTGGCGGGGAACAGCATACCTATTCAGGATACTCAGGTGCCAGGATGCCTAGCCTGTCTGCCAAGCTATTAGTGACGTAAATAACGCATACCGGCAAGTGCTCTGCAACGGCAACTGCCCCTGTTGGTGTACGGCTCGACAACTCGTCGATCCCAGTCCCGCGAGACCGTCGACCTTTCGGCGGACAGAGCGATGGCCCGTCGTTTTCTGTCACCGTTGCCGTCACGCGCCCCATCTGTTTCCCGTTGCAATGACTTCGTCCAAACCCCGTGCTCAATTTCTGTCGCATTGGTGCCACATGAGCGGAGTGTCAGCTGGTGGCACGCCCCCGGACGCGGTAGCTAATCCGTGCGACAGATTCCGTTCAGCCTTACCGCTACCTCGTGTGCGTGATATCACGGTCCCGCGAGATCTGGGAGTCCATTCGGAGCGATGCGCAGACATCCGCCGCCTGTTGGACGTAATTCGGCGAAGCAGCAATCTGGAGCGGCCGTTTCGATTGTCATAGGATTTCCAGCCCGATTAGCGATTCAGGGTGTAAATGCGATTTTGAATGTCGCGATAAACTGCTCGAACATATCAAATTACGTGGAAATTCCTGACAGACTTGTTATCAGTGGTCGCGAGAAGGCGTCGCTGTAGGACGAGCTCCAGCAATGTCGCCTTTCCTTTTCGCGTCCGTTGTGTGTTCGTGTCCTCAGAGTCAACGCCATATATCTCGAACACTAATTAAATGAAGTATCATGACATCGACAGGGGTTCGGTCACCTAGATTATATCCATTTTCTAAGCGCCTAATCGCTATCAACGACTGGTCAGCATTAGCACGGATATAACATTGATTCCTGATATGATAAGCTGATGATCTTTGATCAGCCAGCTTCACACTATTCGTCCAGCACTGCACTTATTCGGAACATTCGATAGGGGGCAAATTTTCAACCCTGGCAATGTATTTTTCCGCTAGGCTACACGGGTGTTTGAGCCGACGAAATACCTGTATACATGAACCAAATTTTACGTTTTTTTTTGCATGTGGAATTCGTTTGTTTGGCTGTTGCTGTTGTTACGGAATGCCACCAAACGATAAGTCACTAAAAAGAAGTGAAATATTGTCGGCTATATTCCGGTCTCCAGTCGACGAACAAGAGCTCCGCCAACAAAGGCAAGAGCACGAAATGGAGTGGGCGGTAACTCCAAAACAACAACTAAATCGGATATGGTAGAGCTTCTGAAAGAATATAGTCAGCTTACCCACAGCTGATCGCTGTTTACATCGAAGCGACCATATGCTCCCATAAAAAGCCTCCTCCGATCATAATATTTCACAACAGCTGTATCGGGGGTGCGTGTCGTTATCGCGGTCGTGTGTCAGTCTGATCATGTCCGGATGGGCGGCCCTGGGTGTTGCATGACCGACGCAGTCGATGCGCCCCTAAACTCCAATAACAACAACAGCGGATGGGCGGCCCAGTCGGCAGCTGTATCGGGGGTACGTGTCGTAGTCGTGGCCGACTGTGTCCCGATGGACGGCCGAAGCGGCAGCTGCCACAAGCTGACACCCGTTGATGCGGAAATATTGACCTCAAATGCTGTTTTGACACGTGCCAGAGTCCATTCCCGGATGTGAAGAAGGTGCAACAACGTGAAGGAACAAGTATGCCACTATTTTTCGTAACCTTAATTCCTAATTATGCCGGCAGCTTGTTCAACAACAGCCCGATACTTCACGCTCGG
The DNA here is from genome assembly GCA_034440575.1 of Imbricaverruca yamaguchii. NCBI lineage: Eukaryota > Metazoa > Arthropoda > Thecostraca > Neoverrucidae > Imbricaverruca > Imbricaverruca yamaguchii. Next base: position 1,471,937 of record JAOTOL010001650.1, on the reverse strand, counting down.
CATGCATTCCATCCGTCTGTGATTGCCTTTCTTTATTTCAATATTTGTGTATTTATTTCATTTGGACAGCTACACGTGGCAACGCGAGTCCATGTGCTCTAAGCTGACGAAGTGTCACCAGGCGTTCGCTAAATTACACAGAAGTTGAAAAATTCAAAGAGGATCTGACCAATACTATGCTCCGAGACATCGCAAAAATGGTCAAAGTGTATCGAGATGCTAAAAGAAACGGGAGCGTCACCATTGATATGGTCAGCATAGCAGAGAGAGAGAGAGAGAGAGAGAGAGAGAGAGAGAGAGAGAGAGAGAGAGAGAGAGAGAGAGAGAGAGAGAGAGAGGGGAGAGAGGAATAGAGAGATAATGGGGAGGTTGGTGTTAGCATGGCGTCTGAAGGCAGTTTAGGTACTGTGTAGTAATTGTGTGGTAAATTAAATTTACAAAGTGAGATATGAAGTTTGTAGAGCACGTGATATGTAAATATGGACCCCGCAGTGGGAACACCTGACCAAAAGTTTCAATGGTGTGAGTGCGCAAGCTTTCCGTATGTTTTTATTCCAACAGATGGGACACCGGCAATGTTTTCTGTAATATATATTTACCTTTCGCACCACTCAGAAGACTAGATCACCGTACACACTGTACAAACAGCATGCTTATTTATAATTTGCTCCCGCCATCGATGAACTGAGCCCTGATAAGCTTCTTTCGAGTAGCTTCGGTGAGCTTCTTTAGCTAGGGAATCTTCTTCACCTGAAGCACCTTGCATTCCTAAGCCATCCATTCTGAGCCACGCATATGTTGAGCTTACTCATCCGTGATGCCTTTCCACTCTTCATCTCTGATTGCATGAAACTTAGCTCACCCACTCCCAAGCATCGACCTGCCACTGAACTTGACTGTCACCCGACTGTCACCCGACTGCCACCCGACTGTCACCCGACTCTCACCCGACTCTCACCCGACTGTCACCCGACTGTCACCCGACTGTCACCCGACTGTCACCCGACTGTCACCCGACTCTCACCCGACTGCTACCGAAAGAGTCGTGCGACAGTCACCCGTCTGTCACCCGTCTGTCACCCGCCAGACTGCAACCTTATCCGCTCCGAGCAGTCGTGCGACAGTCACTATTACCCTGCCTTTCCATGGGAGGATGCACTACACCCCGCCCCCGCTCAAATCCCACCGCCCAGGGAAATCCAAGATTATTCAGCGGACCATTCCCCCTTCCTCAGCTGCGACTGTATCCCCTCTCCACACACGCCAAAGCCTCTCTGTTGACTCCCTTGTTACCACCTCACCCACCCGAGCCGCTGCGTTCACTGCCCTGAAGTGACGTCCTGCAGTGACGCCCTGAAGTGACTTTCGCCTGTCCGTCTGCAGATGAGCCGTGCCGGTTTCCGGCCGCGTGGGTCGGCCAGTGGTACTGGAAGGAGACCGTCTTCAACATCACCGACGGCGTGCTCGGCTCACAGGGCCGGTGCCTCGAGCGCCAGGACACCAAGTACCTGATCCAGCGCGGGTAAGCGGGTGAAGACTGTCACTCGAAGCTCCTGGTACGGAGCAGACGTTAACCTTCATTTGTCGGCTAGGTGCGTGGTCAGTCATCTCCTGAGCTTTGGATGAGTAATGGACTGATGGTGCTTCATTGGATTACCAGAAAGTTAATGGACTTAGCATTGCTCGTAGTTGCGGGATGACAGGGCGGGAGGCAGCCAGCCCATCTAGGGAAGCCTGAGAATATCGCAATGGTCGGTAATTTCTGAGTGGTTGGACGGTGGGTCCCTACAGCCTGAGCGGAGGTTACTGAGAGGAAATTTGTTTGGCGTTTGGACAGCTGTTCCAGGAAGTAGGGTCGGACATCTTACAAATAACACCGTTCCATGCGGCAGGAGAAGATTGGGATAGTTCCGGAGATGGAGGGAAGGGGGGGGGGGGGGCAAGGGCAGGGAAGATTTTGAAGTGTGTCCGTGGAGACAAGACGGCTGACGGCAAGGCAATGGGATCATTCTGGATCCTCGCCAAGAACGATACAATTTAATTTTCTAAAACAATCTTCACACAATATTATTTTAATCACAAATATTTATGATAAAAACACATTTTTGTTACCTACCCTTCGTGCAATAGATTACCTGGCCTTCCAAGCTTCATATTTTCGTTGAAAGTTGATAACATTTCAGGATCACAAGCCCTCGTCTTAGTATCCATGACAATAGTCGGTTTAAAAACTTCGCATGGAACAATCCAACGTATGGTTCCCTGTGCGTTTCAGGCTTGGCCGCTTCGAGACCCCACACATGTGACGTCATTGCTATGAGAAGGTTTTTATATCGGTGGCAGCCCCTAAATGAAATTATTAAATTATGCTGTAAATGCTTATTTTGTGAGAAAAATATCTCAGTTTTGTCCACGAAGTATAGTTACAGTTTTGTGCAACCAAAAGTCCATTGCGTGTAACTTGTCTATTGTTAATGGCTATATTCACATGCAATTTATACAAGGCCACGCGCCTGTACTCGGATAAAAAGCGTAGCATTATTCGCCAAGCTGATTTGAATATGCCAAACATCACATTGGTTAAACAATGAATGTTCTGCAGAACAGGAGTTTATCATTTATAAAATAGTATACATGTAATCGAAGAAGTTATTCGCCGATAGACTGGAAATTAAAACAGGTCTGATTATGAAGAAGTGAAGTGGTATGGAAGAAATGGAAGAATAAAATTAATACTGCCGAAGCAAGTATAACAAAATCACACAGGAAGTTGAGAAGGCAATTAAGGAAACATGCAACGGAGCAGATGCGAGCCTCAAGAAATGACAGACTGCAACCAGGTTGCTGAAGGCCATTGGCTGGTGGCCATATGGAAAGGTCTTTGGAGCACCACCTTTCCAATCGATGACGAGGCCTGTCGCGATCACCAAATCTGAACACACACACCGAGCAACAGGTTTGCCGTGCTTGCAGGGCGAGGAAAACAGTGGCGAGATCAGCAACCCGGCGGTATTGAAACGAATGAAGGAGGTGATAATTTGATCGTCGTGGGAGACTCACGAGTAAAGGATATGGATACCGTGCTCTGCCAAGCCATCAGCCGTGACCAGCGTACCCGGCTCTGCTACCCAGGCGTTGGAGTCAGTGACATAGTGGAACGCCTGGGGGACGCCTCTGAGGGCTTGGGAGATAAAAGGACATTTACCATGCATGTGGTGGGTTAACATTGTGGGTAGTGGCCTTTGCTAGGAGGTTTAATGCAACTGTTACCCTGAAGTTGTGTATGTTTGAGCGATTGATCGGTCAGCCATTCACTAGAATAGTGCGCCTTTGCCATCAGGCACAAACCGCTGCCGTATCGTGCTCTATTCCGTCAGCTCGATTGGCAGACCTCTGGACCCAGTGGCCTTTCGGGCTTCATTGGAAAGGGCATCACCTGGCCAGTGCTCACACTGAGTGCAGTAGCACCAATGCCGTGCTGTGTGTCGACATCCCAGCTGGTTCACCTGATGTGTAATCAAACATGAGCAGGGACATGACGTTGCTATGCCAGCGTGCGAGGAGCGTGACGGAGGGAGACGCGAGTGACGTGACAGACAGACCGCACCGCCAGCTGTGCGTGACGCGGCGGTGTGTGGCTCAGAGCCGTCTGCTCCGCCACTGCATGCTTGTACTGGGGCCATCTGACGCGTTGAATACATTGGTGCGATACGTCGTGTGTGTGGGTGTTTGTATGAGCCAATTGTGACGAACGTCAAGCACAGGTGGGACGTTGTAGACGCGCCAGCTGTGAGCAGCTGCGGCGCCGACGACAGCACCTCAGCGGTACTGTGCTCACCACCATCGGGGGCACCCTGGCGAGGGATGCCCACATGGCGCACCCAGAGAACGTGAACCCAGCACCCAGCCCGCCAGCTCGGCGACAGAGGGTAGGCGACCAGAGTCCGAGCAGTGGGGCTGATCAACGGCACGCGCCAGAGGCACTGACCACACCAGGCGACCAGAGTCAGAGTCAGAGTCAGGGCGGTGGAGCTGACCGAGGTCATGCGCCAGAGGTGCTGACAATGCCAGTCGACCCGGTCGTCCATAGCGCCGGATCCGAACTTGAGCGCACAGTCGTAAGAGGCGCTAGCGGACGTGGAGCGCGCCCGCGTGGGGCGGGACATCGAGCCGCCCGGTGGGAGGCTGCTGACCGCGCCAGACCTGGGCGGCTCCATCGATGCGCCGCCCCAGATGGGCGTTCACAGCCGCATGCAATCGACAGAGCTAGCTGTGAAGCTGGCGAATGAGGAAGCCGCCGCCGTCACTAGCTGTGACCGTCAAGACGGTCAGGCTCTTAACAAGACAACTTCCCGAGAGAGATACGAAGGCCAGGTCGCCAATAGTTCTGCTGCTAACTTTAGGCTTCCGACGCCGCCGCCGCTGCTGTAGCAGCAGCGGCGGCTCGGCGGTGGCGACAATGGCATCAACAGCTGACAGTAGCTGTTGTGTTCGGTGGCAGCAAGAACAGCAGCAGTACCGGCGGTGAGCGGCACAAAACGCTACTTTTCCTGTCAATAAACCGTCATCCGAAAAATCATATGTGCCATATTTGCATAGGGACAATTGCAGATGCCTATTTTAGTCGCCCCACTAAGGGCACTCATGCCTACAAGAATCACGAACATGTCTGCTGCCATACTGATGTACTTCGGCCCCTTTCTAAGTCCCATGACAATATAAAATGACCTTAGAGTAGCACTGGGCGACATCGACACACTAGCGACATTTACAGATGAATGGGGCGAACTAACACCGGCATGTCTTCACTGCAGTATTGAGAAGAAACGAATGAAGGTACGAGATTAACTCAGTGATCTTGTATTCGAAACGAATTCAAGGTTTTCAAGTGTTTGCCTCATGGGCGATTGACATGGTGCAACTCGGTAAAATATGCACACATTTATAAAATTAAGAAACATATAAAAGCCCTTGGGATTAAAAAGGCAATCTGAAGTCAGGTAATTTATCTGACTTCAGATGCGCTCTGGCACTCTGACATCAGAGTGTCAGAGTGCATCAAATTAGCTGGGGGGAGCTGAACTTTCGTCGTAAAATTTGAAAGGAGTGCTGCATCCAGCCAAAGACCGACCAGGTCGCATGACCAAAGCCTGTTGTCCTCCTGCTCCTTGCCTGCTGGAGACCTCCATCATCTTTTGTGGGGGGGGGGGTCACTGACTCTGCGTGGCTCCGTGCAACCTTCGTCAAGCCACGACCCGCTCGATGACCTGTGCAGACGCCCGAGACAAAGGCCGTTCACGGCCGTCGCCCCCTCCCTTCCCTGAACCGACGCTCCCTGTCGACCATCTCGGCTCATGACCGCGAAATGGCACGACATGGCATGGCACGGCACGGCCGCGTGAAGCTGTTCGGCAATTAACGTCGCGCGGCCGGCCGCCCCTGTCCTCGTTACGCGCGTTCCGTGCGCCGACGGCGGCGTTCCGCGCGTCGACGTCGGCGCATCGGCGCCGACACCGGCGGTCGGCGGCGAACAGAGACGTTAATTACGGCGGCGGGCGCGGCGGGCGTGCTGTTTGCCGTGCCGTGTTTGCGGTCGAGTTGTGACGGCCACGCGTGATGGATGCCCGGAGAATATTTGTCCGGACGCAGGCGACGCATAAAAATAGGCTGACGGGCGAGCCGCGCATTCGTCCGCCGCGTGTTATAGTTTGTTTTGTGCGCGTTGCGAGAGAGTGGCTTCAGAATGTGATGGGGGTGTGAAGCCTTGAGGGACGTTTTCGTCTGCGAAATATGCTGCACACCACATGCTGCTGTGCGCGTGGATGCATCGAGAACTTCATAAAAACGACGCAACAAATTGTTCCAACAACTTTAGAGCCAAACGCCGTGCTATCTCAAACCCTTGATTGACATTGACAGCTATGTATGAATTTCGCACCGAAACCTTTTATGAAGGCAATGATAATATATGGGTCCTCCCTTCAAAGGTTGGTCGTTTTTGATGGGAAGGACATCCGTGGACGAGGATACCTGCTGCGGAAGGGACGACGTGCTGCGGAATACGACTTGCTGCGGAGAATGTGACGTGCTGAGGAGAATGTGACGTGCTGAGGGGAATGTGACGTGCTGAGGAGAATGTGATGTGCTGAGGAGAATGTGACGTGATGAGGAGAATGTGACGTGGTGCGGAGAATGTGACGTGCTGCGGAGAATGTGACGTGCTGAGGAGAATGTGACGTGCTGAGGAGAATGTGACGTGGTGCGGAGAATGCAACGTGCTGCGGAGAATGTGACGTGCTGAGGAGAATGTGATGCGATGCAGAGAATGTGACGTGCTGAGGAGAATGTGGCGTGCTGAGGAGAATGTGATGTGCTGAGGAGAATGTGACGTGCTGAGGAGAATGTGACGTGCTGCGGAGAATGTGACGTGCTGAGGAGAATGTAACGTGCTGAAGAGAATGTGACGTGCTGAGGAGAATGTGACGTGCTGAGGAGAATGTGATGTGCTGCGGAGAATGTGACGTGCTGAGGAGAATGTAACGTGCTGCAGAGAATGTGACGTGCTGCGGAGAATGTGACGTGCTGAGGAGAATGTGGTGCGCTGCGGATAATGTGACGTGCTGAGGAGAATGTGACGTACTGCGGATAAGGTGACGTGCTGAGGAGAATGTAACGTGCCGCGAAAGTGGCGACGCGCTGCCGACGTGTCCACGTGCTGCCGACGAGTCCACGTGCTGACGACGTGTCCACGCGCTGCTAACGGTCGACGTGCCGCTGGCGTCACGTGCCGTGGACGAGGCGACTGGCCACGGCCGAACATTGGCGACAAGAGGGCGCTCTCGCTGCGATTGAGTCGTCCGCGTTGGTAGTAAGGAGTGGGCTCATTTTGGCCGGATGTCGGTCGGACGTCGTGGCCGGGATATTGGACTCGGGGTGAGCCGACGTGCCACCCGTCTGAAGAAGGCTTTAATGGTGCGTCGCGTGGGCAGAGGACAGCTGCCAGCATTACCCCGCCGTGTGTCCATGGTGCCGGCAGTGCTCCCCACACAACTGCGAACAGAGGGTGTGACGCTACAAACAGCAGACACTGGGAAACCGTAGTCGCATGCGACATTTACTGCAGACAATTATGTGTCCATGTGCATGCATGTGCGTAGCCTACTCAACGTAGCCCGTACACCGTAGGCATGCTTGCATGTGTTGCCATGGTTGCACGCGCTTTGGGAGTGGTAGAAAATAGGTTTTGATCCCATCGGGCGATCAAAGCCTATTTTTTGCTGTCACTGAAGCTCGTTCAACCATGACAACACATGCACTGGGTATATGAACTGGCAACACTGCTCGTGTGCTTCACGTGGGCAGTCGACATTGTTGAACTTTGCATAGCCCGAACTGTCAACTGAGATGGTGAATGGAAGAGATGGACGAAGTAGCCACAAAACTCGGGATTAAAACAAAATACAGACAGACCGTAGCCAGGCCTGCCCTACATTGAATGCTATTACAAGATGCATAAATAGAATACTCGTGTCGTCGATGTTTCTGGCTATTTATGCATACAACTTCACAATTTTAGCATTATTACATTTATCAGATGTTCGATGCTGCATTTGCGGTGACGGTAGTGCAGATATCTTTGCCCGTATGGATAGGTCATGCTCAAGTAGACTACACGACAATTTTGTCATTCTGTCTGTTCGGCCAGAGAAGCAATCTTGTCTTTTCTTTAACTGGTCCCGTTCAGACGCAGGCTAACTGTTGCATCATTTAATATGTGTCTGACCGTCGCTAACATACCCAAGTCGTGAGGCCTTCAAGATTCACGAAACAACCGTGTCTAGAGCAGCTGATTGGCTGTTTGTCGGAAAGTGCTGCCGAAACTTTTGCGCCTGAAATTTACCCAAGTTTCTCTTCCGCGCGCCTCGTGCCGCCATTTCGCCTCCGATTTCCTCAAGTTTCAGTAATTACAGCATTCTGAAGGGAAGCGACACAGGAGAGCTCGCCAACACATCTTCCAGCGGATTTAACTTTAAGCTTTTTCGCCGGCGCCGGTGGCGCCGCTTTACAAAGTTGCCAAATGTAGGACACGGTCCGGAAGAAGTTACGTCTTGTCTCGTTTGCGATGATTGATGGCTGTCCAGTTGCAATGTAGTTACCACGCATACTTGGCGTCCATTAAGGTGGCCTTGTTGTTTATGGTGTTTGTTTACGTGCATTGCAATAATGCTGTCGGATGTCTTTGATCTTTTCCTGGCGAGGGAGTGAAAACAGTAGGTGATGAAATGTTAATGTCTTGTCATGATTCTGTCGGTCTTCCGAAAATGATGTGGTAACTCGTACCTTAGTCCGTTCAGGGAGGAGCTGCCCATGAGCTAACCCCTTTGAACCTTCACCTGGGCACTCTATTATTTGGCTACTTCTACGTTGGGACAAAATTCATCAGACAGAAATATGTGGGCAATTTACTCTTGTTTACACAACATTGAAATCATGACTTGGAACAGCTGGTTGCATAACAGTGCGTTGCCACACTTCCAGTCGATCTCAGCGGGCTACTGGGGACAGGTGATTTGGGCTAGTCGGAGGAACATTGCCGCCACCTACTGAGCAGGTGATTTGGGCCAGTTCAAGGAACATTGCCGCCGCCTACCGAGCAGGTGATTTGGGCCAGTCGGAGGAACATTGCCACCACCTATTGAGCAGTTGAGCAGTTGATTGGGACCAGTTCAAGGAGCACTGCCGCCGCCTACCGAGCAGGTGATTTGGGCCAGTCGAAGGAGCACTGTCGCCACCTACCGAGCAGGTGAAAATTGAATCTGAGCAGCCCCGTCAAAATGGCGCGAGAGCGCTGTTTTTCCGGTACTATGCTACGCACTCAATGAACTCCGTGATGATAGTACGGACGTCACTCTATGAAATTGATTGGGGGGGGGGGCAAGTAGGCATTTAATGGTCCAAGTTGCCTCCAACGCCAGTTTTATTTATTGGACGCCCATGTAGGACCGGTAGTTTAGCTTCAGTCCGATTGGTAGGGGGGGGGGGATAAATAAATCGCTCAGCCTCCATCGCCTTAGCGTGAACAATGTGACATCCCTGGACGATGTTATGTGCTGATTGGGTCACGAGTTGTCGGAGGACGGGGTCAGTCGTGCTCAGCTTTGCACCTGGATAGCTCTACATGGAAGCCGCAGAGATGTGCATGGTGGGACAAGTTGTGGGTTGGACATGTGGAGCTGTATACATGATCTCAGGAGCAGACGTGGTCGCGCACATAGCCTTCTCTCGGTGCACTCCACGGGCTGAGATATAAGGCGGACGCTGTCTGCAATTTACTGACTGTCTCAGAACTGCGGTCGCGCGCAAAAAGAACCATTCTGACCATAAATACTCACTCAATATTTGAATTTTCAGAAGTATGTCGAGCATTTGATTGTAGCGAAGATCGTCACACCATGCACGTTTGACTTCGCATGTTTGTTCACTTCACTTTGTGCATTTGTGCGTTAAGCTTTGCATGCCATGTCGCAATTCAACAGCTAGCGGTTAATACATGACCTGAGCCGTCCAATTGTCAGGTACTCGTTTTTCCAACTATAAATATCAACACTTACATCCTTGCCGTGAGTTTAACGGCATCGAATACACGCGACTGGCGGACCGGTGGCGGACGCCTCTTCCTAACACGGACGCGCTCAAAGTCACACTGGTCGTTCTGGCTATGGTGTCCTGTCGAGTTACAGTCACACGAGCCACAGTTAGCCACGCGGTCGTGCGCCGAATCGCTCGGCCGACATGACCTGTCATGCTACTCCATTCAGCTGTGCTTGAAGACCTGTCATGCGTCACTTTGCGCGGATCAGATTGTATCGCATGTAGCTGTGTGCTGACGCTGGCAGCTGGAGCAACATTCCAGCTGCATCGTGTGCAAAACACAGCGCCATGCCCGCTCTGTTGGTGGCAATCTCACGCTCATGTGGGAAACGTGAAATGCACGTGCGATGGCCCGGCGTAAAATTGGTCTTCGCGCGTGCATTTGCTCGTAAGAGGTAACGTCTTCAGGCGTGTCGTGTAGAATGGCCAGCGACGGACATGGGGTGGTGACGCATACACCACCGGAATGCCAATGTTCTGCGTCGCAGTACCGTTCTAGCGGAGACGCACGTGCAGGATGAGGTGCTAGATCGTTTTGCACACTCCCGTGTCGCGAACGGTTCGCTATTCAGCCAGCACCCTGTCGGCATAAGGTCGCGTGAATAAACACCACAGTAACAAAGCCTCGAAACACAACGACCAATTATGGGCGGTGTATGCCAGAAGCAGTCGATGCGCTCCCAAGTTCAAATAACCAATCAAAACGACCATTTACATACGACTATCGCCTCTAAAGGAAAGATCCGAGATATGCAGTCGGCACCAATAGCCACATGGTGAAAGCACGATTTGTTCACAATCGATTGTTTTCGTCTGGCCGCCGCCATAACTGCAGCCTCCGTCGCAAACATGCGTCATGAGCAGCTAAGTAGACGTGCCGCTAACACGGTGCCACTGACGCCTGACTGTTTGCAGGCCAAGCTGCTACGTGTGCGTCGTCATGTTCGAGAGACATCGCAACATCATCGAGTTCAAGGAGTGTGAGTACACTACACTCCCGCCGAGATGCTGTGAATGGTCCGCCCGATATCGGCTCTGTGGTTTGCTGCAGCTCGTAACCCTGACGTAGAATATCAAGTGAAGCTGTCACCGAAGTAATTCATCGAAGCATGCATGCGGCGCAACGCATCCATCACCAATAAGTGATTTCGCTTGTTGCATTATGTGCATGGAATAGTCGGTTACTTCGGAGTCAGTAAGTGCAGTCTATCCATTGCAGGAACATAGAAATAAATTGCTCGGATTATATTCCTTATTTTGTGGGGCATCCATTTTTCTCCAGTGCCCATTAAGCCATGAGACCATGCCAGCGCTATGCAATCATTGTGCCGCAGGCGTGATACCAGTGCCCTTCCGCTCGGTACCGCGGTAATATCACGCCGGTGTACCGCGCGGTACCGCGGTAACATCACGCCGGTGTACCGCGCGGTACCGCGGTAATATCACGCCGGTGAACAGCGCGGTACCACGGTAATATCACGCCGGTGAACCGCGCGGTACCACGGCAATATCACGCCTGTGTACCGCGCGGTACCACGGTAGCATCACGTCGGTGTATCGCGCGGTACCGCGGTAACATCACGCCGGTGTACCGCGCGGTACCGCGGTAATATCACGCCGGTGAACAGCGCGGTACCACGGTAATATCACGCCTGTGTACCGCGCGGTACCGCGGTAATATCACGCCGGTGTACCGCCCGGTACCGCGATAATATCACGCCTGTGTACCGCGCGGTACCGCGGTGACATCACACCTGTGTACCGCGCGGTACCACGGTAATATCACGCCGGTGTACCGCTCGGTAGCGCGGTAACATCACGCCGGTGTACCGCTCAGTACCACGGTAATATCACACCGGTGTACGTCGTCATCGTCATCACATCGTCGTAGGAGGGTCTGAGGTGCGCTGGAGGTAGGAGGAAGCCGGTCCGCGGTGGGATGGGCGTAGGAGGAAGCCGGGATCGCGGTGGGGGGAGGTCGGGTCCGCGGTGACGTGGCGTGGGAAGAAGTGGTGGACGGTGGAGTCGAGGATCGGTGGGCCAGTGGAGCCGATGATCGGTGAGGCGATGGAGTCGAGGGTCGGAGGGACGGTGGAGGTGAGGATCGGCGAGGCGTTGAAGAGGGAGGTGCGCCTGACTCCGGGAGCAGGCTGCTGGCAAGATGGAAAGGCGGGTGGGAGCCGGTGCTGGACTGCGTATATGTTTAGGTGTTGAGGAGAGCGCCACTGCATAACTGCGTCCAGTGGTAGGTGGGGTGTGTGTGTGTGTGTGTGGGAGGCGGGGGGGGTGCTGCAATGGAGGCGAAAATGTCAGTGGTGGATGTGATGTTGCGTAGGTGCTGTCGTGCTGTTGTGTGTGACACGCTGTAAGCTGCCGCATTCCGACACACCTCCCTCGCACACGCCCACTTGGGACAGTCGGGGTCGGTGGCGGTTGTACGGTCCATCGCAGGCTGCACATCTCCTCTCGGATAGTGTGCAGTCGGATGACGTGTGTTGACCGAAACTGGTTGCATCGTGGTGTTGGCGACGCGCAGGCGCGTTCGCCACGGTCATGACGAAGAGAACGGCGGACCCTTAGTGGCAGAGGCGCGTAGAGACATACCTCGTATGTCTTGTCGGGTATGTGTACGTGTGCTGGCAGTTTGAGTAAGTCTAATGCTACAACTAAGATGTGTGCTGGTCGTGCCTCCCGTCTAACGTGATCTTTCGCGGCTGTGGTGTCTTGGAGGGCTGTGGCGTCAAGCAGTGTAGCGACTCTGTCGAATAGTATGTTATCCAGCTCTGAGGAACAAATGTAGTCGGGGCTGGTGTGCAGTGTGCGATGTAGCTTGAAAAAAGCAACGCCAGTTGTTGAAAGTGTGTGTGTGTGTGTGTGTGTGTTTAAAAGTGTTTGTGTGTCCGCGCTGCTCTGTGTCTGAACAATGATGTGGGTGGTGCGTCTGTTGATGGTGAAATGTGCTGGTTGGAGAATGTGGCGGAGTGTCTCTGCGATAGTGAAGAGCGACTCTGGTGTGGTGGTGTGGTCTGGCTCGGCGTAGGTGCCTACTAGGTAGATGTCTTTTGTGGTGAAGGCGATTGACGCCAGTGTGGGTGTCATGGTGTGTATGGGTCGGTCCCGTTTTCCGCAAGGTGTCCCTCCTTACTGAAAAAAATACTTGGGTTCGTTGCAACCGTGGACCGAGCTTTCACCGTCTGGTCCCCGCCTCGGCCGCAATGGCCCAGGGCGGTGGACTCGTCACAGTTAGGTTTCCTGCCGGGGGTGGGATAAAGGTCAGCTGGGAGACGGCAGTGAATGGGGGGATTTGGTGGGGGAGGTATTCCTTCTAGTGTTGCGGGTGTGTTCGTCTAAGACCCCTGCAACTCTTGTGTCTTGCTGTCCTCGAGTCTTCGCTCCTTTTACCGCTACAGGCTTATCTTCTCTGTGCAACCTTGGCCGTTCCTAGATCTGTTCGTACTCGCTGGGCGTGTGTCGCCCCGTTTGGACCGATTCAGTTATAGCCGGCGCTATTTCGGTGTATCGCCGCTACCGCCACCGCCACCGTCGCCGCCGTCACGACAATGGCGCTGAATGGTGTGGCGTGTGTGATCGGCGCGTCGGCTTCCAGCGTCACGGTTCGACCGACATCCGGCACATGCGACATTGTCGCAGAAGGCGCTCCGACAGCCAGTCTGGCCGGCCGCCTGTGGTGTCGAGGCGGTGACCGCCGCGGTGACCGCCTGGGGCGGCCGGAGACGGGGCGCGGCTGTCACCGCCTGGGGGCGGCCGGAGACTGGACGCGGCGGTCACCGTCTGGGGGCGGCTGGAGATGAGGCATGGCGGTCACCGCCTGGGGGCGGGCGGAGACGGGACGCGGCGGTCACCGCCGGGGGTGGCTGGAGACGGGGCGCGTCGGTCACCGCCGGGGGGCGGCTGGAGACGGGGCGCGTCGGTCACCGCCGGGGGTGGCTGGAGACGGGGCGCGGCGGTCACCACCTGGGGCGGCTGGAGACGGGGCGCGGCGGTCACCGCCTAGGGGTGGGCGGACACAGGGCGCGGCAGTCACCGCCTGGGGCGGTCGGAGACGGGGCGCGGCGGTCACCACCTGGGGCGGCTGGAGACGGGGCGCGTCGGTCACCGCCGGGGGTGGCTGGAGACGGGGCGCGGCGGTCACCGCCGGGGGGTGGCTGGAGACGGGGCGCGTCGGTCACCGCCGGGGGGGTGGCTGGAGACGGGGCGCGTCGGTCACCGCCGGGGGGTGGCTGGAGATGAGGCATGGCGGTCACCGCCTGGGGGCGGGCGGAGACGGGGCGCGGCGGTCACCACCTGGGGCGGCTGGAGACGGGGCGCGTCGGTCACCGCCGGGGGGTGGCTGGAGACGGGGCGCGGCGGTCACCACCTGGGGCGACTGGAGACGGGGCGCGGCGGTCACCGCCAGGGGGCGGCTGGAGACGGGGCGCGTCGGTCACCACCTGGGGCGGCTGGAGACGGGGCGCGGCGGTCACCGCCTGGGGGTGGGCGGACACAGGGCGCGGCAGTCACCGCCTGGGGCGGTCGGAGACGGGACGCGGCGGTCGCCGTCGGCGGAGCAGCCGCGCTGCCGGTCAGGTAGCAGTGGCCGCCGCCTCAGGGCTGGCGCGTATGTCAGGTGTTTTCACGTGCGCGCAGCTTCTGCAATCCTATCCGGCCGTTTCAAAGGAACACAATTGGATCCCTTGGAGTCATTTCGCGGTTCGGATATGCGGATTTGGCCATCAAACCAGCGTGACGTTTCAGGAATACCGTCTGGTGGAGTGGAAGTTCATTCGTATTAACACGCGCCCTGGAGGGCCTCGGAAAATTACGCGCACTGGAGGGTGAGGCGGATTCTGCCCCCCTAAGATCTCGGCTCATACTGAGGATAGAGCAACGAAATTCGCAGGGTGGATGGGTACGATAGTAAACTCTATTGTGTGAAAATTTTATGACCTCAGGTCAGCATCTTCAAAGTCAAATGAGGTCAAAATAGCAAAATTTCCCGGTTTCGCGTGGATTGGCTTGTCATTGTTATGGATCGCTGTGATTGCGTTTCAATGCTCCAAAATTGGCATTAATGATAGTTTGGACATTACTAATGATGCAATACAGATGCCAGATCCGCTATTTGACCTCAGGTCATCTATACAGGAGCACATTAGCAGGTTATTACCTGCTCCAGTTACCGGAACCGGGCTGTCCACCCGACTGCTCCGTTGGGCGGTTCGGCGCAATCGGCTTCGCAAAGAAAGGAGTGAAATACATGAATAAAGTATGAGAACGTTTAGGCACACAATAACAAACAGTAGATTTCGGGATGTGTATGGAGTAACATGTAAAGTGACATCAATCGCATGACAGTAATTTGCATTTTTGACAACATTCCAGTTGACCAAGTTTGATTCTATTAGCCTGTCATGAACTTGACCTGACTTGACCTCGGCGACCTAGCATGACTTTGAAGTTATTTAGCATCACAAAATGCATCAAACAAGTCGCTAGTATTGTGAAGAATAGTTCCCTTTCGCCAATATACGGGAAGTGCATTAGCGCCGATTTTTGTGGGCTGGCGGTGCGAATTATTTTTACTTTAACGGCCGCCAACTTGAACAGTTTTCGGCTGATTTTCATTTTTCTTACTTTAAACAATGCGCCGGTCATTTCCAAGTAGGTACGCAAAAATGTGGCGTATATTGACCTGGAAAAGATGGAGTTATGTACGAAAAATCGGAGGGATGGACGGATTTCGCCATCCCCCCTCCAGGGCGTGTGTTAACCAGTCATAAACTTGACCTGACTTGACCTCGGTGACCTGACATGACTTTGAAACAATACAGGATAACAATGTACACCAAGCAAGGCGCTAATTTTGCTAGGAACACTTCCTTTTTACCAATATACGGGAAGCGTATCAACGCCGATATTTGTGGCCAGGCGCTGATAAAATGTTTTGACTTTAGCGACCCCTAATTCGAAAAACGTTTTGTCGATTTTCACTTTTCTTACTTTAAGCAACGCGCCAGTCATTTATAAGCACGTACACAAATAATAGCGTATATCGGCCGGTAAATTCTGGAGTTATCTACGAAAAACTGGAGGGGTGGACGCATTTCGCCCCCCTTCCAGGGCGCGTGTTAACTTGGAAACAGACGTTCGCTGGCGTTTTTCTCGATGGCTTAAGTTTGCATTGCGAATATTTGCCAACTATATATATATATATATATATATATATACTTATTGTTCTAATTTTAGCTTGATTTAAGCCTGGCGAAATAACTTTTAACTCGGTAGTAGGCATCGGAAGCTGGTGTATTTCTATCACTTCGTGTTTGTGTTGCAAATAGTTACACGTATGCATCTACCCATGACGTATGTCCCTCGTAGGTCCCACGTATCCCAGATCAATAATGTAAGCATGCCTTGTCGACCTGTGGTAGCTGTAATACGAACTATCGCACTTCTCGTCAGTCTCATGTCAGTCGCTGCCATGCCCCTCTAAGCCCAATACTCGGCCTTCATGTCACTCCCCTCCAAGCCCGCCACTCGGGCTCCATGTCAGGTTCCACCAAGCCAACTAATTTCACTGAAGAAAAAAACGACCTTGTTCGAAGTGATGCCAATATGCATGGAGTATGTTTCGGCTATCTGATCAAAATTTAAAATCTGTCACGATCACTCTAGTGTCAGATAAACATCGGGCTTAATCGGTTCTCATCGAGGAACTAGTCCATACACCGTACTACACCAGAATGGATGTTGTGCAATGGCCTGTTACTAGCATTAGCTTCTACTGCAGCCAAATTGCAAACTGAGATATTCCGCGTCCCATCCGTGTGCTGGCATACTCGCAGCGCGGTCCAGTACTTACATGACTCGAAGCGCAGCTATATACCAACACGATCCGCAGCCCTACACCAACATGACCCGCAGCCCATCCCTGTACCGACATGACCCACAGCCCAGTCCTGTACCGACATGACCCGCCGCCCATCCTTGTAACGACATGACCCGCAGCCCAGCACTATACCGACCTGACCCGCAGCCCAGCCCTGTACCGACATGACCCGCAGCCCATCCCTGTACCGACCTGATCCACAGCCCAGCCCTGTACCGACATGACCCGCAGCCCAGCCCTGTACCGACCTGACCCACAGCCCATCCTTGTACCGACATGACCCGCAGCCCAGCCCTGTACCGACCTGACCCGCAGCCCAGCCCTGTACCGACATGACCCGCAGCCCAGTCCCCTGTACCGACATGACCCACAGCCCAGCCCTGCACCGACCTGACCCACGGCCCAGCCCTGTACCGACATGACCCGCAGCCCAGCCCTGTACCGACATGACCCGCAGCCCATCCCTGTACCGACACGACCCACAGCCCAGCCCTGTACCGACCTGACCCGCAGCCCAGCCCTGTACCGACATGACCCGCAGCCCATCCCTGTACCGACATGACCCGCAGCCCATCCTTGTACCGACACGACCCGCAGCCCAGCCCTGTACCGACCTGACCCTGACCCCGTCCGATTGCAGCCCAGTTCTGCAGCCGGCAGCCGTCGTTCCGCCAGCTGTGCCGGGACATCGGCGGCGACGCGCCGCTGCACACCATGATCCGCGTGGACACGCAGCCGGTGCCGTGTCCGTTCCAAGGCGCCTTCACGTTCGACTACAAGCGCTCCGACCGGGTGTGCGACGCGCCCATCTCGCGCGTCTCGGCGTGCTCGGTGCCGTGGCAGCTGGTCCTTCAGCACCAGGTGGGTGGCCAGGCGGCCGGCGTCGGCATGCCCCGCGGCTCGTGGCTGCTGCGCTCGTCAACAGCAGGGTTGTGCGTTCGAGACTTGACCACGACCGGATTGTGTTTTCGCCGCAGACGGCCAGATGCTTGATCGGTGCGAAATGCCCGCCATTGTTGCGTGGAAAATTCGCGCACGTGAAGCGGGTTTGATCGAAGAGAACTGAAGGTGAATGGATAGTGCGTGGAGGAGCTTGTCCCTCTACTAGCCTAGTCGGAGTTCGAAAGCCAGAGTATGGGCATTTACTTTCAATGTGTCTTTGTTTATTTAAAAGTTCATTTAGGAAATCGCATGCCGGGAAGAGAAATCGACAGCATTGAACACCCTTGATATCGCAAATCGCGCTATGCATATGTGACAAACAACAAAAAGTCATTACTGTTGCTTAGTAACCATCACATCGAAACAAACGCCGACACAGGCTCATCCAATATTTCGTTCATCCATCATTTGATACCGGAATATAAAATGATAAATGGAGGATGATGATGATTGTGATGCATGGTGGAACCCTAGAGAGCGCAAACGTATGGCGCAATCTCGCAAATGCATATGGCAGCGTTGGCGTCGGACGGCTGGGTGACTGCAATATGTCAGCGCGGACGGTAGGATTGCATTGCTGTCATGTGCTGACCTGTCTTGCCTGTTGGAGATGCTCTCTGGTAAGGGCAGACAAACATGGTGTCACCGAGAGCCTTACATATTACGACGAGATGACTGAGAGGAGTTATTGCGTTACCTCCGACCACCGCTGAAATGTCAGGAGCCTATTCCGGAACCGGTGTGAGTGCCGCAGATTACATCTGGTCGGCGCGTCATCACACTTGGTTGACTGACCACGGTGACCAGGAGCTCAGAGCATTTCACCTGTGTTGTCTCACTCATGGTGCCTTTCTCACCAACAACCAGCAGGCAGCACTGGCTAACTCAGTCATCCGTTCACTAGAGGCGTGCCTAGATTAACTCAACTATGTGCCGCACCCACACACAGACTAACTCAGGCTCTTTGTCGGTACATGTGTTTGCAGAGTACCCTCTGTCCCTTTCTTCGCATCCAAACCCAGACTATATCGATACCGTTGCCCACAGGTGTACCCGGGCTAACTCAGCGGCTGTTCCCGGCAGGGGTGTCCGGACTAACTCCGCGGTTGTTCACGCCAGGGGCGCCCGGACTAACTCAGCGGCTGTTCCCGGCAGGGGCGACTGGACTAACTCAGCGGCTGTTCCCGGCAGGGGTGCCCGGACTACTGGACTAACTCGGCGGCTGCTCCCGGCAGGCTTGTCCAGACGTGGCGGGGGCAGAGAGGCTATCGGAGAAGCTCACCTGCCTGGCAACGTGGCACAGCTACGACGAACACTTCATGTTCGGGCGACTGGACAGCGTCAAGACCAAAACCGACGCCGACAGGTGATTACGTGAGGCGAAGCCAAAGGACTCACCCACCCACTTACCCCATTTGCATGAGCAGGTCACCCGTAAACGGAAATTTCCGACCCGGTCGATTCGCAAAAGTTCCGATCGCACGGCCCGTTTACACGAGCAAGGCAGCCACCTAATCGGATTTTTGCCATTTGACGGCTGACGCAATGCGATGAAAAGTTCCGAATATTTGGCGCATTTTTGCGTTTCTGATGCACCTGCTTCGAGCAACGGCGTACACAGGCACAATGTATCATCAATTGCCCACGTAGTTGGAGGTTGTTGGGCAGAGATATAGGGAATCTGTGAATTCCAAGGATTCACGTAGCAGACGACACATTATCGATGACAACGCAGCCCTTTCTTCTTCACGAATCAAATTGTGCATTGCTTCCGGGCCAGACTGTGCTCTACAGTATAGGTTCCAGACAATGTAGTGGTGCATTGTTCTAGACGGCCTTGTTCCAGACTGTGGAATAGTCAAATAAACATGGTGAATTAGCATCACTACGCAATCCAAGAGACAAATCAGCAAAACTCAGACGCCGTCACAAATCCGCAAGTTGAACGCTCCACCACATCGTAAAACTCACGATTGGGGTACGCATTAATAACGTGACGTCTCAGCGCCGCTTCCAGCTGTTACGTGTCTGATTTTTGTGGTTCATCACTAGGTTTGCAATTATAATTGTAAAATATGAAGTTTATTTTCATGATTGCCCTAATTTGCTCAAAACTTTGCAGAAAATAGCTTCATGAAGTGTCATAGTGTCGTAGCAGAGAATATCCTCATGCTATTTCTCTCTTTCGAACATGTTCATGTCTGAGACGTCTTATACTCAGTAGTATTATGTCACATAATATATCCCATATGGATTTTTTCCCATATTGGAGTACACATATTTCTGCTCCGTTCCACGGTTTTCTTTTTTCCTTGCCTGTCAGCTCTACTACTGAGGCTATCAGTGGCGGATCCAGAAGCCTGGTTTTCGACCGGTTTCGAATCAGAGAAAATTCCGATTCCGATCACTTTTCAGATTCGAACAGCTAAGATGCGTCCAGGCCGTTTATGACGATATTTGTTACACGAACCGTTTTTATATTTAAAAATGTATCATCTTAGTGCAAAGCTGGAGGAAAATCGCATTTTTTGGATGATCCCTCATCTAAGATCCGCTATTGGGGACCATTGTTATCTCCGAACATGGCCGGAGTTGCCGGGTGAGGAGCGGTGCTGGACCACTAGCTTAGTGTTCTGCTAATGTTAATTCGTTAATTTTCCTATTCCATATATAAATATGACCCATAATTATGGTTGTGGACTCGCCTGGCTTGGTGAGGTATCTCCAGCCTCGGCTGCGTATAAAATGCCGCACTGCAAGTTGTGTCTACCACGAGACACATGCAAATGAGGCGCAGCTGCATGTGTTTGTGTCCACGTGGACCCCTGGCAATAATGCCAATAGGTTATCGTCTCACATTGGTACCAGTCTGTTCAATACGTCTTCGTTGGGCGACACACATCCATGCTTAGCCACACATGTGTTTGCTATGATGTCGTACTGGACAGTCGCCGGGAGAAAAACGCTATCACTGAGCGAGTTCATGGCTCGCTACATCACCGTGGACACGTATTAATCACTGCGCTGCCACTGCCCATGCGATTCTGTAAACGGCGCATACTGGGCATACTGGGTTCATGCTATCCTACTAACGTCCTTCTCGTCCCGACGTTCATGATGTTTTTTACACTGGCGATTGTTGTATTTTGCTGTTGAGCAAGCCGAGCATCTTTTGGTGAATAATATCTGGGAATGCAAGTGATAAAAGGGGCACCTAATTTGAGGGAAAAGGCATCTTCATAAAAGAATGGGACAGTTGGGGGGGGGAGAACTATGGTACGAGTGGGTGGGAAAACCAAAAGATATGCGAAAACTTATCGCCCATTTAACATGCTGAAAAATACTCTGCAAACCAGGATGGTTATGAACACACTGAAATGCAAGCAGTGCAATAGTTTTTCTTCCGCTAGTACTGAGTTACGCATTTCTACTATCGAATCAAATTGTTTGTCGGGACAACTGAGTGGAAAAGGCTTACCCTCGCTATATTTGATCGCCATCTGTTGCTGCCTGTTTACCATGTCTCAGTGTCTTCAGCTGAACAATAGCTGAGTTCCCGCTGTGTGTCTGTTGGGGAAAGACCATTTAAAACTCGGTCTCGGAGGACATCCAGGTCGTGCGCCAGCATATACTTCCTGAGTGCTCGGAGCGAACCTTGCCAGCGTGAATGGAAATGTTTGCGAACCATTCGAGCGTTCGTTGAACTTGCTCCGTTTGATGTGCATATGCTCGCCTGACGTTCTTTGTTGTTTGATATAGATACCGGTGCTTCATCTTCGAAAAATTCGACCTGGGCGGTGGTCGCTCTGGTTTTCACGTGGTTCAGTCGGGAGACTCGACCTGTCAGGGCCTTCAGGACGTGCACGAGGGTCACAAGGTCATGAACCTGTACCATGGTGAGCACTATCGGAAGCTTGCATGACTGTCACCATCAATCCTCACCAATCACAATCGGCCTATCACATTGGGGAGTGTGGGGAAAGAACACGCCATTTGATAAAATGCTTTGATTGGTTTGACAATTTGCTACTGCCTATCACTACCTCACGCGACAATTTGATAGGTAGTAGCATTATCTGCTACTACCTAACACTTCAATTACCACTGTCTTAGCATGAAGGTCACACCAGGGGCGGAATCTTATGATTTGGTATGGAAATATACTTATCTGCTACTACCTAACACCTTATTCACAACTGTCGTAACTTGAAAGCATTTCCATGGCCGGAACCTTATGATTGACATGAAGATCCACAGCTACCCTGGTAGAGCACAACTTGCAACGACACATTCTTGCTTTGGGTGTGTGACCATACTGAAGTTGCCCAGCCACAGCAGGCATCGTCATTTCGCGAAATATATTGCGCCCCACGTATTTTATCCATTTCTGTTCCCATTTAAGCTTGAGATGCTTATTTAAATGCCATTATCGGCACATTACCAAGCGATTTTCTGAGAAACGTTGGGGATGCAACACGAAAGACAGGGATGCACGTCTTTAGGTTAGGGATGCGCATGCATTCAAAAAGTATATGCAGCTCCTGGCGTTAGTCATGCGTTTCCAAGTTGTGCATATATGCCACATACGCTCAAAGCCATAACAAATACCTGTTTCGTATGTGTGCGTAATGGTATTTATATGCACAACTTGGAGACACGTGACGCACGGGTGAAACTGTATACTTACTAATATTTGAAAATGTTCATCCGTAAACTATGCGGTGCAATCACAACGTTTCAGTAAAAGTTATAATTTAGAATTTCTGGCGGTTACTGTCATCGAAATTATGCATAAGAATGTACTCACTATTCCATACGTGTTGTTGAAATCCCGTTCGTCATCTGCAGACCGCCCCACACAGATACCTCCATACATCGCATGTGCATGCAAAACAAAGCTAATGTCAAACGTCAGGTGTCATCCAGCCTGCTGTCGTATCTGTTTCAGCTGAACGCTGCTGTTGTCATCGTTAGTCCATCCACATAATAAACACAGCCCAAGTATCAGATGTGGAATTGTTTCAAAACGATATTTAAAGCAAGATATTTGACGATCTTGATATGTATGTACGTATGTATGTATGTATGTATGTATGTATGTATGTATGTATGTATGTATGTATGCATGTACGTATGTATGTATGTATGTATGTATGTATGTATGTATGCATGCACGTATGTATGTATGTATGTATGCATGCATGCATGCATGCCCTTCAAAACTCACCAAGCATGCTCTGCTCCGCAGAGAAGCACCGACTGCAGAAGTGCCAGCTGCCCAGCTGGCTGACGGTCCACCACGAGTGGCACAGCATGGACTCGCGACAGCGCTACCACATCTTCCACAAGAACCACTCGATCCGAGTCAGCCATCAGCCGCGGTGAGTGGCCTCTGACCGCGGCGTTATCGGCGCATCGGACGGGCTTGGCCGCGGCGCAGCCGGCTGTCTGCGGCGCAGCAGTCGCACGTGGACCGGCGGACAGTCCGCGCCGTGCACTGCCGGCGGAGGTAGCCGCTGGCGAGCCGGCCAGTCACAGCCGCGCTGTGGAGCCGGCCCAACTGCCGGCCAGTCACAGCCGCGCTGTGGAGCCGGCCCAACTGCCGGCCAGTCACAGCCGCGCTGTGTAGCCGGCCGAACTGCCGGCCAGTCACAGCCGCGCTGTGTAGCCGGCCCAACTGCCGGCCAGTCACAGCCGCGCTGTGGAGCCGGCCCAACTGCCGGCCAGTCACAGCCGCGCTGTGGAGCCGGCCCAACTGCCGGCCAGTCACAGCCGCGCTGTGTAGCCGGCCGAACTGCCGGTCAGTCACAGCCGCGCTGTGTAGCCGGCCCAACTGCCGGCCAGTCACAGCCGCGCTGTGTAGCCGGCCGAACTGCCGGCCAGTCACAGCCGCGCTGTGTAGCCGGCCCAACTGCCGGCCACTGATGTCCGCCGGCTGGCTTCTTCGACGCCGGCTGGTCGTGCTCGGACTGGCAGAGTGTCTCCGCAATACGCTTGGCAGAGTGTCTCCACAATACGCTTGGCAGAGTGTCTCCACAATACGCTTGGCAGTGTCTCCACCACAAGTTTGGCAGAGTGTCTCCACCCCGCGCTTGGCAATGTGTCTCCACCTCGCGCTTGACAGCGCGTATCTACCCTGCGCTTGACAGTGTCTCCACCATACGCTTGACAGCGTGTCTCCACCATACGCTTGACAGCGTGTCTCCACCCTATGCTTGACAGCGGGTCTACGCCCTACGCTTGACAGCGGGTCTCCACCCTAGGCTTGCGTGCGACAAGTGAAGGGTGGCGTGTGGTGGTCGTTGTCAGAAACGTTGTGAAGCTCGCAAGCCATTCAATCACTGAAAATCGTGTAGGGTTAATTTATTTTGGCCAAAATTAGCTCATCACACGTCATCTGCTGCCGTTGCCGAAATTGGCGCTGCACATCCGGGTATTGAAACCTGCGGCCTTTCGGCTTATCGATGAGGGTACTGCCCCAGGCGCGCTGTCCGGGATCATCGGAGGACGCTTCCCGGAGTCTGAGGAGGACGCTGTCCGTAGTCGTCGGAGGACGCTGTTTGGAGTCATCAGAGGACACTGCCCAGAGTTGTCGGAGGACGCTGTCTGGAGTCGTCGGAGGACGTTATCCGGCGTCATCTGAGGACGCTATCCGGAGTCGTCGGGTCGTCGGATGACGTTATCCAGAGTCGTTTGAGGACACTATTTGGAGTAGTCGGAGGACGTTGCCCGGAGTCGACGGAGGACGCTGCCCGGAGTCGACGGAGGACGCTGTCCGGAGTCGTAGGGCGTTGTACGGCCGCACACGCTCTGACCAAATCGAAACATCGATAACGGCAATGGAGATTCTGTCGCCGTCGGCGGTCGTAACGCATCGCCACCGAAACGACGTTGTATCGCCGCTGATGACGTCATCTGCGCTCCATGACGTGACGCACACCCTGCAGCGGAGCGGCGCCGGTCCCTGCCGCCGCCGACCGATGGGACGGACCCACCCGGCTGACGGAGACGACGTCCGGCTCCATCCGCCGGACGTCGACGCAACATACAATAGCTCCACACGCATTGTCTCCGCAGTGCCTGCTGCGCCAGCTGGTTGGCGTTCCACCGACCGGCGTCACTTATCGTGCTTGCTGCTCGCTTCCCAGCAGCATCACTTATCATGCCTGCCGCTCGCTTATCAGCAGCGTCACTTATCATGCCTGCCGCTCGCTTCCCAGCAGCGTCACTTATCATGCCTGCCGCTCGCTTCCCAGCAGCGTCACTTATCATGCCTGCCGCTCGCTTCTCAGCAGCCATCGTTGGAACTGCCCACTCTCAGCTGCGAACGGAGCGGAGCAATGGTGGCCTGACATCACGCTGGCTGATAGGCGGACCTGGCCCGCAACATACAATATGCGCGTTTGTGAGCGAAAGACTGCTGGTTGATCTAATTGTGCGCTTGCTTCCGGCGCCCTGTATTGAAGACGTGTTCATTAAATTGGTCCTAAGCCAACCGAATTGTGCATTGGTTTTGTGAAGCCAGGTGGTTCATTCGTGGCGCCACACATAATCTACGCCATTTTTGTCATGGTACAATGTTGGTTCGGAGAGGTGAGCTGCTGTTTCGTCATGGTAGAATGTTGGTTCGGAGAGGTGAGCTGCTGTTTTGTCATGGTAGAATGTTGGTTCGGAGAGGTGTGAGGTGCTGTTTTGTCATGATACAATGTTGGTTCGGAGAGGTGTGGCGCTATGTGGCGTTGGAGTGCGACAAGTGTTCAACTATTGGCTGTCAGAGCTGAACAGCGGACACCTCCTGTCACAGGTCGGGAGAGCCGAGCACCGAAGACCAGCCGACCAGACTTGTGTGCAACAGACTGACCCAGGTCACGGCTGACAGCGTCCGGGTTGTGTTCCATCACAGCCGACAGTGGTACGTGCCCTCCAACCCTGGCCACAGCTGACAGTGGTAGGTATGTACCGTCTGACCCAGGCCGCAGCTGACAGTGTCAGGTGTCGTCCGACCCAGGCCGCAGCTGACAGTGGTAGGTACTGTTTGATTGGGATCACAGCTGACAGTGTTGCTTGTTATATTATTCATTCGTTATTCGGTTGTTATTGATCGAAGCAGGGACGCGTTCCCAATGCATCCTAACAAAACGAGACAATACACCTCAACCATCCTGACTTTTAAAATATAATGTACCATTTGTGATAAATATGTGAATTATAAGCGACCACAATGGGCCATTCTGCCCGCTTGTACATGGCGAAGGTTTTCCTGATACCATGCATTACCCCATTATTATATCGGCATGGTCATTGAACTTCAGTGTATCTAGATAAATGCGAGTATATGCAACCGAAATCACCTGTTGCCGTTTGTGCTATTCCTTCCCAACGGCTCACGCACAAAAGTGAAGCGTCTTCCTACCCTACGTTCCCGCTCCACGTCCGTCTCGAGACGAACACCTTCCCGTCACACCTGTCTGTGGACGAAATGATGCACCATCCACCGTCCTCCCAGTCTCATGCTCCACCATGGGCCCCACGGTCCCGTCAGTCTGTGGGCGATGTGAGCTTCCGTCTAATTCTGAAGCGATATGAACTCACTGGCGGCTCAGATGTGGCATTTTCCTCCCCTCCAACACAGAGGTGACAAATCCATCCTGGGCCGGAGGCGGCATGACGTCCCTTCCAAGACACATGGGGGACACAACTTCCAGGGTCGGAAGCGGCATGACAGCGGCCAGGGGTCGACACGACATCCCCGTCGGGACATCGACCTGGCCATCTGACCGGCGGCGGCCTGACCTCGTATTGACCTGACGTGACCTGCACGCCTCTCGGGTGGACGTTTGCTCGGCGAGGCCATCTCACGACGGCGCCGCAGCTGGGACGCGGCGGCCGTTCCGCGGATGACATCGGCCCATTATCGCACTGGCGCCGCCGCCTCGGCCGTCTGCCGATCGGCTGTAATGTCAAAATCGATGTCGGGGGACGGGTGGGAGGGGAGGGGGCGTCGGCACGAAACGGACTCAGCTCGGCCTCTTCCGGCGCCGGCGCTGGGTCCAGCGACGCTGGGCCAAGCGGCGCTGGATCGAGCAGCGCTGGCCGCTCGAAAGGTTCCCGACGTGGAGCACGTCGGGTACTTAAATTCAAACTGTGGGGCTCGGGAGTGGGTTTGGCGTGGTGATGGGTGGTCAGATTTGTGGCTGTCACGTGCAGCACGGCCGATACGCCCGTGGCGCATGCCTCGTTACCGGACTACGAGCCGCCGCCAAGGCGATGGTCGGCAGGCGTGACTACGCGACATACTCGCCGCTGCTGTTTATTGCGGACTGCTGGATTGGGGGCAAACAACTGGATTATACGGCGCTCTATAATTACCAGCACGAGGGGAGTGGCAAACGACTCTAACCCTTATATAGGCGGCGAAGGTTCATTGAAGCGGCCATGCTCGGCCTTACCCGATCGACTCACGCTTGTGAGACGTGGAAAAGTTGTCTGTTGCAGTATTCGAGGACATAATTGTCATATCCAGGAAGATGCATCTGTTTTCAGGTTTATTTCCCTAGGCAGATCCTATCCTGTATTTTGTTTCATGCGCTCATAATCTGTGTTCAGTAAAAGTACTCCACAGCCTCAGTTAGCATGGCCGCACGCACTTATGTGTATTCAGCCACGGATTACTTAGTCGTGGTGTCAGTCCACGTGACCTCCATGTCCCGCGACTGGGTGGTCGTGTGGCCAGTGTCAGTTTTATTTAGGATGCCGGAATAAGTAGTTGTGTGGTGCATAAACTTGCGAGAAAGCTGAAAAACAGGTTTGTGAAACGTTATCCGCTATGTCGACAATTTAGCATGGCGAATTTGGCATGATAAGAAATGCGTATTCGAGGTGTTATGCCCAATTTTGGCACGAGAACAGCCAATGTCAGCTACTCAACATCAGTTTCAAGCAAGGTTCGGCTCAGTTTTGCTTCCATGGGTTGCCCAAATGGCACTATTGTGGTCAGTTCGCAATTTTTGCCGATATATGGTACTAGAGTCTACCGCGGCATAGTACCAGAGTCTGTGCCGCTGTATGGTACCCGAGTCTGCTGCTGTATGGTAGCCGAGTCTGCCCATTCCACACGAGAGCCATTCAGTCGCCTCTTGCACTCGCTCGTTCAGCGCCCCCAATGACGCCTTCCGCCGGTAAGTGCACAGTGGGAGTTGTACCAACGAGGTTACTGCGCTTTGTGAGTAAATCGGAGTACGTGGATGCAAAGTGCAGTGTGGTATATGGCCGGCAGTTTGGCATGAATGACCTGCTATGCAGACTAGCTCCAGCGTAGCAAAAGGCCGCAATGTGGAAGACAGTTCGAAACCAGTTCGGCGCGAGGTGTTTTGAAATAAATTCTTCCCAGGTTTGGGCTTAATTTATGCATTGCTTTGTATGCCATGTCATATCTACCCGCCGATCTATTATGGCTATGTCAATGATGACGTTCGGAAGATTACTCCCTCTAAGCGACATAAAACAAAAATGTTCAGCGAGACCTGCAAAATATTCACACTCATGCGCACAAAAACATCGGACTGCTGCCGCACCTGCGCTCTGGGCGCGTCGCTCCGGAGACCCCCCCCCCCTCCTCCACGGTGATCCAAACACCACGATGCGGCGGCGGCCACGTGCCGGCGTTATCGGCGCGACTGCGGCAATTCGGACCGGCTGTGCGGCGAATGCGGCGCGCCTCTTTGAGGCCGGCCGGCGACGAGACGGCGTCTGGTCGCGCCGTCACACGCCATCAGCCGCGACGTACACGGCACGAGCGGGGTATTCGCCACCCGTCCGGCTCAACAGAGGTCAGGGGAGATGGAGGCGCGAGAGGCCGCCGGAAAACAGGCGCGCTGGCGCCTGAAGCGCCGACGTCAGCCGACATTGACACGTTTGGAGGCCGTTTTGAGCGTGATCTGACCGGCGACCGAGAGGGCCGAGCAGTGGCGCGCGGTCGCGCGGCGACGGTGAAGAGCACCTGATCGCCGCTGGCCTTGTGGTCCTGGCTGCTGCCGTACGCGTTGACCGGGGGCGGGTCACGTCGGGTGGGGGTCGACACTCGGCGATAGCTGCACGACCTTCGGTCATGCCCGGAGCCGCGGCGGAGTGCCTCGGTTGTCAGCGAGTTGACGCGGGCATCGACGACGGTGTCCACTGGTGGTGTCCGACGCAGCTGCCGGTGTCCGGCGGTGGTGGGGGTGTCCGACGGTGGTGGGGGTGTCCGGCGGTGGGGTCCGGCGGTGGTGGGGGTGTCCGGCGGTGGTGGGGGTGGTGTCCGGCGGTGGTGGGGGTGTCCGGCGGTGGTGGGGGTGTCCGGCGGTGGTGGGGGTGTCCGGCGGTGGTGGGGGTGTCCGGCGGTGGTGGGGGTGTCCGGCGGTGGTGGGGGTGTCCGGCGGTGGTGGGGGTGTCCGGCGGTGGTGGGGGTGTCCGGCGGTGGTGGGGGTGTCCGGCGGTGGTGGGGGTGTCCGGCGGTGGTGGGGGTGTCCGGCGGTGGTGGGGGTGTCCGGCGGTGGTGGGGGTGTCCGGCGGTGGTGGGGGTGTCCGGCGGTGGTGGGGGTGTCCGGCGGTGGTGGGGGTGGGGGGTGTCCGGCGGTGGTGGGGTCCGGCGGTGGTGGGGTGTCCGGCGGTGGTGGGGGTGTCCGGCGGTGGTGGGGGTGTCCGGCGGTGGTGGGGGTGTCCGGCGGTGGTGGGGGTGTCCGGCGGTGGTGGGGGTGTCCGGCGGTGGTGGGGGTGTCCGGCGGTGGTGGGGGTGTCCGGCGGTGGTGGGGGTGTCCGGCGGTGGTGGGGGTGTCCGGCGGTGGTGGGGTGTCCGGCGGTGGTGGGGGCGGGTGGGGTGTCCGGCGGTGGTGGGGGTGTCCGGCGGTGGTGGGGGTGTCCGGCGGTGGTGGGGGTGTCCGGCGGTGGTGGGGGTGTCCGGCGGTGGTGGGGGTGTCCGGCGGTGGTGGGGGTGTCCGGCGGTGGTGGGGGTGTCCGGCGGTGGTGGGGGTGTCCGGCGGTGGTGGGGGGTGTCCGGCGGTGGTGGGGGTGTCCGGCGGTGGTGGGGGTGTCCGGCGGTGGTGGGGGTGTCCGGCGGTGGTGGGGGGTGTCCGGCGGTGGTGGGGGTGTCCGGCGGTGGTGGGGGTGTCCGGCGGTGGTGGGGGTGTCCGGCGGTGTGGGGGTGTCCGGCGGTGGTGGGGGTGTCCGGCGGTGGTGGGGGTGTCCGGCGGTGGTGGGGGTGTCCGGCGGTGGTGGGGGTGTCCGGCGGTGGTGGGGGTGTCCGGCGGTGGTGGGGGTGTCCGGCGGTGGTGGGGGTGTCCGGCGGTGGTGGGGGTGTCCGGCGGTGGTGGGGGTGTCCGGCGGTGGTGGGGGTGTCCGGCGGTGGTGGGGGTGTCCGGCGGTGGTGGGGGGTGTCCGGCGGTGGTGGGGGTGTCCGGCGGTGGTGGGGGTGTCCGGCGGTGGTGGGGGTGTCCGGCGGTGGTGGGGGGTGTCCGGCGGTGGTGGGGGTGTCCGGCGGTGGTGGGGGTGTCCGGCGGTGGTGGGGGTGTCCGGCGGTGGTGGGGGTGTCCGGCGGTGGTGGGGGTGTCCGGCGGTGGTGGGGGTGTCCGGCGGTGGTGGGGGTGTCCGGCGGTGGGGTGGTGGGGGTGGGGTGGTGGGGTGTCCGGCGGTGGTGGGGGTGTCCGGCGGTGGTGGGGGTGTCCGGCGGTGGTGGGGTGTCCGGCGGTGGTGGGGGTGTCCGGCGGTGGTGGGGGTGTCCGGCGGTGGTGGGGGTGTCCGGCGGTGGTGGGGGTGTCCGGCGGTGGTGGGGGTGTCCGGCGGTGGTGGGGGTGTCCGGCGGTGGTGGGGGTGTCCGGCGGTGGTGGGGGTGTCCGGCGGTGGTGGGGGTGTCCGGCGGTGGTGGGGGTGCCCGGCGGTGGTGGGGGTGTTTGACGGTGGTGGGGGTGTCCGGCGGTGGTGGGGGTGTCCGGCGGTGGTGGGGGTGTCCGGCGGTGGTGGGGGTGTCCGGCGGTGGTGGGGGTGTCCGGCGGTGGTGGGGTGTCCGGCGGTGGTGGGGGTGTCCGGCGGTGGTGGGGGTGTCCGGCGGTGGTGGGGGTGTCCGGCGGTGGTGGGGGTGTCCGGCGGTGGTGGGGGTGTCCAGCGGTTGTGGGGGTGTTCGGTGGTGGTGGGGGTGTCCGGCGACGGTACCGGTGGCGGTGTTCTGCGGCAATGTATGATAGCGTTGTCCAACACCGTCAGGGGTGTCCGGTGGCGATGTCCGGTAGTGTGGTCCAACAGCTGTAGTGGTGTCCTGTGGCGATGTCAGGTGGCGGTGGCGGTGTTCGGTAGTGGTGTCCGATAACGATGATGGTGTCCGTTGGCGGTGTCGGGTGTCTGTGGCGGTGTCGAGAAACTCCGCTGACTCAAGGTGCACGGAAAGCCACGTCGGGTATGCCACAGCATGTGTGCAGATCACTAACGCCTCTCAGGTATGCTACAACATCCGCGAATATCGCTGACACTTCTCGGATATGTTACAGTATACGCGAGTATCACTGACACCTCTCGGGTATGTTACAGTATGCGCGAATACCGGTGGCACTGCTCGGGTGTGTCACAGCACGTGCGCGGATTACTGACCTAAAACTTGAAGGCTCGCATTTGAGGAAAAACATGGCCATGCAGACTACAAGATGCATTATTTATTAAGGGGAAGGGGAAAATAAATTCTACGAGATGCATTCTCTTCAATAGGTAGATCTAAGTGGAGTAAATAGACAATAAGCCGTTATTATTTCATTCGAAGCTAAGATGTATTCTTCGGTGTCAGTACGAGACAGCTAGATAACCAGTGACTGCGGGTGACATGCCTTCCTGACACTGTGGTTCCAACTGTGGAGGTTAGGCCTGTGAGGTCAGGCTTGACTGTGGAGGTAGTGCGGTCACCTGTAGCTGAATTTCCGCTTCAGTACCGTGGACCGATTTTTGACTGAGGAGGCCAGGCCTCTCTGGCAGTGCAGTCATGTATGACTGGAGCTCCACTTCAGTTGCAGGTTGGATGTGTTGCGATGCAACACATCTAACCAAACTTAAGGCATTGGGCTGCTGTTGTTCTTACCGTGAGTGCAGGGATGAAAGAACAGCTTGGTCCTGGATTGTATCATGTAAAACTGTATCATTTAAAATATAAAATATTATCTCCGTTGCTTCGCTGTAGGGATGAGGCATGACACTTGGCAACGACCGCGAACTTCCTGTTCTTCGATAAACGTGTCCACAACTCACCAGCAATTACAAAAGGAAGCTTCGGAGATGACAGCAGACATAAATTATCCTCTTGAGATTAGGTGGTCAAAAATTATCCTCTCAAATTCACACTTTAACTCACTCTCGCTGGCCACACTCGGTCAGTGATGACGGAAGCCACCAAATGGAATAGGTCGCCTCTGAAATGTTCAGCAGGTAGCTGCAGTAGCTGGTGCTGTGATCGACACATCGGATCGTGCTGGTCGTTGCGCTGCAGTCGGCGGTGCTTTGCTATTTTATTCCACTTCGTAGCTGTTGTGTACAACTTGAATACGGCGTCGGCCATTCCATTCTGTGACTCAGTATTAATCACTCGTCTAATTTCAAATGTTGGCCTTCTGCCTGATTGTTCCTGTAAATAATTGAATGAGCCGGCGGTCGTCGGGCAGACCGACACATCGGTCCGCCGGCGGCAATCCATCAAGGCTCTGCTGGAGAGGTTACATGGAGTCAAACCATTCGGCACTGTCACCAACTGCACGGCGCTGAATGGGTGGCACGTGGTTAGCATAGCGACGCATTTCCTGACGTATCTCTGTAAGAGTTCCGCATTCATCAACGTAATCATTGTATTGGTGTCTTTAAATATTGTGTCCCAGCACATGGAGACTAACAAGAATAAAGATGTTGTCAATTCGTAGCATGCGAAATGCCGAGTCCGACCAGAAGTAATGCTGTTTACAGCTCTGCAGTGGTCACTAAGTGGCGATAATATCGCTGCTGAACACATGGCTGCCCTCATCACAACGCTAATGTTCCTGGCAGCGGACTTGAAACTTCGCAATCGAATCAGCTATGCATGTCCCGGTTAGGAAAATATATGGGATGTCCTAAAAGGTAATCTTATCGTGTCCAGTGACGCATCTCTGCTGCATGTTCTGCACATCATGCCTAGCTCCACTAAAATGGCTTGCTTCTACAAAGTATGCAAGGTGAAAGGATGTCTTAGAATAATTGGAAATCTGATTGCCGCAAGCAAAAGCTCAATGGGACTCATGTCCTATTAACTTTAACTTTCTCACATTCGTGTTCTTCGCGACCATTACAAAGTCAATTAGTAGGAGCCATTAAGTCACGGCATCCCCGATATTCAGCGACACCACATGCATAATAGCCCCTGCGCGTGGGATGCGTCGAATGGGCTGTCCCGTCCGCCGTGCATAGCTCGTCCATCATGAGATTATTCTCGTTCCGGAGGCAATCACAAGTCACGGCTTGATTCCATGTAACCTCTCCAGCAGGGCCTTGATGGATTGTCGCCGGCGGACCGATGTGTCGGTCTGCCCGACGACCGCCGGCTCATTCAATTATTTACAGGAACAATCAGGCAGAAGTGGGACATTTGAAATTAGACGAGTGATTAATACTGAGTCACAGAATGGAATGGCCGACGCCGTATTCAAGTTGTACACAACAGCTATAAAGTGGGATCAAAGAGCGAAGCGCCGCCGACCGCAACGCAATGGCCAGCACGGTCTGCTGCGTCACTCACAGCACCAGCTACTACCTGCTGGACATTTCAGAGGCGACTTATTCCATTTGGTGGCTTCCGTCATCGCTGGCCGAATGTGACCAGCGAGAGTGTGAGTGAGAGTGTGACTTGGCAAGAGAGCAGATGAATGGTCGCCAGTCTTCATCCTCCGCTCAAAGGCAGCAATTGTACGCCCCTGCTTCCAAACCCGAAATACACTTAGTGTTAATATTTCATTCACGCAGTGCCGAACACACCCATTTTAAAAGTATAAATGAAGCGCCCGCACCCTTGCAGCCGCACGGTGCGACGGGACACCCGATAGCACCACCACCGCCGCCTGTCACAATTTCCAAAGACACCCCTTTATCGGAAACCCCCAGGGGAGTTGAGTCGACTGAAAGCGTTCTCCTCGAGGAGGAAGCCGGCACGGCACGTGTCGGCCGTACAAATCCCCTATTTGGGCCGTGCCGACACCCCAGCGGCGCCGTCTGATGCCAGTGTCAGTGACGGCGCAGCGGCAGGTGCAGATAGGCAGAGATGGGTACAGATGGGCGGTAACTGGTGCAGATAGGCAGCGGTGGGTGCAGTTACACAGTACCGGGCATAGAAAAACAGCTGCAGATGCGCAGCGACCGATAGAGATCGAAACCCGCAGGTACAAGTAAGCAGCTGTAGCTACACATAGGCAACGATAAGCAGACATGCAGTGGGAGATATGCACATATGGACAGCCGCAGATAATGCTAGGCGGCGGTGAGTGCAGGTAGGCAGAGGTAGATACATTTCGGCAGGTGTAGATAGCCAGAGGCGGGTACGGGTAGGCAGCGGCAGGTTCATATAGGCATCGGTAGTTGCAGATAGGCAACGGCAGGTGCATGCAAGCATCTGCAGAGCTGCAGACACTGATAGGCAATAGTATCATGAGTAGGAGCTCAACCGAGAGTCACTGCTTCCCGTCTCGCGGTCAACGGCTAGCGTCATCTTGCTGGCTATGCCTCAGTCCCCGCCTGCTGCTTGGGGAGCCACTCACGTCTCTGGTCCCCCAGCCTTGACCTCACGTATCCGCGCGTTCAGCGCACGCTGTCTCCGGAGCGCCGTTTCGACGGCGCCGGGGCGCAGCCGAGGCGCGCCAGGTATTGGCGCGCGCGGCTGGATTTGCGCCATTACCGCCGCCGGCGCTGTGCGCGCCCGCGGCGCCGCTGTTTGCCGCGGTTTTATTAAAACCATGTCAACAGCGGCGCACGCTGATTAAATGCGTTCTGGGGCGCACCGGCGTCGGCCGGTATGAACTGTTTTGGATTCAGCACACTCGCGTGATTTCCAGGAACGGCGACACCGCACGGTCGAGCGGCTGCCGTCCCGGCAATGTCCTCCGTGGGGCGTTGGCGCCAGCGGACGCACGCCAAGTACCGCTATGAATTTTTTTCTTGCGAGTGAGCATGGTCATGACCTCTGCTCGACTGTGCCGGTAAACCTGGCGAAAAACCAGAGGTCAGGACCGCCGTACGCATTTGGCTGGTCAGGCTGTGGGACGCAATCTCGAAGACGGCGGCTGGCTGAGCCACGAGTCGTGCACCGTGTTCATCGAACGCTGATGTGACATTGCCCGCGTATGCATGCATGAATGAATGGATGAATGAATGAATGAATGGGCTATACATGGACGGCTGCTGCTGTGGCAACTGAGCCAATCTGGTCACTTATGTTGGTCGGTGCCGATCAAGCTCGATCTCTGCGTGCCAGCAGCGCATGCATGTAGTCGCTCTGCGCACGGTTGACGGACCCCTCCGCCGCCGCCGCCGCCGCCAGCATCATGATGTGATAAGACCGTCGTCATGGTGCAGTGTGAAGCGCAGCTGCCCCCTTCTCCAGTGCAGACACATCTTATAGACGCTCACGCAGGGTTGGATTTATGTTTTGGAGCCCGGGAGTTTGAGAGGAGAATCTTTGACCGCGCAATACCGAGAGGATAATTTCTGTCTGCTGTCATCTCAGAAGCTTTCTTTTGTACTTGCCAGTGAGTTGTGGGCACGTTTATCATAGCGCATGGAGTTCGCGGTCGTGGCCAAGTACCATGGCTCAACCCTACAGCGAGGCAACGGGGATAATAATTTTTCTGGGATGGTAATGTTTTACATAGTACGATCCAGGACCAAGCTGTTCTGTCATCCCTGCGCTCACGGTGAGAACAACAGCAGCCCAAAGCCTTAAGTTCGGTTAGATGTGTAGCATCGCATAGCAGTGCTAAAATTACGGTTTATTGATAGGTGTGAGATGTCGAAACTAGTAAGCAGGATACCGAGTTCGTCATGGAAATAATGTCATTAAAGTACATCAAATCCAGCAAATATAATTTTGAGACAATTGCGTACATATCGCTGTTCTCGCCTCGCATGTTTTGAGAGGTGCCTAATTTGGCGCGGCAATGTCAATGATAACTATACAAACACCTATGCTATAAACCGGAATTATATAGCAACACATCATGGGTAATCACTCCACCTGGGAGTTGCGGGATGTTCATCACCATCCCGAATCCGTTCTGGTGAGCACAAGCATGATACTTGTACATGGGATTCAGTCCGAGGCGATGGATGAAGCGAGAAAAACGACATCGCTAACCCGTTGGAACGGATGTCGACTTAGTGTTCAGTAAATGGTATATTCCACCATATCTCATGAATAATTTATCACTGTCGCATAGTGACGTTCCACATTGTCGTGTCGTGGTTACTGCGCCGCTAACACGACAGCGCTCTTTAACGCAGCATTGTTAATGGCGTGAAGCTGCCGGAAGAAAAGCAGCTTGTCATAGTTCCGGCGTGCTCAGCCGACCGCTACGCGGACGGACCTCAGTTATGAGCCGGGTCTTCCCTTGCAGTGCCACAAATCAGGTTCATACTAGTTCCATTATCAGCGGCACACCGATGTAGCCATGGGCGCTTTGTGACCAACGCAGGCCATGCGCCCGTAAGCCCAAATAACCAACCAACACTAAAGTCGCCATCCTTAGGAGCCTGACCCTACTCGACTTCGCTCCGAAGGCGATGATTTCAACTCTTCTGAAGTGTTCTTGACCTCGCACGGAACACTGGACGTCAGTGTGGGTCAATGTGTGAATATGGATGACACCGGCATCGCACGAACATCCACTTCAGCCAGATTCGGATCGTTGACATTGGAAGCCGATGCTGACATGAAAAGCCACATGCCGATCTTTGAAAAAGAAGGGTTGCGGTATCATGTATGTACCCCCTAATGAACATATATAGCTGACGAAATAAAAGGGACCAATCACGCATATCACAGTGTTGGCGCTGACATCCCAACCGGGCCATGCTGGCGTCCATTGTCCGGAATCCAGTCATTGGCTTCAGTCTAACCCTCGCTCTTCACCAAGACTAAGGCCTGCCGCCGTCAAACCACCAGTGTCTCCCAAAACCAAATCCACTGGCCGCCAGACTGCCGCAGGTAGGTTCCTTAGTGTCTGCCTAATTGCCTTACCTGCCCCGTCTGCCCGGCCGACCTGTGTGCCGCCTGCCAACGGCGGCCCATGACCCGCGTGACCTCTGTTGCAGCACCACCGGGTACCAGTGCGCCATGCTGTATCGGAGGGACAAACACGTGGTCGAACTCAAATTGGGTGAGCTCCGTCGTGACTCGTGGACGCTACGGTCCAGTGGTGTCATGTGTATCGCAACTGGCGCAACTCCCTGCTTGCACGCGAGTATTTCTGGAGCGCGACGATTGCGGGGGTCTGCTCCAGCAATGATCTGAACATACGTTTGTCCCCAAACCTTTGTTTCGAGATGAGCATTGTTTTTCAATGTTTGTTCAATGTTCAATGTTGCCCTTTAATCTCATGAAAAGGCAAACTTTCATTGTTTTCAGATTGCATTGGTTATCATCAATTTCTAAGGCACGAATACACCCATGCTCACTAGCATGTGCCTGAGTGTGCAGGTGCAGTCGACAATATTAGCTGCTGTTGGCGATGGAAATGATTACATGCCGGTGTCTCATCACCTTCAGGGATTTGCGAGTCCTCAGTGTGACCTCAGTGTGAATCGAACCGCGTTGGTGAATCCTGTTTCCTCGGACAGTGCCGCTGGCGATAATCCGCCTGCTGCACTCGGTCTCGGCCCAGCCGCCTCGTGATCATGTTGTGGTGACCTCTGGGGTCGTGTGACCCCATGACCTGCAATTGGTGCCTGTCGTGGTGTTAGGTGCCAGTGCCCCTCCCGTCGTTTGACTTTACCGAGGCGTTTGTGCCGGGCAGGTGGCCTCGAGTTGTCTCCCGACGCTGCCTGCCGGTACTTTGACGAGAGTCGACATAACTTCACGACGCTTGTGTGTGAGTAGCCACGTGTAGCACGTGTGACACGTGTACCATATGCACCGTGTGTGCCACACGGCTGTGCACGGTGTTTACTATACGGTTGTACCGACTCGCCGCAATTCAGTGACCGCGATACAACAGGGCAGTGACAGCGCTGCAGTGAATGATCGTTTGGAACCGTTCCAATAATACTCCGCGGAGGCCACTTCGCCGAACGCACATTCTGCTCGGCTATCCAATGCGGTACTGCTAACTGCCAGGTGGTGGCGGCGGTACTGCCAACTGTCAGGTGGTGGTGGCGGTACTGCCAACTGTCAGGTGATGGCGGCGGTACTGCCAACTGCCAGGTGGTGGCGGCGGTACTGTCAACTGCACAGCCTCAGAGGCGCCTGATGCGACGACAGCTGTGCCGCCTCTCGTGTCGCATGCCTCGACTGCTCGTGCTCGAGCCGCCTCAGCTGCTCGTGTTGTACCGTCAGTGTCGGGGTACGCCCGCTGCCCGTGGCCGTACCTCGACTGACGCGTGATGAGTGAATGAGTGGGTGTCGCGTTGTGCCGTCAGTGTCGAGGTACGCCCGCTGCCCGTGGCCGTACCTGGGCCGACACGTGACGAGTGAGTGAGTGGGTGTCGCGTTGTACCGTCAGTGTCGAGGTACGCCCGCTGCCCGTGGCCGTACCTGGGGCGACACGTGACGAGTGAGTGAGCGGGTGTCGCGTTGTGCCGGCAGCATCCAGTCGCGCCGGCCATCCGTGTCCATTCCTGGGTCGACACGCCGTGATCGGGGTGCAGCGGGAAGGCCGCACCGTGCGCGACGTCTGTGCCGGCAGCTTCACCACTCT
This sequence comes from Imbricaverruca yamaguchii, assembly GCA_034440575.1. Classification (NCBI taxonomy): domain Eukaryota; kingdom Metazoa; phylum Arthropoda; class Thecostraca; family Neoverrucidae; genus Imbricaverruca; species Imbricaverruca yamaguchii. Next base: position 1,433,522 of record JAOTOL010001650.1, on the reverse strand, counting down.
GGTCATGGGCTGCAGCAGCTCAGACACCCTGGAGCTGCGCTCAGAGTGTCCACAGCGCACTCAGCCGGCAGGTGAGCATGGAGTGCCGGGTGGACAGCTCTGGGCAGCAGGTGAGCACCCGAGTACCGGCTGGACAGCCCTGGGCGGCAGGTGAGCACCCGAGTACCGGCTGGACAGCCAAAAACAGCAGGTGAGCACCAGAGTACCGGGTGGACAGCCCTGGACAGCAGGTGAGCACCCGAGTACCGGCTGGACAGCCCTGGGCAGCAGGTGAGCACCGAGTACCGGCTGGACAGCCCTGGGCAGCAGGTGAGCACCCGAGTACCGGCCGGACAGCCCTGGGCAGCAGGTGAGCACCGAGTACCGGGTGGACAGCCCTGGACAGCAGGTGAGCACCCGAGTACCGGCTGGACAGCCCTGGGCGGCAGGTGAGCATGCGAGTACAGGCTGGACAGCCCTGGGGAGCAGGTGAGCACCCGAGTACCGGCTGGACAGCCCTGGGCAGCAGGTGAGCACCCGAGTACCGGCTGGACAGCCCTGGGCAGCAGGTGAGCACCGGAGTACCGGGTAGGACGGCCCTAGGCAGCAGGTGAGCACCCGAGTACCGGCTGGACAGCCCTGGACAGAAGGTGGGCATGTCAGTGTTGGCTGTACCGTCATGTTGGACAGCATGACTGGTGGATCAGCATAGAAATGCCGCTCTTCCCGAGATCCTGCATCCTGCATGCCGCTCCGCCCAAGTATTTCGACAGGATACCATCACATGCTGAGGTCGTGGAACACGAACGTTTAGATGTTATCAACTTGTAGTCGCGTATTACTCCGTCACATAATGCCCCAGGGTATGCTCGAAGGCGCCGAGCAAGTCACATGGTGTGACGACACATCCGACGTCGCCCTTCCGGAAGTTCCCGAACACAATTAATAAACTATTTCCTAATGCAAGTTTTCCTGATGCAAAACATAAAGAATGTGGCCGCCGTCGCCGACACGCAGTGCAGCTCGTGGTTTTACAGGGACTGTGACGAGGTCGGAGGGGAGCTATCGCCACACGATGCCCGCTCTGCAGCGACCGCTCTCCCTCCTTGGACTTAGTCGGGGGAGGGGAGGGAGAGACATCTCGCCACACGGTTACGGCCGTCGCCGACCGCGCGCTCCCGTCTGCCCACAGAGTACCGCTGTCACGGCAGCTGGCAGGAGAACGACACACACTACCTGGTGGCGTCGCCGCTGACCAGGTCGTCGGCGTCGACGCGTCGCGTGTGCTTCATCTCGCAGGCGACCGCCGACAGTCTGCGCTTCTCCAGCCTGCACGAGGCGTGCTACCGCAGCGTGCGGCCCGGCCGCGAGGGCGCGCTCGCCTTCAACGTCACCGTCAGCGGTCAGTGGCGCCGCCGGTCGGTGGTCTTCCTGGGTGGTGACTCAGTTGGGATGCCAGTGGCGACGAGTAGCCACTGGCGACCATGACGGTCGCCAGCGCTCCCCGGCGCTCCCCAGCAGTTATCACGAGCTGTCCCTGGCGCGATGAAACCAGACAATGTTTGCCGCGTAGTTCTCGCATTGAAATTGAACAACTCAATTTTAAGAACTTCTGCCCTGGATGAACTCTTAGCGTAGCGTCACCTACCATGATGGACCCAACCAACAATGACGCACCATGACATGTCATGAAATAGCGGCATTGAAACACAAGGAAGCTGTACCCTGTCATTGCTATCACTGCAGTGATATAATTTATTCGTGAAGTATTTATGTGTGATGTTTAGCAATAAACATCGGTATATATATATATATATATATATATATATATATATATATATATGTATGTATATATATATGTATATATATATAGATTAGGTTATATATATATATATATATATATATATATATATATATATGTATGTATTACGAACATCACCAGCTGCGACCATCGTCGTACCACTGCTGCTAATCACGATAAATGCGCACCACTACTCATTCATAACACTTATTCACACCGGGTCATATCTGAGTCCCCTCTGGGTGGGCCAAGCTGGACGGTCGACCTGGGTCATATCTGGCAGCTTCGGCGTGAACAAGCAAACGCTTGATTGTATTCGTGTCTTCTTAGACGCAGTTCTTTCGCCACGACAACCTCCAAAGAGAAGCCGCATGCTAAGCACTCACGTAATTTGTATTTGCCAAAATGAATGTTCCTCCATGCACGTTCGTCCACATCGGAGACCCTTGTGTACGGAGATCCGCGCTTGGTCGCCCGGAAACACCCGAGTAAACGCAACAATGTCCATACGCTCCTGCTGCATTCCATGGTAGACAACGTGTCAATGTGAGTTTATTTGTTCGGCGTGCCTTGACCGGTACGCCTGTTGCAAGAGAACGTGTATCTCTCGAGCTGCTCTGTTTTTCATCTCGCCCGTCACTACCGTCTGTTGTTTTCGCCAGTCTTCCGGGCTTATTGGTTGAAAGCCACGCTCTCGCTTTTACGGACGTCGGACCCTTAGCACAGCATCGGCTATGCAGATGTGTACGTTAAAAAGCAGTTTTTTTTTTAAAGCCATGGTGCTGTAAAGTCCGCTCACTCGTGCCGAGATGAAAGCCATTCATTAAACTCTTTAAACTTCGAAGACACTCAGAAAACGCTCAAGAATCGTTGTTTGAATAGCGGCCTACCATTTTAAGCTGATTCACGGCTTAAGTGTTTATGGCTAGCAGTCGAGGTAAATTACATCGTCACCTAGTCCAACGTTAAAATAGGTAATAACAACTGGTGGTTCGGAAGTAAAGGAACATTTCATAATGGCGAACTCAAAGGAACATTTCATCGTCGTGCTCAATATACATGGAACACGCAAAGCATCTGCGGGAGGTAATTGTTTTGGTCCTTCTCTGTGGTTTGTTCCGTTCTCATTCAGGTGGATTGATTTCAAAGTGCAATGAGGCTGTCTGGTTTTCAGGGACCTTCAACAGATGGAACCCTGCAAAAAATGTCGGTAATCTCATTAACAACATCCCTTAATCACTACTCCATGAACCAGATTAGAAGACTGTGCATTGCTTCAGAGTCTCCAATTAGTACAGATGGAACATCGATCGATGTATGTAGAGTTACAGAAGGGATGAGCTTGACTTGGCCGATATGGTGTATAGTTCAATGAGCATACCGTGCGGCTGGTATTTTATGGGCGCTGTAAAACCACTGCAGTTGATGCGCCCTAAACCCCTAACAACTAACTCCTCGCCCGGTGCCTGGCCTTGTTTTGCAATGAATTACTGCTATGTGCAGAGTACGGTCACTACCCTTGTGTCGTCTCCACAGCATGCTCCTGTCATTACGGATCTGTTCAAAGGAGCATGCCGGATTCCAATGGGAGGAGGAAAGACGTAGGTGATGAAACTAGGGCGAAGCCTGCACTCTGGTACAAAACACGTCAAATCTGTCATAAATTTGTAACGTTGCATGACCAGCGCCAATGGATATTAACGTGGCGTTGCTCAGAACGTACTCATGCCAACCTCGTGATGACCTGCACTCAATCTCTCCCACCAACTTTCGGTTGACCATGCCCGCAGGCGATTGTCGCGCCCAGGCGTCCACAAGCGACGCACTGCGCGATCAGCTGTCCACGGTGCTCGTCGGCTGGCTGATTGTTTCGCTGCTGATTGTATTCGCCGCTCGGTGATCGGGCTGCTGGCGCCATCTTCTGACTGGAAGCGGCACCGCCGCCATCGCCATCTATTGGCCGACAGTAGCAGCGCCGCCATCGCCATCTATCGGCCGACAGTAGCAGCGCCGCCATCGCCATCTATCGGCCGACAGTAGCAGCGCCGCCATCGCCATCTATCGGGCGACTGTGACAGCGCCGCCATCGCCATCTATCGGCCGACAGTGACAGCAGCATTGCTGCCATCTGGCGGCGCCAAGTGCTGACGTGGCGACCATCGACCCCGCGGCAACCTATCGGCTGTGTTTCTCGCCCATCTGTCGGCGCGAGCCGTGGCGAAAACGATCGCCTCCGGCAATGATCGTCGGCGAAAAGGGGCCAGAGTGAAGGTGGGCGACGTGGGACAGTAGCGGACCGCGACCGGCTGCGACGGGCTTCATTTGTGCCGAAGCGGGCTCCTCGCGCTCCTCGGCCGCCACTGGTGCGTTTGTGATATGGAGTGTGTGTGTGTGTGTGCACCGTGACTTCTCGACTACCGCGCGCCGCCGCCCGCGAGACTGTACAGGGTGACGTCCTCGCGACTGTACGGCGTGACCTGGCTGACCCAGCACAGCGCCGCCTTGTCACGTGACGGCGACACTCACCGCGGCAGCCCGTGCTGGGCTGTGCCTTTCACGGAGGATGCGCAAGGATTACTCAGCCGGGCGCGCCGCTTCCGGTTGCCTGGTTTTCAGATCTCATGCTGTACCGCAACAGTCAGCTGACTATGACGTCAGTGCCGCGCCCAATCACGTGCATGTACAAACGGCGTGGTCACGCCTCCACCGGGTGCTCCCACAATCTGCGCGTGCATCTCTGACATCGAGGCTATGTGCTTTGTGTTAATTTAGACAATCCCGGATTGGTTTTGCTCAGGTTACTGTGATTTCCTCTGAGATGTTCGTGTGAAAATGTATGTTCGATGATGACCAGGTGGGCTGCCTCCAAGCCCTATAATTTGGCAATTACGTGATTGATTTAATTAGGCAGCATCATGCGTTTTTTGTTTGTGTGTGTGTAGACACGTACCGCTACGTTTTGCATGCATCAACTTGTTTGGCCGTTCGTATTCTGAGTATGCTCACAGCTGTGGGTGTACAATATCCATGTTCCTCATTAGCATTTCGTCACGATTACAGTATATCTTCATATGTTAATCAGGTTCGCTTGCACCACTCGCATTCACTCGCATTACTTTTCGGACACCTTTGGCGATTTCATTTACTTGGAAGAGGCGTTGGATGTACGCAACAAAGGTTTGTCTCCTATTGTGTCGCGACATAATTTAATCCCAGTCCTTTCCGGCGACGCGGCTTCGGCGGACGCTCGATCGCCGCACGAGCCTGTGCGTGTGCGATTGTTACGATATTCTCATTGTTAACCAGACATACTCATGCATTGGAAACAGTGTTGAATATATCTCAAAGCGATTCGGAGAATCTGGCACTCTTGCACGTCAAAGTCGACCGAAGGATGCCTGAACGCTTCCGAACGACGGTCGCCTTCACTGAAGCGCAGCAATTTTGTTCCTCTAGGCCCACAATATAGGACAATGATTCAATTTGTCCATTTTAATTTATGTGCATGCCTCCAGTTTCCGCCGAGAGGTTCTCGAAGCCAGAGTAAAGGTTGGCGGCCATCGGTGAACGTCAGCAGACGCATTGCTTTCATGTTAATATAACGTCTCCGCCAGTATTTGGTCTCCGTAAAAGTTTAATTATAAGCTGAGAAGTGCGCATACATCTCCATGGCGTGACCGCTTTATCAAGTTGAGCCGAGTCCACAGCAACCGGATGGTTCTGCAGATCGTCGAACTAATGGGAGCGATGCTTCGTCTCCTGCTGGAATGGCAACTTTGCTGAAATGGATTTCACCACGTGACGACCATAAAATGCAATTTGCCACTTGTACTAAATGGCGGAAATGGCTGAAGCGATGTAGGTGTCACGCATGAGTAGACGTTCCATGTGAGGATGGGCCCAATGTCTGTATGGTTATCATCTTGCTCAACCATCTCCCCCTTGCAGTCGCATCAATCTCGTTCAAAAATATACCAGATGCAAGTTTTACCCTGTCGATATCTCATGACAGAACTTAGGTATCACTATGTTGCAAAGCTTTTGGCATCATTTTCAGCTCACCCCTTCACTGAGCAACCATACGTCAACTTCCATTCCGTGCAAAGCACACTATGAAGATTAGGTTCCTCCCACTCACAAAATGCAGCGTGCAAATTTGATCCTATGCTATATCTTACACAGCTCCGCAGACATCACCTTATCACACACTCACACGCACACACACATGCACGCACGCACGCACGCAGGTACGCACGCACACACACACACACACACATATATATATATTTATATATATATATATATATATATATATATATATATGCATTTACGTATATGTACTCCTTTGAACTGCTCCAACTGTTGACACTGATGCACGAATTGCAAAAATAACTAGACCAGTTTTTTAAGGCAATGAGTAATTGCTTATAAGATTACACATAGTATTTATCGTGAAATCTGGACATTGCTATGAACATTTTATACATGACTGGGGCGACCTGGGCAAGGGCTGCATCAATAGCAAACTTGACGGATCCGGATAGCGTCCGGACCTCATGGGTTATGGGCCGAGCTGAGATAAGACATTGAGCCCTTTTCGAACTGTGGTGTGTAAGAGGTTAAGGTAATCGAAAAATTCCAGGTACTTCACAAAATATTTAAGTTTTTTTGCATCGAAGCACATTGTCGCCCAGGTAGCTCAGTTGGTTAGAGTGCTGGCCTGCACTGGTCTCCCCTGTACTGGCAACACAGGGTTTGAGTCGCTCCGCGCGCTCGCATTAGCCACCGGCCGGGAGGGTCACTTGGCAGCTGGCCCGATAAGGCCGGGGACGAGCTACAGGGCGGCCGTGTCGGTGCATTGGCGGCACGTTAAACTTTCGGTCTAAATTCTGCCGTTGAACTGGAGTTCATGGATCGGGTGGTGGGGTCAGGGTTCACGCAACAAGCTCTGCTTAGCAAAAGAACCCTGGCTCCTCAAGCCACCCCACCAACAACTCGGATTGACATTTTTTAAATTATACAGGAATTCTGTGGCATGTTTGTCAAGTTATACATCAAAACAAGTCCGAAATAGGGACATGTATTCAGGGCAAATTACTTTCTTTATCGATATGAAGACCAATCCCATCTAAAGTTACTCTTACTACTCCACTTTTCTGAATGCCATAACTGCAGCTATAACAATTTGACGGAGGGCTCCAGACCAACACTTCGGTCGTGCCACTCATTTTCCCATTCGACTCTTTCGGCATCTCGGGATTTCATTGAAGAGGACACATTCAAAGCATGGCATTGCTGCACTGCCATCAATCAACTACCATGGGCACATCCTGGCCAATTCGGTCTAATAGTCGCGACACACCCGGCACGTCATGCGTAGAGCCAACAACGGCTGTCCACTTGTCAAGCACCAATCAGCAACGACATATTCAGGGTTCCGCCGACTGGGAAGCATGTCTACAGGTGCGTGCACGTGGTCGGTACTTTCTGTTTTTACCACGGGATAGGAATTTTCGCCGGGACAGCAGCCACGTCTCTGCATACCTTAAATAGGTGGCTGACGCCCGGCTACGTGTCGCGCATTGTGTCTTTCACGTGTCGAAGTAATCTATGCAAGCATGGCGTGACCTTTCGCAATAAGAGCTTCCGAGATCCGATCAATCCCCAGTCAAAGACGCTGAGAAGTTAACGCGCACCTGCCTCGGCTATGAATAGTTCGTTCTTGCCCACGTGGCGGCGCGTCGAACTTGATCGAGATTGGTCTGGCGCGCTTGCCAGTCAAACAGCACGCATGATTCGGCAATTCACGCGTCACTATCTGCACAGGAGGATCTGAGGATCTGATGGAAAGAAAGTTCAGAACGTAGAGAGTGACAAATAGACACACACACACACGCTCATGCACACGCGCACACGCACACTCACACGCGCACGCACACGCGCACGCGCACGCATACGCACACGCACACACGCACTCACGCACTCACGCACACGCACACGCACATGCACACACGCACACGCACACGCACACACAAACGCACACGACACACACACACACACACACACACACACACACACACACAAAATATATATATATATATATATATATATATATATATATATATATATATATATATATATATATGCATACATACGCATCAACAGCATGTTGCATCAACAGCATCAACTTGGACATACTAGTACAGACGCAACCTGGTTTTCCTGAGGGGTAAACAACCAACAAATAATGCGAGGAAAGAAAGTTTCCGGTGCGTGAGGCGCCCTGAAGATTTATGGCTTTGCTTGGTGAAAATATTAAAGGTTCTCCTTTGTTCTGGTGTATTTTGGGTGCTAAATGGGAGGGGGTTCGAGCCCCCGAGCCGCCCTTGGCTGTGCCTCTGCATACCAGTCGGTATTGCCACAGTTTACGAAACACCTGAGCCATAGCAAGTCCAATTTTGATGAACCGTCTTACATGTGGTAGCTTACATAGTTATCACCATCTTGGAGCGTCTCGAAGCGGAGAATAAACCTATTGTCAGAACCTGCTGTTCTTCGAAGGTTTTGACCGCACCCCTTGACCTTTACAGAGCATCTGCGGACCGATTGTTGTTTAATTTGAACACGAGATGCAAAAAGACGGCTAGGAAACGTCTCATCATCTCAGGTCGCTGCTGCATGTCGTTTGCATACAGGAACTGAAGACCATGGGGGGGAGATCCCTCCCTTATTAGAATATGGTTACGAAACACAAATCATACAAGGCATACACACTCATCCCCAGGTAATCCTATCGCCAATTAAGCTAACATCGATCAGATTTGGTCAATACGAAGCACAATGATTGTATTTTTTAAGCGTGCTGGCCTTCCGATTTATGCCGGATTTGTGGATCATGGGAGGAGGTGTCACATAGCTGTATGAAGATCAACGGGTATCTTTAAGTGAAGTATATTATTATTGGTCCATTATAAAATTTGACAGTACTTCATTCCAATTTTCCGAGCCTAATAATCATCAATAGGTGAATGAAGAATTGAAGCAAATCTCATCTGATATAACCTTTAATTTACACAGCCTTGACATACGTATAACGTAGTAGGGAAGATGTCTTGGTGGACATTCCTGGTCACCGACAGATTATCATGTGAACTGATGAGGCAGTTCACTTGAAAATACAACTGAAACTTTGGTAAATTGTATGCTTCGGTGTCTTAGCATAAGATGACCTGATCTTCAACATGATATCATGTCATATTATGTCAGGTAACCCAATTTCAGGCATTTGTGGCAATGAACGACAAATAATCGTTCCTTACATTTCAGCTACAGAGAGCAATTTTAGTAGATGTGCAAATGTGGCCAAAGATTGGGGTTGTCAGAACCTGACAACTTGGCATGACCTCACCTAGTTACCTGACCGAATGACCCGACTTGTGATCTGACGTAGTGATCTGACCTGACCCAGTGCCGTGGCCTCGTGCAAATATTTAAATATCGGTGAATCCGTAAAACAGCATCCCAACATAAGCGACTTTGGCATGAGAAGCATGCGTAAGAAATCACTCAAACGGCACATTTTTTATGTTTTGATTATCTGTTGGCAGGGAATCCGGTCTGGTGCGGTTGTATCTCTCTCAGGTGATTGCATGGTTAAAAGCCGGGAATTGTCAGAAGGCGACACAACTCGTAAGTCCCCCTCACACGGAATAGCCCAGTAAGGTAATGAATATTAATCACAATAATGAATATACGTTAACTCTGGTCTGCGAGTGAAGAAGAAAACAAATGTGACCACCTATTGATTGTGAATTTGGCAAATAATGACTCCTGTGAATACATGTGACTTATAAATGATGCCCTCTTCATGTAGCACATTTTCAGTTGATAGTACACCAGGAAGCTAACTATGAACCATTGCTGATGCAAACAAATTACAATAGATATTTGCATTGTCATCGCACGGAAGCAAGTCGCTACCTCACTGCATATAGTCTGCATCGGCATCGGTGCATCTCGTCGCCACCAAGTACAGCATAAACATAGTGGAAATAATAGCACGCTCTCCATGACTGATAAAATGTCTGCAACTAAGTTTCAAACTTCTCCAGACATCAGGAGCCGCCGCCGAGACTGCATGGGCGTGCTGAATGGTAATTGGATAGTCGGCACCCGTCCAACAATACGAAGCCAGAGCCGGAACCGGATCTGCAGCGGGCGCCAAACCCGGCGCGGTAACAGCCGCCGTAACAGAACCGAATAGCAATTCGTCCGTCGTTTCTGCCGACCTGGACTCTCCCGGTAATTGAACGACCGGGCGCTCTGCCACCGAAATCGCGTCGGCGTCTCGTCCAGTCGCCGCTTTATTGGCGGCAGCCGCTTATGACAGGCCGTATCGGGGAAACTTTTAATTTGTTAAGTGTGTCGTACGCCGTGGCTAAACGCTCGGCGCTCTGTTGAAGAGCTGCAGACCGGTGCCGAGTGAGGCGCGGAGTTGAGCCGACGCCTGCCACCGTTTACCTTACCAGCCGGCAGGTCAGACGACTGGTAAATGTGGCCAGAAGCGCCACGGGAGAATCGCACGCGTGTTAATGGCTGGTAAAGGCGGTTTAACGGCTGGTAAAAGTGTCTCGCGGCAGCTAAGACTCGGGCATTGGCAGTCACGAGCGTGGCATTGTAGCTACTTGTGTGTCGATGGGGCATGAAAGGGTTGCTCAGCGAGTGCACGCCTACCTGGAAAAAGATCTGACCACTAGACGTGTTGATAGTAGAAATCAGTGATCATTCTGAAATATCTCACATCAACACAGTGATGGGCCATTCGATAACTTTCATCACAGCGATTATCGAATTCGTTATCGACGATAGCGTTTGTCAAATTTGTGGTTATTGATTATCGTTGTCGAAGTCACGTTATCGAAGTCCCCGTTTCGGCCAATCGATAACGATAACTTTTTCGATAACTATTTCATTAAATAAGGCTTCCGTTTCTAGTCGGTTTTTGAAACGGTTGAATATTTCTTAACCCATTATGGCCGTTGGGGTACTCACTACTCAGTAACCACTTGAAAGTAAGTTATATTAGTCATGTGTAAGTAGATAATATGTAGCCTGTACGACTCCTTCGTACGCCTCGAATCTATGCTGGCTAACAAGCTGGTTAAGTTCAACACCATCTGAGCCAGGCACGACGTCCTGCAGCAGCCCGACTTCATCAGCCATGATATGGAGGTTGCGCAGGAGTGCATCCGCGTCATGAGACCGGTGGCAGAGGGGCTCGACTAAATCCGGGGCGAAACCACGGCGTGTATCGGCTCTCTCCTTCCCGTCCTCCTCGTCATCAAGACCAACCTCCTGAAGGAGAGGCCCAACAAGCACACCCACGCCGACAACCTGGCGGATGCCCTGCTGGACGGTGTCGGACGCAACACCGGCTTCGAGGCAAGGTTCGGCGACCTCTTCCAGGACGAGGACCTCCTGATGGCCACAGCCCTGCACGCGGGGTTCAGAATGGCTACCGTGAATGTCATGAACCGCACCAAGACCGACACCATCAGGAGCCGCATCATTAAGGAGGTGAGGGAGAAGCTGGATAATGCCGAGAAGTCGGGGAGCGGAGGGTAGGTCCCGAGCAAGGAGAGCCAGGAGGAGAACTTCTTCGGCGTCTTGGCCAACCTTTTGCCCGCTGAGCCCACCCCCACCCACCGCACCGTTCACACCAGGGTGGGCAAGGAGCTCGACTTGTGGTCGTCCGGCGGGATGCCAAAGGGGGTCGTGGACGAGAGCCTCTTCCCCGCGCGCTACAGGGAGATGTTTGTTGGCTTGTTCAGATGCTACAACACGGCCATCCCCAGCTCAGCCGCGGTGTAGAGGGTGTTCTCGATGGGCTCAGACATCTTGAAGCTCAAGAGGAGCACCCTCACATCCATGAACTTTCACAGGTTTGTGTTGCTGAAGAGTAACTCACACCTGCTCCAGTTCGAGATCTCCGAGGAGGAGGATGAAGTTCTTGCTTAGTTTGTGTATGGTTTTTTTTCCTATGTAATACTATGTAAAAGATTCACATTTTTCCTGAATGTGAATTTTTACATCTTAAGATTTCTGGTTTTTTGGTAAACAACTAAGTAATAATGCCATTTTATGAAAGAATAGGTCAAAATATCATTATGAAGCAAAAATACGCATTATTTAACTTTTTTAACGCTTAAACTGCTAAAAAGGTTATCGTTATCGTTATCGCGTTATCGAATTCACCGATTTAGTTATCGAAAGTTATCGAGATATCGTTGTCGAATTCACTGTCCTCGAAAAAAGGTTCTTGTGTTATCGTTATCGAAGTCGGGGTCAAGTTATCGAGTGCCCATCACTGCATCAACAATGTTAATGTTAAATTGTGAAAAAGTTAAATTGTGACATGCTGATTCAACATGCCGCAATTTAACTCATACAACCCACTTAATGCTTGAAGCCAATGCAGCCAGTGTGGCGCCATGGGAACCATATTTGTCGTAAGATTCAGTGTCCTCGAAGTAGTAATCCAACAATTACTGACATGAGTGCCTTCTGCGTGATGCTTCTGCGTCGGCGGAAAATGTAATAATCTCCCTGGAATAACTTAGCGCGTTTGTGCTGTAGTTGTAAGGAAGAAGGCCGAGTCTGTTCAGATTGAGTCCGGCTCAGGGTACAAAGCGGAAAGCGTAGTACGTTCGGCGTGTTGCAACGCCCATGTTGATGCAACGTAAATTCAGCAGTGTATTCCTAAGATAAGTATCTATGTTCTTTTCATTAACTTTTCACTTGAATGTCATTGATCAGCAGATTACATTTGTATGGTTTATATTGGTACCCAACGGCTTGAACATCATCGCAAGATTGGCATACGTAAGGAAGCGAAGGCGTGATGTCCGAGTTACAATACAAGTGCCGGTTTGATCCGTTTATCTCAGTGATTACAGTGTTTTTATCAGCATATGCGAAGTTCATTGAGGATCGTAGCCCGGCAGGGCATCATACATGGCACTGCAAGGGACAAATTCCGGTTATCAGTACAATTTTGAATAGGACTGTTGTCAAGGTTGTCCAAAGGTGCGGACTCGGCTAAATATAATTCGCTGTCACATGACGTTATTTATTGCCTTTACAAGTGATCACCAAGCGAAATGTTTGACCAAGAGGATGAAAAAGATGATGATAACTACCAACCCACGAGATGTTTTTGCCAACGAAGAAAGCGAAGGCCGAGACAATTCCTGACTGACAATAGCGTTGAGCCCTTCGCACGCCTTCAGCTGCCGATCATTCACTTATGTATCAGTCAGAAGTGATCAAGGATGATCAAGTGGAAGAGGTTAATCCCCCATGTTCCTCCAACCACGCTCAGGATATCAGTTGTTGTCCAATGAACCAGATCAATGACCAGTCCATGAACCAGCAGTGCTTCACCTGAGGAGAATGAAGTCGGTACTCTGCTGGTAAAATTCGTGCAGAAAGATTGAGCGCCATTTGAAGCGTAAGTGGGACCAAAGGCCTGACCATGTTGGAGTGGATGTGTCAGAATTCCGCGTGCAGCGAGGTCCATTCAGGAACGAATGGATGAAGAACACATGCAAATCAGCCTATGACTTTGCTCGCTTGCTTGTGTGCGAGGAGTTTTTAATGATGGTGATCAGGCAGACCAAATTTGATACAGAGCAGAACATTGACCTCACGGTGAGCAGCACTGATGACCTTTTGGTGCTCTTCGGGATCCTACTGATGTGCAGCTACTCCGAGCTTCCATGCAGATGGCAGTATTGGAAAATGGACCCTGACGTGAAAAATGAGATTGCTTCAAAAAACATGCCTAGGTACGGGTTCAATGGCGCATTCTGCAACTGGCATATGACCCCACCAGATGGATACTGCAAAGTGCCGTGGTCTTTATTTGCCCATGTGTACCAGCTCTTTCAGAAAATCCTGACGCCATCAGAGAGGCACCGGGTCGATGAGTACCCTATTTCCGATCATACCACACGAAACAGTCCATCAGTCGCAAGATAAGGTATTATGGTAAAGTTTTAGCTACTCCGGGTACACAAGGCATGGTGCTTCTGCACAACGAACAGTTACCTGCTACAAGCTGAACTCTACTGCCATCATGCAACACAGCTGAGGGTGAAGTCACAGGTCCATTCGGGGTGCAGACTTCGTTTTTGGACTGGTCGATAAGTGTGGGTTGGGTATGGACCAAGAGCTCGTCGTTGATAATTTCTTCACGGCCCTTCCTCTACTCTAAAACTTTTTCACAAAGGAATCGACGATACGGGCTCGGTCCTATTGTCCCTTTGGCAATCACGTTTGATCCTCCCCGCTCTGGAAGATCTGCCGGACCCTCGTCCATCTGACAGCCTTTTCCGACCCTCGTCCATCTAACAGCCTTTTCCGACCCTCGTCCATCTGACAGCCTTTTCCGACCCTCGTCCGTCCAGCAGCCTTTTCCGACCCTCGTCACTCCGGCGGCCCCGTCTATCCGCCCCTCCTCCATCAGTCCTGGTCAGATAATCACCCCTGTGCCAGCCGTATCTTGACCCACGACCCCTCCGGTGGTCATGTCTCGATCCTCATACCCTCCGGCGACGATGTCAAAATGTTTTCCTACGTTGCAACGAATGGTCCCCCGAGTGGTCGGTCATTACGTCAGTTATTGGCAAATTATACAACCCTCCGCGGCAAGGATACTTTAAAGTCAAATAGCGACGCAATATATCACCAGGGGGCGATCCGAGGTCGGGGTGTACCTCAGCGGCCTAACAGCTCCCCCTGGAGAAGGGAAGTGAGTGGGGAGTGGAGTTAGGTGTACTGCAGTGCAATGCCTCAACACCTCATTAAATGATAAAATCTGCAACATACAGCTGCAAGATCTTGCAAGCAAAGTAATTGTCAGGGAAAATAAATAAATGTGACACCAAATTCGAGCTAGAATACTAATTTTCCATCCTCATTTGTAGAGGACCTCTCAGTCGGCGTTGTGAGCAGCGGACGAATCGATGCTTATATGACAGATGAGGGAGGGCGATGACCAGAGTAAAGCAATGAGAGGCGTCGAAGTATGAGAAGAGAGACAAAGGAATAGAAAAAGAGTCCTAGAGACAGGTAATTAGGCTGGTAGACAGAAAAAAACAGACAGACGAACAGAGAAAAAGAGCATATAGGCATAGAAATATGTCGTTCTTCGGATGTCATCGAAGTCTCCAGCAATTGTCAACCACAATCCCCAATCCCACCACGTAGTTTCTGCCCCACCTGGTCCAGTGGGAGACCCATTTGAAGTGGAAGGTGGAGGTGCAAATTGCGTGGTATGCATAATAGCATATCTGGACAGTGCATAGATAGTTTAAAGCCATCACAAAATCGATGCACTGAGAGTCCGCGTCTAATGCCGCGCTTCACAACCAGCGCGCACGAAGTCTCTTTTGTAGCCATGCCCCTCTCCCAAGCTACATCTTGCGTGTTTCTCACGCCCCTCGTCTGGAGCTGAAGAACAATGGCGCAGTCCGGTGACTGGAAAGTGAACAACTGATGGTACCTTCTGATGACTACTGACATGATGTATCCTACACGACTGCATACAATACACGGCATGCACTAAACGATTTTGATACACTTCAGCTGAGGCAGGGTCGCCAGCAGAAACGACCCGCCTTAATCTTAACCACTACGTCTTTCTAGAGTATAAGTCACGAGACAGTGTACCATCGATACAAAGCCAGCCATTTAAGCGGCCTTCCTTTCTAATGCCACCCGTCCCTAACCAGGCGCCGAGCGGGTCCGGGGGATGGGTCGATCCTAAACCTGTCCGGGACTTGCGGAGCGTCACGGCAACTGCGAGATTTAAGTAGACGTATGGGAGAAGTTGAGACACGAGACGCACGGCCCCCGGGCGCCACATTGACTTAGGAGGTGGCCATCTATCATGTCGATAGGACCATCGCGAAGTTGATGATATGGCGGATATGGCGGTGTGCGGTGCGGTCGAGAAGCTTCCGTGTCGTCGACGCTGAGGAGGGAATGAGGGTGGGGGGGGGGGGGGGGGTGGTGAGATGAAAGGGCAGATTGAGCTTTCGCGGTGGTAGCAGACGGCGACAGGAAAACACGAGTAGTAACCGCATGAAGATGTGAGATGAATATTCTGCCAGATCCCGGGTACCCATTAACCATGGCAACATTAGCTATCAGGAAGAACCTTCTCGAAGTCACGCAGCAGGTGGTGAGAACGCGATAGAAAGTCGATGGCATCAGGCCCTTCGTCGAAGGGCGTCGTGGACCAGACTGTTCCTCCAGTATTTCAATCACACCCACTGACTCTTCCATTCCAAAAACTACCGACAGCATTGTACTAAAAATTCACACTGTGCTGCACAAGACACAGACGGGCGATTGCCTAAATCTGGTACACGCATAGCCAGATTCTGTGTGATTGGCTAGTGCACCAAATAATAGACGGAACAGGCTTGGCTTCTTTTACTCCTCCTTCATCTCTCCCGATCTCCACCATTCGCGCTAATTAACGTCTGCATACGAAGTGCACGGCACCATCAGATGAGTGCCACTAAATGTTACCTACCTGCATGAGAGATACTTGGACGTACGCCATCACCTATCACAGATGGCGTACGCCTTCACTAAAGGCACATCCAGCATTTCTACACTGCGCTTGGACTTTGTAGATTATGCATTCTGTAGTGGTACCGCAGTCTCCCTTAGGTCTGATAAGTAAGCCATTGATTATTTAATGACACCCTGTTGGCATCCGGACGAACTAAATGTTTGAATAGATTGGTTTTGCTTCCTCGGTTTCGTGTATGGCTCATACCTGTGATTATTCCTGCCCAGAAAAATCAATGAAACTGTGCATTCCGTCATATCCTAATACAAAGATAACAGTGATTCATCGAGTTCAGATTACCGCTGCGTGCTGAAAGTTGATGCCAAGTGGAGCTCCATAGCCACGCATCAGGGTTCGCATGTGGCATTATAGCATATACCCGACGTGCAACGACACGATTCCACCCAACTTACGTGCGTGTGGCTCATCTGTATATCGAGGCGGCCCTCGTTTGGCTATATGGAGCATTGACGAGTGTCCCATAGAAAGCCAGCGCATACATTTTGCGCAAACGTGGCTTCGATATCACTCAAGATAACTCAAGAAATCGGAGAGGTAAAATCTAGCAGGCTTCGAATGGTTTTATGACGCACAGCAAGCAAATTGTGCGTTTCTGCATTTTTTTAAATTTGGTCAGAGCCCGCAAAGTTAGGGCAGAGGGAGCGCTTCGATCACGAGTCGCTGCAATGAAGCTCGCAACATTAGAATGATTGCACTTCGGACTTGGTTCCTGCCCATTCGTGACGGAGTAGTACACTGGATGCATCCACCAACTGAAGACGCTAACATTCACCATCACCAGGGTAAGTTGGTACATGCACTATGTTACCCAAATACACTTCTAACCAACCGTCCGTCATTTCCGTCCGTCATTTCCCAAACCGTCGTGCCATGCTTATAACGCCCAGTAGCGGACGTGCGTATGTTTGTTGATATTATTGTGCTTTATTGTGTTCACAAGATAGACTTTGCATACATTTTCGTCCTAATGGAAAGAAATTGGTTAAGTTTGGTTGGGTTTTGTTCGTTTATAATTTTTAGTTTAGGCATTTTTCATGTTTTATTCACACAAATTGCAACTTGTTTTCTCGAAAAGCAGGTCATATAAGGTTAGGTTTTGATGCGCTAGTTTTTGTATGCATTTGGAAAATTTTATGAATATAAATTGTTAGAAATATTCCTACTTTTTATTTTGTTCTCCCAAGAAACATGGGGTTGGTTAGATTAGATTGCGATGTTTTTATTGGATATTTTTCCACACTACTTTCTATGCTATGCCACGTTTCTGTTGTTATTTCGCTCACAACAGGAAAGATAAACATTTCAATTGAAAATGAGTAGTCCCATCATCATGGTCATCCTCAGCAACGTTGCATTGTAAGGATGCATTCCAAGAATTAATGAAATATACTAAATCCGCATCGAAACGCACTGGGGGGGGCAAGATCCGCGACAAGCGTATCGAATACACGCACCACATGCGATAAAAAGCATGATGTAGGAAAATACAAAAAGAAAAGAAGATTAAGGCAAGCCTTTCTATAGCAATATTCCATTCAATCTTCCATAGCAACAGCTTTCATGTTGAATCACTACAAACATGCACATGCGACATGATTGAGACACAAACAATGTCTCGTCCCCTCAACTTATTTCGAACCGCGTGGGTCACTGAACTAAATTGGGCAGCAGGGGCTATTTTTGCGCTGTTGGCAAATTTAGCATCTCTTAACTGGGATAAATGAGGTATACCGTACATTTTCGAGCCTTTTCAAATTGCTAGAATTGTATTCTTCTGATTTTTGAAGTATGTGAATTGTCAGTAGATTACCGGTCCGCTCGCACCAGGTACCATTCCTAGCACCAGCCGTACTGCTAGCTGTCGACGAGATTTCGCCGAAGGTGCCATTCTTTGCAGTCCGAGCAGTATGAAGGCCTACACATTGAGAATGCAATGGGAATATAAGCGTATATGTAGTGCCCACATGCAATGGGCAGTAGGAAAACCTTAGCGACAATTCAAAATACGTATTGGTGCTTAAATCATATGCTATGCGTTCAAAATCGCAGACTAACTTTTGATCACACCAACCGACGAGCAGAAACGGAAACCACGGTATTTGATAGCGCTTCACATAGTTCAAAACATACACATTGCATGCTTACTAGAGCGTTTTAGGTTCATTCTTGTCATGTCATCTCACGCGAGCAATGCCCAGGGATGGATCATTTCGTCTCTTCGTTAAGGTATTTTTTTAGAAAAAAGATTACATATTTATATATATATATATATATATATATATATATATATATATATATATATATATATATATATGTGTGTGTGTGTGTGTGTGTGTGTGTGTGTGTGTGTGTGTGTGTGTATGTGTGTGTGTGTATTTAGTCTGTTTCACTTAGCTGGAAGGTGCCAGTACAGCTCTAGCGTTCAAGTGTGTTATTTTTTACGCAAGGCTATTCTATTTGCATGCTGGTTTGGCTTCTCCCTAGTGCAAATAACTGCAGCTGTCATCAGTAATTCTACCAACGCTATGTTGCAGATTTATGATCAGCAGTCCCAATCTCTTTGCTTCACGCATGTCAGGTTTTAAATGCCTTCCATCTGCATGCACCTCCTGTCAGTGGCTTCAGCGTAAATTGCAGGAAAATAATTTTCCTGAAGTGAAACGCATTTTATCTCGATTTGATTCCAATTCATTTCTCTTCATGGCATTTCCTGACGGCTAAGACTGGCAATGCATTGAGCCAGGATCAGATTTCCCTGTCGTGGACTGATTTAAATTTATCGCTGGCTGGCAAGACGCATGCAATCTAAGTTCCTCAGCCACCAGATTCCGATTGTAATCCAACAGGCTGACTATTGCGGTCTGTCCAGACATACCAATCCGGCTGGATTTGTTATGCATGTATACATATACATGTACGTATAGATATGTATATACATATATATATATGTATATATACATGTATGTACATATGTATGTGTATACATATGTAGATATATACATATATATAATATATATTGTACCATCTAAGTAGGTAAAGTAAAGCCAGCAAGCAAGTAAAGCATACTACCTCACTCATTTTGAAGGGCAATTATGATTAGCAGAAGCATGTAGGTGGCATCGGTAGCTCGTCCGTAACTTCGTATTCCTTCACCATCCGAAGCCAGAAGAAATACGTCTGGTTCCTTTACGATGGATCCGACTGCAGTGACATGGCGTCGCCAAGGTCTCACACCGATTGGTCGCGGATGGACTCGGTAATCCGCTGGTTATGGAAGCCGAGCCAACGTCACTGCGATTGAGAATCGAACGTCCTGCCGACTGAGCCACCGCGGCCACCACCACTCACGACTCAATGGACACAATTGCACGCACCGGCCATCAGGCAGCGCCGGCGAAGTCGCGCAACAAGGCGCTGCTCCGCCGCCGCCGCCGTCCTGCCCTCCCCCGGCTGCATCACCATGCAGCAGGTGCTCCTCAGGTCAGACTCAGATGCGCGGAACGACCGGCCGGCCAGTCGGCGGCAGACCGACACTGTCGCGTGGTCGGGGGGTGGCCAGGGGGCCACGCAGCCCTGGTCAGTCGACGGCGGCCACCACCCAAATGTGATTGAGATTGTAGTGTCTGCTGAGCAGGCCGCGGCGCCGGCGATATTGATCGCTTCACGCTCCGTCCAGGCAGCCGCGACGAGCGAGCGGCGAAGGGAAGCGGCCACACGCCGTGCTAGTGGCGAGGAGAAGCGGGTAACACGTCCGGCTGGTGGCGAGGAGAAGCGGGTAACACGTCCGGCTGGTGGCGAGGAGAAGCGGGTAACACGTCCGGCTGGTGGCGAGGAGAAGCGGGCAACACGTCCGGCTGGTGGCAGAGAGAAGCGGGCAACACGTCCGGCTGGTGGCGAGGAGAAGCGGGCAACACGTCCGGCTGGTGGCAGAGAGAAGCGGGCAACACGTCCGGCTGGTGGCGAGGAGAAGCGGGCAACACGTCCGGCTGGTGGCAGAGAGAAGCGGGCAACACGTCCGGCTGGTGGCGAGGAGAAGCGGGTAACACGTCCGGCTGGTGGCAAAGAGAAGCGGGTAACACGTTCCAGTGGGTGGCGAGGGAAGCGACCATACGTCCTGACGAGTGGTAGGAAGGAGCTGTGACACGGCCAGGTTGGTGGCGAAAGGAAGCGGCCACATGTCCTGATGTGCGATAAGAAGCGATGATAAGTCCGAGTTGGTGGCGAAGGGAAGCGGCCACATGTCCTGATGTGTGATAAGAAGCGATAATAAGTCCGAGTGGGTGGTGAAAGGTGAAGCGGCCACACCTAGGGCGGGTGGCGAGGAGAGGCGGAAACACGTTCGAGTGGGTGATGAGGGGAAGCGGTCATACGTCCCAGCGGGCGGGTGGGGTATTCTAGCAGCAAAATATGTAAAAATGTTATTCTCCTTAACATGTCACATACAAACTAGTCCTATCTCCAATTGATAATCCGCTAGAAGCAAAACAGCTGTGAGCCACACAGAACCGAACGATTTCATAACTAGTTTCGTCCAATCTGGAAAATAGCGACCTATAAACTGCAAGCTTACACACATGAAATATTTTCCTGGGACCCACCTACCTCACTACTAACTTCACTTCTATATACTCTTAGCTTCCGATATAACAGGCTTGGAAAATTGACTCCATAATCCCACCCAACTCAAGCATGTTGCTATCGGCCATCAACCCGAGTGACTGTACACACGCCCTGAACCCACACCACTTTCCTTGGCAGCAACGCAGAGCCGACGTTTTTATCCTGGGCAGTGCAGCTGAGCGGGGCAGAGCAGAGCAGAATCACGGTATCGTTTCCCGCAGAGCAGAGTAAGGTCACGGTTTCATCTCCCGCAGAGCAAAGTATGGTCACGGTGTAGTCTCCCACAGAGCAGAGTAGGGTCACGGTGTCATCTCCCGCAGAGCAGAGCATGGTCACGGTGTCGTCTCCCACAGAGCAGAGTATGATCACGGTGTCATCTCCCGCAGAGCAAAGTATGGTCACGGTGTCGTCTCCCACAGAGCAGAGTAAGGTCACGGTGTAGTCTCCCACAGAGCAGAGTATGGTCACGGTGTAGTCTCCCGCAGAGCAGAGCATGGTACAGTGTCGTCTTCCGCAGACCAGAGCATGGTCACGGTGTCGTCTTCCGCAGAGCAGAGCATAGTCATGGTGTCGTCTCCCACAGAGCAGAGCACGGTCACGGTGTCACCTTCCGCAGAGCAGAGCGTGGTTGAGATGCCATCTCCCGCAGGGTCCCGGACTCCTCCCTGCTAGCGTTTGTTGCGCTGACGAGTGGCGCTCGAGCAAGGACAGCGCAATTAGAGGCACTTGTTCCTGGCAGCGCGCACCGTTTTGGCCACAAGGGCAGCACCGTGCGAAACGACCCGAGTCTGTGGATCCGTCTTACCGAGGCGAGTCAGTTGACGATGTCATTTATCCCGTGAGTTATTTAGTTACACACATCGTTCGAATAAGAGGAAGTGAGGTGCGAATCATCGAAGCGTGAAGAAGTGATGAGCGAATCATAGACATTCAGGCTGTGATGACGTTGTACCACCCCATGGCGCCGATCCTGTCATATACAATGTCGCATGAACTGAAGTGCGTTGCGGTGGCTGAACAGGCATAGCTACGTGAAAATTAACCACGCGAACATGTGGAGAGCGCCGTCAGTCAGCTTGTATGCGATAATTCGAAGCTGGACTGTCGAAGGAGAAGTGTTCATGCATCCGATATTATGTTTGTTTTCGGGAAAGACTACGTGTTCCGATATATTCCTTCCTCATCCTCATTGACTATTGGTTTTACGACGCATCGACCGTTGAGTCGCGTAGCGTCGCCAATCTCTCACGCCGATTGGTCGCGGGTGAAGAATAGCGACAGGTGAGACTCGAACTCACAACCTTTCGATTGTGAGACGAGCAACTTACCCCTGGGCTACTCGTCCCCCCTCATCCTCATGAAAACGAATCCGGCTTGTATGATGCCACTGTGGACCAAGTTACTAAATGTGAGGCATGCCGACACCAGGAATGTGTATTCTTCGTCAACGGCGCACCAGACAGGCGGAGAAGAACCAACCAGCCAGAAGAACATGCCCGCTTTGCAAAACCCATGCGGCAAAATAAAATTGGCATTTTTGTTTTAAACCTTAACTGCCCCGATTCAGTATTGATTTCAGCGGCATCTGTCATCCAGGAGATACCGCACCAGGGACTATTTTGCGACACTGCCATCCGATACGAACAAATGGTGCCCTCGTGGTCACAAATGGGTCGAGTCAAAATACATTAACTCTGTGCATGATGCTTTCTGGGTGTATCTTATGTATTAGCAATGCACAATTCCGACGCGTATATGCCCGGGCTACTAGCATGACTTTCTTTCTCACGAGACCGAGGATCCCTCAAGACACTATCACAATGCTTGGAGTCACGAACTAATGAAGTCAATTCTACTCCGTGCTCTGGCAATTTCTTACGACCATATGCACACGCCATTAATTTTAGCCGAATTGGCGCAATCTCCTCGGGCAGCATGTTCGGTACAGTAACGCCTGCCAAACTGTCGAAGACCTCGTCAGGTAAAGTGGTTAGCACATTAGCGCCCGTTTCTCAACATTCTCCCCAGGTGATAAAGATTCCCAGACGGAGGGGAGATTTTCTGAGGATCAATACACCAGAGAAGGGAAAGAAGGAAACAAAGGGTCGGCTGATTTTCCCCGTCTCTAGAGATACTACTGTGCTCACTCTTTCGATGTCTCTTGTGAACTGAAATAAAGTAATTCGTGAGAACATATTATGGTCCTTATTTTATTTGCACATATTTGGCAGATGAAAAATAATGAAAACGGCTCCCATATCCTTGGCCGGTAAGCTTTTCTTCCAGTCGACATGCCCAGCTCTTTTGCAATATTCGGATATGAGCAACAACAAAATATCCTTGTAGTTATTGCTTTGTCATGTTTTGCACCGCAACCAGATTAGCAGTATTCTCATAGTATGAGCATTGGTTCCGACATCCAGCGCACTACATGCTTCGGGTCAACCTTTATTTTACGGTAGTTTCGGTCACTCTTCCTGCATCACTTAGCTTTTCTGGTTGGGATATCGTGCGCGCAATATTATCGACGTAGCTCACGAGCAAATATAAAATACGATTGCCAGATCGAAGTCTGCCTTTTGCAAAGTAAAATAGCGTGTTTGTGAGCTGATCTAAGCTTAATATCTCTTCGGAAGGGCTCGAGCCCATATAATGCCTCATCACTCGGATGGGCTCAAGCTCACCTAATGGATGGCTGAGCCGTTCCATGCCCTGCCAGGTTTCGACATGGGATCCTATAGACCAGCTCCTTCAGCGCGTTAAGCTACTTAACCAGTTTCAGCATTGCTGGACCAGATAATGCAGTTTCACCTGGCGTTTCACTACCAACTGGCGTATAGGTATAATACAACTAGCCAGCCCTCACACCAGATACCGGCATACGTGGATGTGGGTATGCTATTACAAGGAGACATCTCAGGCGCATGACAACTGTTTCTGGATAGGAATTAGTGCTCAACAAATGGACATGGGCAGTCAGCAATTAGCAAAGTAATTGCAATTGCACGGAGTATGCGGCAAATGCAATGTTCTTAGCGTTGCATATTTTACGAACGCACATGCGGCAATAAGCAGTAACGTTTTGAAATTTGCGGATGATTTGAAGGTCTTTAGGGCAATAACAAGTAAAGATGAGCATATCTCGCTGCAAAAAGACTTAGACGAAGTTGTGAAGTGGTCCGAAGAATGACAAATGAAATTTAATTTTTATAAGTGCAAAATAATGCATGTAGGTAAGCAGCATATGAAGGCTCCATGCTTGATGGGTGGCCAGGTGCTATCAGTGACTCAACAGGAGAAGGATTTAGGTGTTATTCTAAACACAAAATTGGGGGCATCAGAACAGGCCAAGGAAGCCAGGAAGAAGGCACTGAGATTGCTCGGGGCAATAACTAGGAATGTATCATACAGAAGTGAGAAAGTCATCAGGAAGCTTTACTGTGCATATATCAGGCCACATTTGGAATACTGCATCCAAGATTGGTCTCCTAGCTATGAAAAAGATTGTTGGCTTTTAGAGAGAGAGTACAAAAGATGGCTACAAAAAAAGGTTAATGGCACAAGCAACCTGGCATATGAGGAAAGATTGAAGAAATTGAACATGTTTCACTTAGATATAGAAGGCTGAGAGGAGATCTCATCGAGGTCTTTAAATTTGTCCATGGTCTGGAGAGGGGATATCTTGGGGAAATGTTTTAATTGAACAGAAATGATACAATTAGAGGTCATAAACTCAAAATTAAAGTTAACCACAGCAGAACAAGGTTAAGGCAACCTTTCTTCACCAACAGGGTAGTAGAACACTGGGACCAGCTGCCAGAAAACATTGTCAGTAGCAGCACATTGAACATCTTTAAAAACAGCATAGACAGTCACTATAAGAATAGAGGGCTTACTTTTCAGTATTACAGGGAGGGCGATTGACAGATTTGGTGGGCAACTGGTTCAGTGTACATAGTCCAACCAAGAAGTCTTGGTTGTGTCTCATAGTTGCACTAATATTTTATGTCTTTATGTCTTATGTCTTTATGCAGTATGTAAGAAGAACTCGTTTACATAAGAAGTTCCTAATGCATATATGAAGACACTAGTTGGCGATCCTTGTAGTACTTCACCCTTCACCTATCAGCAACTGACCTGGAAGCTGGCCCCGTCGCCCTCATCCCCACCCAGCTACTACCCATCCCTAACCTTCTCAAGCACTCGCCAGAGTCGGAGTCAAGGGGGGAGATGGCAGGCTATCCTTAGGAAAAGAAATACACTCGATGAAACCAGACATTTTGAAATCTGCACCATCCTAAGCGAAAATTTTCGGCGCTAGAAGTACGCCGAAAGCAATCTTCTTGCTATTCATTTTGTCTTCGGTCGGGTCCACTCTTGAAACAATCCTAACTAACCGCCTGACACACAGGCGGTCAGTAGTGGTAGGCACTATGCGCGGCAACACTATTCCGTCGGGCTAGTCGAGACGAGCAGAGACGAGACGGGTGGCCACCGGGCGGGTGGCCCGGCATACTACACACCATTTACCTTAAGCGAAGGCCGCCGTCACGGAGGGTGATAGAGTGAGGCCAAAATGAGGAACGTGCGTCGAGACCGTCTTAATCGGCAATCAGCTGCGCTCGAGGCCGCGGCGTGGGTGTGCCGGGGGGGGGGGGGGGACGTGCACGTTCCCCGGGAGCCGGCGGCATAACTGCAGCCACGCCAGCCGGAAACGTCTCATGCTATGCACATGGGGCACCCGTGATTTAGGTCGAATCATGATACCACTGTGCGAAATACATGGGTGGTGTTGCTTCGTGCCATTGAATAGACCCCAACAAGTTGGACGAAGGTGTAATTGTTTAGCGTAAAGCAAAAGGAGCGCCAAGCGACGGCTGAGAGCTTCAGATTAATATTTTGCAAGCACCGTTCTTCCATCTTTAGTTTCTGATAAACATTCCGAATATGACCCCGCTATGTACAAGCTTATTGCCCAGAATTACTCTCTTTCCTCTCTCTATCTCTCTCTTTCTCTCTCTATCTCTCCCTCTCTCTCTCTTTCTCTGTTTCTGTATCGGTCTCTGTCTATGTCTCTGTCTCTGTCTCTGTCTATGTCTCTGTCTCTGTCTCTGTCTCTGTCTCTGTCTCTGTCTCTGTCTCTGTCTCTGTCTCTGTCTCTGTCTCTGTCTCTGTCTCTGTCTCTGTCTCTGTCTCTGTCTCTGTCTCTGTCTCTGTCTCTGTCTCTGTCTCTGTCTCTGTCTCTGTCTCTGTCTCCGTCTCTGTCTCTGTCCCTGTCTGTGTCATGGACATAAATATCTGTCTCTGACACAATAAGACTTCACTTATGTTGCCTAGTATGTTGCGTCACTAGAAAATCCAGCTCCACGTGAGTAATTGTGATAGCTTTTGCAACGTGAAAACCACACGTTCTGGTGTCTATTACGGTGGATCTGGTGGATACTGACGGTGGATCGCGCATCCAGCTAGCATGACAGACGCCTCCCCGTTCCAGGACACTAAGCAGCAATGTTCACGGAAGTGGCAGGGCAGTGGTTGCGGCAGAACGCAGAGATGAGCGTCGCGGTTAATCACTGCCCGCCGTCGGTAAACAAGTCGCGCTTCCAGGCGAGCGACGCCCCGGCTGCGGCGGTAATGCGAGAGGCCGCCACCGCAAACGAGCGAGGACTCGCGAAGCGCTGCCACGCCGGCGGCGCTTCGCATCGCGCCGGCGGAATTTGCATGCCGGCTGCTCCTTCTGCCGGCTTCTCCTGCTCGGGGAAACCCGAGCGGCGGCCGAGTGGGGCGGCGCCGCTTTGTTCGAGTGGGCCGGCGCTCCGTCCACAGTTGAGTTTGGCTGCCAACGGCCACGCCAGCCGCCACGCCAGCAGCCACGCCGACCGCGCACAGCCGCCCGTGGCGGAGCTGGTCGGACAACACACACGTCCTGGCGCGTGACAAGCCACACACCTCCCGCAGCTGGACTGACGTTTCTGGGTGTTTCCCAGATTTCAGTGTAGTCCCATTCTTCTATCCCATTACATCAAGACAAATTTGTTGAGATTAACGCATCGTACCCTGCCAGCACTTTAACCCGTCCCGTCTCGGGGGAGGGGTGTCTTCAACCGCCCCCCTCAGGTTTCTCGCGGATAGCGGACGAACGACGCGCGGTAGCGCGCCCAAATTTGCCATACCCTTCTCCACATCAATTTGACATGCTGATTCAAAATATATAGGTCAGGTCATCTAGGGTCAACGAGTTAGTCAAGGTCAAGTAAGGTCACCTCCTCAAAAAACGTTCAACCAGTCGTCACGCCTTAACGGATACAGACATTTGAATGAAACTTTCAGGGTTTCCTTACCTTTATGGATGCAACAAAACGTATGAGTTGATTTTTTCCCGTTTTTGACTACATATAAATGTTGCGTATTTGCCATATTGAGTTCAAGCACAGGATTATGGCTAAAGTAAGCATTTTTATTACGGCAAGTTGACTTCCAACAACGATTATCGGTCTGCTGTACCCATTAGAAAAGGAAAATTAAAGAAAACTTGAAAACTCAAAACTTTTGAAGAAAAAAACGTTTAGTGGCCCAATTTTTTTTAGCCTGGCCCATTTTGCTGTCCTTTTCTCATTCCAAATAAATTTAGTTTTTTTCATATATCCCCCAAAATGAACTCCCCAGAGTAAAAAGCACAATGTAAGTCGTAAAAAGTCGTGAAAATATAGCCCCCTGCTGACGTCACTTTTGGGGAAAGTTTTTTTTTGAAGGGTGGAACCGGATCCTACTCGTCGAGCGCTTTCCGATGACATCTCTTTCGTTTTCGTGCGATGTTTAGTTTGGATTTTAGAGGGGGTCTTCAACCGCCCTCCCCTCCCCCCGAGACGGGGTGTGAGGATTTGACCGGAAAGACGGCGCGGGTCAATACCACATGGCCTATGCTTCAATATACCAGTATACAATGGTTCTACCACTAATTATTTTCACCTTTGCAGCGACAGCTGGTAGAGTAAACACGTTTATTGGGGGCAGCTGGTGGAGGTGACACCATTATCCACCAGGAGACACAGTTTATCGTGACAGCTGGTGGAGGAGAGACCGTTTGTCATGACAGCTGGTGGAGGAGAGACCGTTTGTCGTGACAGCTGGTGACGAGTTAGGAGCTCTGGTTTTGAACGCCATCATCGCAGGTATATCATCGCCTGTGCTAGTGAGGCCAAATGAACTGAGATGCCACAGTTGCGCCACGAATGAACCCCGGAATCGGAGCACCTTCGAGCCAGCGTGGCCACGTCCCTGACGGCAGCATCAGCTGTGTCATGAAGAGGTCACATTACCTGAGACACTCCAGTTGGACTATGGAGGTTCAAGGAAACGGAACACTTTGGACACAGCGTGGCCACATGCCTCACAGCAGCATCAGCTGTGTCATAGAGAGGTCATACTGTCTGGCCAACCGTCAGCTGCAGAGAATTCACCTGGTCCAGCAAGTCCTAAGCTGGATCGCGGACACTGCCTGTAACTTGTCATGCGAGAGCCGAGGGTTGACACTACGATTGAGAGGTGGTGGACCCCGTCCCGGCTCATCGTCGATGTTCGGCATGGTCTTGCCGTCTTAGTGCAAAACAAGGACTGCGTCGACGGCTTCCACTTCCTTGACGAACTCTTCTTGCACGCAAGCATGCAAATCAAAGCACAGCGAAGATGGACAAGTAAACAAAGATACAATGATCATTTCTTATACTTAGAAGCATAGTAACATGAATTCATAGATATAAGTACAAAATAATGTAATAAGAAATGTAATGCCATCATTTATATGACGTTGATTTGATTCAATTCGATTTGATTGAACGTCCACATCAAATAGACATGCCTAAATGAGATTTGTTTTCATAATAGACAATAATTGTGACTTGTTCAGCATAGCCCTAATCCGTAACGAATGCCAGGCATATTAAATTCCAAGTCTATCTGCATATTCCCTAATTTGAGTCGTTTGGATGTCGAGTAGCCTCGACAGCTTTCCCTTCAGCATGGCGGCGGACACAAGATCCCCATCCTACTTGCGCTGCTTCACCTCATTCTCATGATGTTCTCGTACTTCGCAATCAAGGCGAACTTGCAGGTTGCATATTTTATGTAAAAAAATTAGTTATCTAGATTATTTAGCCATTTCAAGTTTCAAATGATTCAAACATATAATACATTGTAGTGCAAAAGCTGTTTTGTGAAATGTCCACACCGAGATTCGAACTAGATGCATTGAAAAAAAACGGTTTGAGAACATGTTCGTTGGGTTGCTCACGAAAGGACAGATATCTGACACAATGTTTTGAATGAGTGCAGCTTTTTGGGCACTGTGAACCTATATATTTGCGGATTTATGTCATGGACGAAGTATGTTTCTCAATATTCATGCGTAATTATATCGAGGCATCGTGAGCAATAATGCAGGTCACACGTTTTATTAAGTTGAGGCTACCACGAGAATAGATGCTGGACTCATCGTTCATTTCTTTCCAACGGCGTCCAGCCGCCATTGCTGTGGAATATCTCTGGAGATATCCAACTATAGCTCCACAGTGACTGCAGTCCGAAATGTGCATATCATTATGAAGAACAAAGGTAAGTCGACTTGCATGACATATTCCGTTAAAGATTGTCTACAGCTGCTTCCTAAGTAAGTCGACTTGCATGACATGATATTCCGTTAAAGATTGTCTATAGCTGCTTCCTAAGCTTCCTTGCATCATTGATCTTGTCAACTGTAGGGCGGCAATGTCGGAAGCTCAAAATGTCACGCCTTTAGCGGCTGCTAATAACTTGTGGATCGACAGTTACAGTGAAGCCTTGTCATGTGCAATCATGTGCTAGTGCGCTCAAATGCATTAAACACCGTCTTCATTGGGGTATAAACGTGTTCGGCAAACACCACAGATGATTTTCTGTGTGTTCTCCAAACCGAGCAGCGGTGTTCGGAATATGGCATGTTTGTCTGCGCCCGTTACAGCCAGCGAAATGTGGGATGAATTTCTAACACTGGATTAATAAGCATTTTAATCCCGTAGGACTGTACTTGGGAGGTGTGGATCAAATAAATATCATTGGGGAAACGGATGCATTTAATTGGAGCATTTTCAAAGCGAGTTTTATCTGACTTCGCCGGATAAAACTCGCTAAGTGGGGAGAGGTACACTGAAGCTTACTGAAGTGATACTTTTCCAACTCAAAGTGGTGCATTTTTCTCCTGTGCCCCTTCTTCAATGATAATTACTGGATCCACCCTTGCCAAGTGCAACCTTGTGGGCTTAACTCCATGTTTGAAATTCAGCACACACTTCACCTGATTTAACCCGCCCAGTGTCTGGGGTGGGGTGGGTGGGGGGCTATATATGTATGCATATATATGTACATATATATATATATTAATAATATATATATATATATATATATATATATATATATATATATATATATATATATATATATATATATATATATATATATATATATATATATATATGCAAATGCCCATATGCGAAGCGTCGCGTGAATTCTACCAGTGATGCATGCCGTGACACGATAACAGCCGCTCCAATTCCAATAGAGCATAATAAATCACACAACCGGGTGATTCGGTGGCGACCCTGTGGGCCGTTATCAGAGCGGACAGCTGCGGGGTGGCCATTCCCGGCCATGTGGGTCGTTATCACAGCAGGCAGCCATGTGGTGACCATGCCCGGCCATGTGGGTCGTTATCACAGCAGGCAGCCGTGTGGTGACCATGTTCTGCCATGTGGACTGCTATCACAGGAGACAGCCGTGTGGTGACCATGTCCTGCCATGTGGACTGCTATCACAGGGGACAGCCGTGTGGTGACCATGTTCTGCCATGTGGACTGCTATCACAGGGGACAGCCGTGTGGTGACCATGTCTGCCATGTGACTGCTATCACAGGGACAGCCGTGTGGTGACATGTCCTGCCATGTGCACTGCTATCACAGGGGACAGCCGTGTGGTGACCATGTTCTGCCATGTAGACTGCTATCACAGGGGACAGCCGTGTGGTGACCATGTTCTGCCATGTAGACTGCTATCACAGGGGACAGCCGTGTGGTGACCATATCCTGCCATGTGGACTGCTATCACAGGGGACAGCCGTGTGGTGACCATGTTCTGCCATGCAGACTGCTATCACAGGGGACAGCCGTGTGGTGACCATGTTCTGCCATGTAGATTGCTATCACAGGGGACAACCGTGTGGTGACCATGTCCTGCCATGTGGACTGCTATCACAGGGGACAGCCGTGTGGTGACCATGTTCTGCCATGTAGACTGCTATCACAGGGGACAGCCGTGTGGTGACCATGTTAGCCCCAACTACAAGGACCGTGGACCATGTTGCCATGTGGACTGCTATCACAGCAGGCAGCCGTGTGGTGACCATATCCTGCCATGTGGACTGCTGTCACAGGGGACAGCCGTGTGGTGACCATGCCCGGCCATGTGGGCCGTTACCAAAGCGGATAACAGCGTGGTGACTACGCCCGGCCTTGTGGGCAGTCATCACAGTAGACAGCTCTTCGTGGTGACCATTCCCGGTCACGTGGTGGGCCTGTATTACAGCGGACAGCTGCGTAGTGGCCATGCCCAGCCATGTGGGCCGCTACCAAAGTGGACAGCTGGGGGTGGCGATGCCCGGCCATGTGGGCCGTTATCACAGTAGACAACTGCGCGGTGACCACGCCCCGCCATGTGGACTGCTATGACAGCGGACAGCTGGGCGGTGGCGATGCCCGGCCATGCATGACAGCATGCCCGCGATGCGCCGAACACGCTGCCGTTATGACGCGTCGGTGCATTCATCGACCTACACATAAATCACGGAAAGCGATAAAGCCGCACATCAGCCCGTCGGCGCGAGGCGACTGAGACGGGTCTGTCGGTCGGCTCGTGACTGGCATCGTCCGCGCAGCCACAGCGATCATCAGCGATCGCTCATCAGGGGGCCACAGCGAGCCGACCACATCGCCGGCGTCAGACGCCGTCTATATCCGAGCCGCCGATACAGATTTATTGCGGCAATGATCACAACTTAATGAAAAGATGAGTGATCCAGCGGTGATGAGTGGCCCGGCAACCGCCATAGGCCAACCGCGGTGAATGGCCTGACAACCGGGCAGATCTCACAAATTGGTCATGCATCGGGAAGTAACTCACGACGATTGCGTTTCCATGTTGGATGAAATGTGATTATCCGACAGGCTGGACATAGCTCTGGATGCTGAAAAGGACTCTGACGGGTATTCACCTAATTTTTGGGCTTCAAGAACCGTCTTCAATAATCTGCGAGTGGTTTATATATTCGACTCTAAGAAAATCAGGTACCTATGAATCGATTCTAGGTCTAAACTCAATCGATTCTAGGTCCTTAGAAAACCTGGAAAAAAGCAAACATCTACACCGAATGTCCAACTAAGATGGGGCAAAGTATTTGTTATCCCCTTGATATGTTACTCAAAGCAACGACAAAACTTCGTCGTTCTAGCCTACCACAGGCGTACATTTATTACAGCTCTGCGCATACCCATACGCGCTTCCACGGTAGTTGACGCCATAAATAATTGCTATCATTGAATCCCTCTAAGCTGTGATATCAACGGAGTTTTTACAGTACTCCGATAGTGGTCTGCAGCAGTCTGCCAGCTGAAGTGCAGCAGTCTGGCTGCAGCTGAGCTGCAACAGTCTGACGGCTGATCTGTGTCAGTCTGACGGCTGATCTGCAGCAGTCTGACAGCTGATCTGCAGCAGTCTGACGGCTGATCTGCAGCAGTCTGGCTGCAGCCGATCCGTTAACGTTCATATCACCAACTGTGTGCTTCCCTTCGTCACCAATGACGGGCGGACACCCATCGAGACGAAGTTGAGGAGGGTTTCGATGTCCGCTGGTGCCATCCAGGACTCTTCACGAGCTTCCCATGGCTGGTGTTCCGCTCATGCCATGTGCCCCTTTTGTTTGCCCTGCTTCGTCCACGTTCGGTTGTTTCGCAGTCAATAAATGTTCAGAAATGGCCTGTGATAATTACTGGTGCGTTGCAACAGTCGACCAATCGGGTATTCATGCTAATGCTGGAGCCCGATGGTGATCCAGCTTGAATGACGATCAATGGCCACTAATGGTAAGACAGGACATCACTTAAATAGGTGATATTCATTGAGGAAAGGCTTTGTTTTAATTCCCTTACCCATTAATAGGTAGTCAGGAGTGCCCTTCCATACCCATGCGACCTAATTGCGTTAAATTCCAAGGGTGAGAAGTAGGTCGTGATAAGCAAATCAAGGCACTTCCCGTTCCCGTTTCTTTCTGGACAGATCCCGCCACCAGATATTAGTAAAAGATGTTCCTGAAGCCCTTTTAGACAATTAGCAATGCTAGCAACGTCTTCGAGGGCTCCGGGAAAATAACTGCTGTAGGTGTTAATGGGGAAATAATACAAAATCCATGATCTTGCACATGCATCTCCTAAACTAATACTACACTAAGGAGAAAGGACGACCCAAGTATGAAGAAGAAGAAAGAAAAGAAAACATGATTCTTAAACGAAAATATCCGAATGATACCAGATCACCCCCGGTGATCTGGTACCCTTTTCTGATATCGATTACAGGATGTTTGCATTACCCTTTATTGCACCAAAGTCCTGGAATATAATAATCTGCTCTCACTTCCACAGGCTTCAAGAAATACCTAGGAGTAAAATAATTTTGAAGAAACACATCAGACAATGCATTACTAGAAAATATGCACTTTTCCAATGAATTTCAGTAATAGTAATGTGCTATGCACGGTGTAAAGCACCGTGGATAGCATACAGGTCCAATAATCGAACTTTGAGGAAGACCTTTTGTGATGTTTAATGGTTGGGCGATGATTTCATGGGTCTTGGCTCTTTGAGATCTATTTGATAGGTATGAGTTTAACACTTTATATATATTTCCCCTTAAGACAATTAGGTTCAATTTTTGTAACAAAATGCGATGCTGACAGTGTCAAAGGCTTTTTTCTTTTATGAGTATTTTCCCCATAAAAGCTTGTTGACTTTTGGCTTCTCGACTGGAAAGTGCTCGGATGTGATCCAGCAGCCCGTGTGTCACGGCGCTGAGTCCGAATGTCCAACCATGATAACGTCCGAGCTGATGCGTTCCACAACAGATCGACACAAAATCACATTCTACACCCCATAAATCTGCATTTCAAATTCTTGTACAAGGTAGTCATATGCTCTGAATACGCCTGAACAAGTTTTAGCCCGAT
This sequence comes from Imbricaverruca yamaguchii, assembly GCA_034440575.1. Taxonomy (NCBI): domain Eukaryota; kingdom Metazoa; phylum Arthropoda; class Thecostraca; family Neoverrucidae; genus Imbricaverruca; species Imbricaverruca yamaguchii. The sequence goes on along the minus strand of JAOTOL010001650.1, from coordinate 1,399,156 downwards.
CCGACTAACGGTTTCGGAGTTATAGCCTCCGACAGCACTTTGAGGTCACACAACAAGGGTATCTTTGACGGTTGGCGGTAGATGTCTCATCGATAATGAAGAGAAAATGAGATATATTATGCATTTCCGAGAAAAAAAGAATGATTCAAGAAAACACATCTCTGATAAAATATCAAAATTTATCACGTTTGGCCTCATGATCCCATGGGTTCGTGACCTCGCGATTTTCTGTGACCCTGGCCAATTTAAATTGATAAACTTAAGGACAAAAATGCAAATGGGCGATATCTGGTTGCCGTATTAAAAGCATTAAAAAGTGTGTTTTGCTTTTAAACTTGTCATATCTGCGTCACTTCTCCATATTTTCTATGATGTACTATTTTCAGGACGGACGGATTTCGAGTATGTTGCCTGCCATTGGAAAACTACGAGTGATCGAACAATTAAATAAACTAGTGATATAAAATAGTTTGCTTGACAACAAAATTAATCAGGTATTCATGCAAGTCCTATAGTTTACCTTAATAATATAAACTTCAATAAATTTCACAAAGCTGAAGGTCACCCATTACGGATAGGTTGGGTATTGGAGTTTATGAGTACATCGACTGGGTCGATAATGCAGCGCCCACATCATCGTCAGTCAAACAATGGCATATATACAAAGGTCAATGTAGGTCAATCTATGTTCGATGTACGTGTGACATCAGGGAATATATACGTGTGACATCGGTAGGAAGCCAAACTGAGTGGACCTGACACGGCATCTCTTTTAGCCCTCCCCAAAACAAACAAACAACCAAACAAACAAACACACTTAGTTTCCCATCCAAATTCTGACGAAATCTTGGGCCAGCACATGCCCTGTATAGCAATTTCGCTGGCAGGAACAGGGGAATGAAGATTTGCCACATTTCGAACATTCGGTTAATTTACGATTATGTCCACCTGTGAACAGTCGAACGACTTTATCGATATGATTTTGGATCCTTTGCCAGCGTATTTGTGAAGTTCACATATCCTCGACATCCCGAAGCTTCAAAATTCTGCCATGGTGTTCTATTACGTCAGAATGTCCGACAGACAAAAATCATGTACAACAGAACGTCCAAGCAGTACAACAGAATGCCCAAGCGTCAGAGGGTCTAAGCGCAAAGCAGCTCCAGAATTAACCTGGTTGTGTATAATATCCAATCCAAAAGTGTTCGGCATAGTTGATCAGACATGTTGCTAGTCCATTCTCTGTCTCCAAGTTTTGCACTTATTCTTCTCCGCTGGCATTCACGTCTATTTTGAGAGAGCATGACGGTGTCGAAAGGCTCAACAATACGAGCTCCACACTCATCATGAACACATTCTCCGCTGAATTATGTCTGAACGTGGCGGATAAAATATAGAAGCTTTGGGCTACGAGCTGAGAAGATTCATGCATCCATTAAGCGTGTGTTAATGTCCTTTTTTCCGAAGTGGGTTTTCTTTTCTTGGTCATTGTCGAGAGCTGAATGATTTGAGTTTCTTCTTGATCTTTATCGGGCTGTTGGACCTTGGTTGCATGTCTCTCATTAGCCACGCCGTCAAGGAGTGCCTGAGTTCCCCACGCATTTGACCATATTTGACTAATATGCCTATGTGAAAACTTTCATATACTTATATATGCATATATCCATGTATATATATATATATATATATATATATATATATATATATATATATATATATATATACATATATATATGTGTGTGTATATACAGCTTTAGTAATATTATGCGAGGGCGGGTTTGATTAAATGAAAAAGCGGGAGGAGGCAAAACCAAATGTTCTTTGCTACCTGAACCTTCTTCACTCACCGAAAGCGTGACGAATGGCACATGGGCATGGAAAAGCACCCATGCCTACCCATTCATGAATGCGGGTGTTGCAAAATTATACCGCCTTTTACTACCGTGATCATGATTCTTCCATAAAAGGGGAAGACCTACATAGATAATTTCCATGACATATTCGACAAGGGTTCATTTCCCTACAATATTTCTTTTGGTGAAGATGTATCTGGTATGTGGTGAACTGCCAATGGCATTTTATGAAAACTTGAGATACGACGACTAGACTGAAGGCTTTAGGTAGATCTAGTTCAACATATTGTTAAATAAAATGCAGCATGCATTCATCTTTTATATCAGCTGTAGACACACCACTATCATGCTTTTGATCTGTGCGTGCGTGCGTTTGGCTGTGCGTAAGCTTCGGTGGGGGGGGGGGGAGGTGGTGGCCTCGGCGGTCCACCGGGCCTGAAGATGCGAAATGCGGATCGTGGTCTTGACGGCGCAGACTTCCTTCTCCTTTCGCTAGACCGGATACTGATTGGACGTGGCGAGGTGGTCAGAGGAGTGGCAGTTAAGGCAGTGCACTGAATAGGAGCAGGTGAAGTGAGGATCTGGGGGCTAGCCGCACTTGTGCCACCGGGGTGGTTGACGGCATGTTTTATTGCAATGGCCGGAACACTGGCAATTAAAACATAGTAGAGGTTTTGGGAAGAAGACTCGGACTTGGTAGGTGGGAAGAAGGTGGCCGGCGAGAAGTGTCTTGGGAAGAGTGGTAAACTTAAATGCAAGAACTGGGAGTCTCGTATCCCGTATCTCGTTTTTTTCCATATTTGAAGGAGGTGATGCGGCGGACGTGGGTCACCCCTCCGGACTGAGCTCTGATTGAATACCTGCCTCAGGCATGAAACGGAGCTCCGGCAGCAAAATGGTGCACTTGGTGGTGTTGCAGTTGGAGTGGAGAGTGATTGTGACAGATTAGCAAATGTGGTGGTGCGGACGAGGGCTTTGGTCTGGGGTCGGGTTTTGGTTTTGATGACCAGTGTTCCGTTGGTCAGGGCTTCGATGTCGGGATTAGCTAAGGAGTAGTTGGCGAGGAGTTGCTTAATTGAACAGAAAACGTTGAAACGACGGAATGAAACGGTTCCATCTACAGCATTGAAGACTACACTGTTGCGTTAGGGTTCAGTGGGTTGAATTTGGTCAGGCTGAGACAACCAGATTCGTGGTCTGGTTTCAGCATGGGTTCGTGACAAGGAGCATGATGGTTTTGTCCAGATCGTGGGTCGTGGTCTGGTCCTTGGGACGAGCAGGGGTCGGCGAGGAACAAAGGGCTTCCATGGAGTCATCCAAAGGAACAGTGCGGGGTGTGTCATCAGCGGTGGCATCCAGAGAGGAAGCATGCGGGGCGAGGTGTGATGTCGCACCATGGTCATCATGTATGGTCGTTGGGAGCCAGTTGGGGGAAGGGGAATTCGGACTCCGAGTCCGGTGGCGAGCTAGGATCGAGGTCCTTCTTCCGTTTTTTCTTCTTCACATCTTCGGGAAAACACCACTTAACTAAATCTACACGACCACAAATAACAGACAAAAACACGGAACAGAAATACGACGATGAAAAACAAGGAGCTGCGGGCGTGACCCCACTGGAAATGAAATGTAGAAAGGAATAGAAGCGATGGGTGTCACCCCACTTGTAGATAGACTACGGACGGACTCGGATGCCACCAGCCGAGTGAGCGGACCGTTTTCTGACGCGCGTGTGGCGGCGGTGCCAACGGCCCATCGGAGCTGAAGCTAACGACCGAACGGACCATCGTCACTCCCCTTATCAGGTCATCAGTGCGTTCTTATCAGTGTGCACAGCACTTCTGGTGCGACGGAGGTGCACCGTGGTAAGAAGAAATCACCGACGTTCCTGTCAGGGTGATTGGTAGCCGACAAAGGTGGGATTACATTTCGATGTCGTCGGAGAGTGACGTTTAGCTGGCAGCAGTCGAACTGGCTACGTTCCACGTGCAGTACTGCTCCGACAGGCCTTGTTTGCAGCCCCATCCGACCCGCTGCAGGCATGCTTGACCTCTGACGACCAGAGCAGACGAGACACTCGCTAATTCTTGACGTTTGACTTGGAGAGTATGCCTGTTCGGATTCATCCAGGTCAAGATTGACATGTACTTCCAGGGTGCCAGGAACGTCGTGCACTTCTGCTGGTCCAGTAGCATCGTCATTCAGCTCGTCTGCATCACTGGGATCAGTCATGTGGCACGTTTATAACAGTCAACTCATCTTCACCTTTCAGATATATGTCGCCGATAATTTCGGTCCATTCGCTCGCAAATACACACCGATTCGTTGTTCTTGATATAACGCTGAACTTGGCGATTTCTGCGAGCACCAGCACCAAATTGTTTAGCGCACTCCCACGCACGCACTGCGTTCGCCTCCCGCGCGCCCGTCTCCCCTCCCGCGGCCAGCGCTCAGGACCAGTGGGTCTAGTTGGTAAGGGCAAACTTTGGCGGCGTCCAGCGCGGTCCGGGACATATGTCATGCAGTTAGGCATCGCACGTATGTCGTGTCGACTGTCACTGACATGAGCTCTGTCAATGATAAATCACATCCCCGGCGTAAATGAACAAAACTAGTCATTATCACGGGTAACCTCTGACATTATTTCTGCCAACTTTAGGCTTCACCGAATACCAACCCCCGCCCTTCTCACAAACTCATAAGCGGCTGACATAATACAGTCGGAGTCTTGCCAACGTAAGAATTCCATTAAACCTGTTCTCCCCATAGGAGCATTATCACATAATCCGCTCTGAACACAAATTACCAAAAGGTCCCCCTGGTCCTTAACGGGTTAAGGAAATCACTATCAGGTTGCGCTCAGTAACAGGTGAGGTCAAGCTTTAAAATATATACCAGGTATACATATATGCACTGGTGACTAGTAAGATGTGTATGGCAGTGTGACTGAACAAAATGCATAGTGGTGCTTCGAATTATACAGACATACATAAAACGAAAAACAGACAAATAGATAGACAGACAGACCACACAGACAGACAGACAGACAGACAGACAGACAGACAGACATACAGAATGTTTCATATATAATTTGTTTGCCACGATTCCCGCCTTACAGCTGGCTAAGCGGGCACCATCTTGGGCTCTCGGCTGACGGTGGTGACCTGTCAGGGTGTGCAGAACGGAGGTCCGTATATCTTGTTATATTACCTGTGTAATATACGGTGCATAGACTGTAAGACCGTGTGTTCCAGTGGCGAATACGTTCAGGACACGAAGAAACACAACACAGACCAGCATGGAGAGGAAAGTCAATATCACAGAATAGCTAGACAGGCGGAAATACAAGTCATAATAAAATGCAGCAGGACGAGTAGTGCATCAGTCCCGTGCGGGAGAGCGTCGGACAAATGCCGCCGCGAGTGGCGACCGAAGATCGGCACGGGAAGCCGCAGCAGCTCGGGTGACAACGAGTTGCACAGCGGTGGGGCTCTGCAGTCGAATCGTCCGTTCCCCACTTCAGCGCGGGACCTGGGGACGTACAGGTGATGGTCCTGGCAGGTGGCTTGGTCGCGAGTCTCCGTCACAGTGGTGAGTCGTTTAGCCAACGACTCCGGCTCCCCACGACGGCACATCTTGTGCGTGAGACACAGGGTGTGGCACACACCTGGCGAGGTTCTCCGCACTGAGCCAGCACAGTCTCCTGAGCAGATCAGAAACATGGTAAACAAAATTATGATCGAGAATTACTTTTGCTGATATAGTGTTGTTCAAAAATGCGAGATAGGTTATTTTTGATGCCGTTACCGCACACAGAAATACGGCAGCGAATACGCGAGGAGACCAGGGGATTGACCACCACGGCGATAGGTAGGTGGAATGTGCCCCCTCATATGTCACAGGCCACCCATAACTCAAAAACATCGCAAGGTCATTTCTGATGCGTTTATGTCCCAGCTGAGCGACCGGTCGACAATAAGTCTGACATTTTAATATTTCGAAGTGGTAGGTGATTGCGGAATATCACATATATATCTGAGAGGTTACACATGTACACGGTCATCATGTATGCAAATACGCTTGCAGAAGCATATGCAAACGTTCACTAGCCTTTATCTCCATAAGCACTGGGTTGGTCATCGTGTAAAGAATGATAAGATGATAAGTGCTGATCACAAGCAGTACGTTGGCCCTACGTTGGAGTTGTGCACACACACACACACACACACACACACACACACACACACACACACACACACACACACACACACACACACACACACACACACACACACACACACACACACACACACACACACACACACATTCAACAAACTACACTAAAGAATGACAACAAGCCCACACCATACGTGGTAAACAACTGTATCGAGTAAAGATCGATATGGGCACACAAGAGGAGCCATATAACACCCAAATGTCAGACACACAACAGCCGACCAATGACAGGCCGTTTACTGTTTGCTTGAACACTTGGTTCAGTGATACAGACACAGGGATGGCCCAAGGGTAGCTACTGAAGCTGAAAAAAAACTGAAAACCATAAAGCAGCAGATAATGAATGCATTTAAGAACGAATGCTCAAAGGTAGCCCCCAAATCACATGTCAAGAACTGTCGGATCTAAATGGCGTAAGACAAAATGATAACGACATTGTAAAACTTTCACATGCAGCAAGGGTTTCGTTATCATGGAGAACAATATGTATATGGAAAAGGCGAAAGACAGGTTACAGTAGGTATACAGTAAGTAAGACAGGCCATAGTAGGCTACAAATTAGTGTAGAAA